>CM068375.1:383779417-384184417 GCA_034769895.1 Magicicada septendecula
AGGCAGGAGTCGAAGTCAAGAGGACTACCGACGAGTGAATTATGAGGAGGATCACCAACGATCCCAACCCAGATCGACGAGCAACGAAAATGTTCAAGCGAACCAAAACGGCAGAGGAGATGAAGGATCCGAGCCGCCTTTAAACTCTACACGGCAGTGAAAACACCATCGGGACCCTCACTGAACCACACTATTGGGTTTGACAGCGTCAACAGTCACGTTAAAAATAATAAAAATCATATTACAATAATTCATAATAACTACCTGAAAATTTTAAGAGAAGAATTGTTAGAAGAAGAAGAAGGGAATCTGAATAAAAATAATAATGAAATTATATACATAACTGCAGGAATCAACAGTGTACAAACAACAATTATGATCGACACTGGAGCTAACGTGTCATTGATCGACGTAGTAGAATTAAATAAGATAATTGAAGAAGGGAAGAAAAACGTACATATTAGGATATAGGACTACCATCAGGACTGATCACAAATCAATATCATTCCTAAAAAATTGCAAATTGAACCATGGAAGGTTAACCAGATGGAGCTTGATACTTCAGGAATACAACCTAAATTGGGAATATATTACTGGGAAGAAGAACGTTGCTGCAGACACGTTATCAAGAATTAATATCAGGGATCAAACGTTCGAGGGCGAAAAAGAAACTATAATTAAACTGTACAACATCATTAGCAGTAGATCAGACCTGGCTGACATCATAAAAGAACTAGAACAACGACAGAAGCAGGACACCAAATTGAGTAAAATCCTTGACAGGCTTGCCAAACAAGATGACCGCATAACACCATTTTACTGCACATACCAGCAAATCTTATTTATCAGGACCCAATACGAATTTAATAAATGGAAAATTGTGATACCATATAATATGGAGAAAGACCTCATCATTGATTACCACATCAGGTATGGCCACATGGGAGCATTAAAAGTTGTAAAGGCGCTCCAGGAGCATATATATATCAAAGACGCTAATAGAAAAGTACGAAACCAAATTAAACACTGTCACATATGCCAACTCGTAAAGATAAATAATGACAAGAAAGAAGGTACCATGATGCCCATAACATCAGCAAGCAGATTAGAGAAGGTATTCGTGGATATTTGCGGCCCATTCCCGCGAAGTGGCGGGAGGTACCAATATAAATATTTTGTAATATTGTTTGACCATTATACTAGATACACAAAACTGTACCCAATCAACCGGGCAACAACGCAAAAGATTTTGACCATTATTCTCCAGCACTATGTAAATGAGGTAGGAGCTCCTAAGTCCATTATTACCGACCATGGGACGCAGTTTAAGGGTAACAGATGGAAAGAGACACTACGGGAGGGTGGAATCAGAACATACAAGACATCTGTCTACCACCCGAGCAGTAACCCGGCCGAACGAGTTTTAAGGGAAGTAGGAAGAATCCTAAGAACGTATTGTTTCGACCAACAGAGAAAGTGGGCAGAGTATTTGCCAGCTGCTGAAGACTTCTTGAATTTATCATACCATCAATTTATTGAAACTACTCCGTATACTGCAATGTTTCAGAGACCACCGCCCAGAGAGATCACAGAACTAATTCAGTTCCCTAACGAAAGTGAATACCAATTTGACAATGTAAAATTCTATGAAAAAATATTAGAACGGACTGAGAAGACGAGAAGGAAATATCAGCAACTGCAACCGAAGCCAGAACGTTACCTAGTAGGAGACAAAATACTGCTAAAGAACCGGGAATTGCCTAGCACAATGGAGGGCATTGCAAAGAATCTGTTGTTATTGTACACTGGACCATATACTGTAAACAGAGTTAAAGGTAACAACACTTATGAGATTGTAGATCCCCATACTTTGAAGAAGAAAGGCACATATAATCAATCATCTATGAAACGATACTACTAAATCAGTGATAACAAGATTATTACGTTAATATTAACTAGTACAGAATATGAAAACAAAAATGAATAAATGAAATAAAATAAAAATCTTATACATATAACTAAAAAGGAAGATATATACCACCCATCACTAAAATGAAAGAACCGAGAGCTAAAATAATATGAAAGAAGAAAGTGAATAGTAAACATGATTAATGCTCAAATAACTGAGATGAAACCAGCACAAGTAACCCCAGAATGATTTTTTAGTCATAATTAAGACTATTTTTTAGAGATTTTAATTTAAATGAGTTGACTGTAGATAATTTCCAGCAACCATGATCATGAGCAGACGATACGTTCCTCTGAACTCATAAGGTGAAGCTTTGGACAGCGGTGAATTAGAGCCAAAAAGTGCCTACCCAAACTGTACCAACTCACATAAGTAAGTAAATTTTATTATTCAAGGGATGAAACAAAGAAGGAAGAAAATTGTGTAAACAGAAGGAAAAATATAATATATGTGAATCTATATAAGGAATAAAATAAAAGAGCTCGAATAAATAAACTGAAAAAAAAAATTTAATGATTATTTCTCCAGTATCTGAAAGACATCTTCCGAAATAATCAGTTTTAGTGACAGGGCAATATGTGATGGTACATCTCATCACATATGTATAAGATATATTATAACGATAAGATATAAATAACAAATACTAGCACTAGCCATGGAAAAAAAACTTATTAAAAGTATGTAACTAACATTAAAGTATCGATTCCAACATCCAACAAAATAACCAAAGAAGATTATATTAATATTATATAAGAAACAGTAGTTATAAAAGGAGATTCAGAAAAGAACAAACAAAGAAAAATTTCTAATAACGTGACAAAACCCAATAGTTATGGTAGGTGAGGGGCATGAACATTAACACGGACAATATGAACTATATGAACAATAACATGAACTACAAATGGACTGATAATAAAAGAAAAATGAAACGGGCGACTATGAATATCACAAGAAAAATCAACATTGAATAGAAGAAATGAGAAGAGGCAAAGAACCAGATTTAGAACTGAGAAACAGAAGTTTGTACCAAAAAACATGACAAATTGACCCAATCTAATGAGTAAACTAATCCCATTCTTTTAATAAACAATACAATTGATAGGAGTACCCAATAAAGATAATATAAAATTAAGAATGCAATGCAGTAGAGTAAATAGTAACAAAACATGTAATAATTTAAGAAACCAGTGTAAATCTATGAGTTCAAACAAGTGAAAATAGTGAGAGCCCAAAATAATTAAATGATGATCAAAAGATCATAACATAAACCAGTGGGGAAGTGAAAGCCAGTGGGGGTTATCATTAAAGTGATAAAGGTCTTATGAACCACATATATGGAAATAAGAACCAAAATATAGTGACAAAGTGTTTTTTTTATTAAGTGTTTTGGTAAACTCCAATGTACTATGTTATGTATAATTATTTATTCATAAGGGTTGAACACTTATTCATTTTTAAATTATAAGATATAGTGACATATAAAAGAGTTAGAGTAATAAACACCCATGTTCAGTTATATTAGAAATAGTTAATATGGGAGCCTGTGTGCACCATTAATTTATATGTTATAAAAAGTTTTGTTAAAAAAAATGTTAGTTATTTAGTGAACAGAATGTTACTATAATGAACATAATTATAAAGTTTTTAGTAAGCCACTAAGCTGACATGGCTTCAGTATTACTGTTATTGTCAGAAAAATAGGTGTAGATATTTTAATTAATGATATTGTATGTAAAGTAGGAATACTCAGAATTATATTTGGTAGTAAGAATAACAATATTAGAAGATATTAGATCTGTAAGACATACAACAAAAATGTCAAACAAGATTAGGTCAATGCGTCAAAACACAAAAGTATAAACCTGCCAAAACAGTAGATGAGAGGCCAAAATGGGGCGAGATTAGTATCAAAACTATTTAATTTGAATGGACAATAAAATGGTACTAATTAAAAATAAATTTAAATCAAAATAAATAAAACGTAATCTGAGGTGACAAAATTAAAAACGCCAATTTTCAAAAACAACTTAGTCACGTGACGTGGGGTCAAGGCTCTAGACCAATCAAAAACACCAAAAGCTAGGTCACCAAGGAGATTTAAATGTTTTTAGAGAGACAGTTGAATTGTTAGATATAAAACTGAAAACTTCAACAGCATATTGCTGGCAGTAAAAAGTTAATATTAAAAGAGTGAAAACTTACTCCAGGAGAGGCGATTCCGATAAAAATAATACCGAAAAGATCTACAACACATGACACGACACCAGAACCAAGATAAACCAACACACTAACGAGAATCTGAGAAAATAGATACCACTCAAAAGCGCCCATCCCGTATATACACAGCAACGGTGAGAAATTTTGGTTAATTCCAGCAGAATACTACATAACATCACAACACAATTTCCACTAAAAACAGCTGTTTCCAGATAAAGGAGGCTATATACCAACTATTATTATAAACTGCTATAACTAAGACTTTATTTAAAACACTTTAATTGGAATTTAAAGAACGTATTTTTCTGAGGCGAGAACTCTATAGTACGCCATGTTGTGTTACTGTAGGCACTGTTGCAAACTGTAAGCGAACAACTTTGAAAAACATTATTATATACATTTTGTTAGTCGATAAGAAGTAATTATATTTTGTAATGCATTGTATTTTTAAATAGAAGCATATTTCCTATCTTTCCTAGCAACTCCAAGTACCCATTACCTGAGAAACATAAAATATATATTGTAAATTTTTTTGTTACCACGAACTATTTGTTACGGCGGACGAACTCGTCCAATTGTAAATCCTCGAATAATGAAACGGTAATTTGACCAATGTTTCAAAGAAATTACGAATAAAAGAGATAATTTGTCAATCGTACCAGTCCTAGTTTATTTCAATAAAGTAATTGTAAAGACTATTAATTACAGGAACCAGAAGAGAAAATTTAAGGAGGGCGCAAGGACATCCAGACACGAAAGTAGATCCAGTGGGCTGCTTACACGATCTATTTGACCATTACTAAACAAATATTATTCACGCGCCGATTTCAAACGGACGGTGACACACTAAATTCTCGTTCCAATAAAATCGTTGCTAACCAACGAATACTGAACGACAACACAGTAAACGACAACAAAATAACTAATATAATTAATAGTCACAACATAAGGACATTTACGAGCCGATTAACAAGTACAACCAAGTTTTGAAGGGTAACTTATTCCGTTATCCGCAGTTCGTAAAATACACCTCTGCACTGTTTTTATTGTTACAATCTTAGTATTACATTTTAGTCCCTTGTCACTGTATTTATTCCCCACCAGCTCTCTTTTTCATTCACATTTTAGAAACATTAGTAATGTTTTCATAAGAAAACTTCATAACATTGTATCTCTGTATTTATGGAAAACATTAAAGTTGTTTAATGGTACATAGTTGAGGTATCAGTTACACTTTTACTTGAAGTTTATTGAATATATTGAAATAACTTGCACTGGTTCGCTTATACTTTTGGATATTACTTATACTTGAGTTTTACAATTTTCTAAGATCAAAATCTTAATTATAAGGGATTATGAAGATTTGTCTATTTCATTACATAATAACTTTAGTGGGTGCACTTTTACTTACAACCCTAAACACTTTTGTTTATAACTACTTTACATTTTTATATGAGGTTTTTTTGTGTGTTGTATTTCTTTGGTGATTTTAAATTTTTTCGCGGTTCTCATTCTTTGTAATAGGTTTTCCTTGGGTATATCTCGTAGTACTCCTATCCTACCTTTTCGTTTATTCACACTTCTTCCTTCTCGGGTTCTCCAAGGTAATCTGGTTTTATCATGTCCGTTGGTTTATTCGGGGTATCTTCTTTAACTACTCCTATCCTACCTGGGTTTTACCTTATTTTATCTTAGTTGTTTAGGATTCATTTTCCTTGATACATTTTTGTTGCATTGTGATTATTTAATTTTAATTTTTCCTTTTATGGTGGTATTTTACTTCGATATTTAATTATTTTCATTTGAATTTTCTTGTTATATAAAGTAATTTATATTGAATTATGATCAGATTGGAATTATTATTTAGTGGATTATCTGTCATGCTACAAATTAGACTACTACTACATTTCCTTCCATTTCTATACAATACAAACCTAACAGTTTACAATTTTGCCACATTGATCCCTCCCTACATTAGTTACATCTTTCTACCATATAACTCTTAAAAACATATATAACTTTTCTACATACTATTAAATATATTTATTTGATTTCTAATATTCTTAATTCTAGTTTGTATTTATTATATTATAATATTCTTACTCTTTCATTTTATTTTAATATTTATTTCACATTTCATATAATACTTGTCAAAAAATATATCTTACTGCTGTTTTATCTCATATTGGAGTCTATCTCTATGTTGGTTGGGACTATCGGCTCAATTTTTTTTGTTTACATTTTAAACATATGTTCCAATTACTATTAAATTTGTATATTTTTTTCTTTTAAAATTATTATTTCCTCTTATGTACTGTGTTGTATTTTAACAGCAGTACAGTGTGTATATATATATATATATATCATTTTCTATATAAGTAACTCGATGTTTCTTGCAGTAATTATATAATTTGTGATGTTTTCAATTTGTTTCTTCTGCAAGTAGATAATATAGTATATTCTTTTTAACACCTGACGCACGTTTCACTGAAAAATATCAGTATAATCAGAGGTTTCTAAGTGAATTAATAACAATCGTAATAATTCTATTAATATAAAAGTAACGAATAATCGAATTTGTATCGATTTTAACGTAAAATAAAATAACTGATAATCGATTTAGGTCGATTAGTTAACGATTGTTTTAATGTTTATTTCTTCAGCAGCTGTTTTCTCGGTTATATTTGAAATTTTGTTTATATAGTATTTTATTCACATTTATTTTTATTTTTTAGTAAATTTATAATTTTAAATAGATCGTCTTGTTTTGTTTTTATTTGGGTTTGTTCTTTAATTAATAAATTATTGTTATTGTGTTTGTAAATGTTAAGATTTTCCCAAATATTCATTTTTTGAACTTTTTGTATGTTTTTAATTAATTTTATATTTTCAATGTTTGGAAACTGGTGGTTATTATTTAGACAATGTGTGGCTAAATTAGATTTATAAATATTTGGTTTTAAATATGCATTGCGGTGTTGAACGAATCTATCTAGTAGTTTTTTCTTCGTCTGGCCCACGTAAAATTTATTGCAATCTGGACATTCTATTTTATATATTCCATTTTTATTGTGAGTATTGGATTTAGTTTTAGGTTTTATTTTATTAAAAATTATATTATCTGTGTTATAAGATATTTTCAAATTAGTATCTTTAAATATTTTATTTAGTTTTTGAGTTATATTTCCGTAATAAGTGAAGGTTGTATATTTTATATTATTAATAGATGAATTTTTAAATGTAGTGTTTTTAGGAATTTTATTAGTGATTTTATGTTTAATTTTACTTTCTAATTTATTAATAGTTTTTATTTTGTATCCATTTTTAACTGCTATTTGTTGGATAATTTTTCTTTCTTTGTTTCTTTCTGTGTTATTTAATGGGATCCTAAGGATTCGGTAAATCATGGAATTAAATACTGCCATTTTATGTTGGGGAGGATGATTAGAAGTGTTTGGTATTACTAAGTCAGTTTGAGAAGGTTTCCTGTATATTGCGTATTCAAAATTTGTTTCATTTTTCTTTATTGTTAAGTCTAAATAATTTAATTTATTATTAGATTCTTCTTCTAATGTGAATTTTATTTTAGAATGTAAATTATTTATGGAGTTGAATATTTTATTTATATTTATACCATTGTTTTGGGAAATGTACAGAGTGTCATCAACGTATCTAAAATAACATCCTAATGGGTAGTTTAATTTTATTATATTTATTATTTGTTCGTCGAGTTTTTGTAGGAAGATTTCTGATATGATAGCGGAGGTTGGGGCTCCCATAGCAAGGCCATCTGTTTGATAGTACAATTTGTTGTTGTATTGAAAATAATTTTGATTTAAAATTATTTTTAAAGTATTAGTTAACTGTTTAATGTATGTGTTACTTTCGTTATTTGTTTTCAGATTATTTATTATAATATTTTTAGTTTCTTCAATGGGAATGTTTGTATACATGTTTGATATGTCGAATGAATATAATTTTGTATTTCTGTTTACTTCTACGTTTATTAGTTGTTCCGTGAGTTCGATACTATTTTTTATATTGTGTTTTGCTGGAAGTTCAATTTTATGTTTTAAGATTTGAGTTAATAATTTTGATATTTTATAATTTGGTGCGGTCCTAGCGTTTATTAAAGGTCTGATAGGTTTATTGATTTTGTGTAATTTTATTAAAGAATTTAATTTTGGTGCACAAGGATTATCCATTTTATATTTAAAGGAGTCTTTAGGATTTATGATTTGGTTACTATTTTTTAATATATTTGTTATTTGTGTTTGATATTTATTTGTGGGATCTTTATTTAATGTTATGAAATTATTATTAACTATAAATTCTTCTGTTTTATCGTCTAAATCTTTCTGAGAAATTATTATTGTACTATTACTCTTATCAGCTTTGGTTAAAGTGAGGTTATTAGTCGTTAGTTTCTGTTTTATTATATTAATGGTTTTATTTTGTTTATTTTTATTTTTAATATGATGATTTTGGTTATTATATTTTTTGATATATTTTATTATTTCCATTGAGGCTTCTGTTCTTATTTTATCTTGTTTTTCGTGTTCTACATTATTAATTGCGTTTTCAGTTTCGACTATGATATTATCTATTACATATTTGTTTACATTTTTAAGATTTGTTTTGTTTGATGATTCTAGGGTAGCTATTTCGTTTTCCGTGAATTTAATATTAGATAAATTTACGAATTTTGGGTAAAAAGTGTGGTTATTATTTAATGTGTGTAAATTTTGGTTATCTTCTTTAGGTGTACTATTTATTAGTAGACTTTTAAGTTTTTTATTGATTGTGTTAAATTTAATTGTTTTGTGTTTATTTAGTATTTTAAGCATATTAATATATTTATTATTCCATGTATGATAATCAAGTGTGTTGGCTAAAAGAAGATGTAAATAAATTAATTGTTTATTAATGTAGTCGATTTTTCTGTAATTATTTGATATTTCGTCTTTAATCCATTTATATTGGGCTTGAGTAAAATATTTCCTTACTTTATTGTTATTGTTGTAATTTCAAATATAACCGAGAAAACAGCTGCTGAAGAAATAAACATTAAAACAATCGTTAACTAATCGACCTAAATCGATTATCAGTTATTTTATTTTACGTTAAAATCGATACAAATTCGATTATTCGTTACTTTTATATTAATAGAATTATTACGATTGTTATTAATTCACTTAGAAACCTCTGATGATACTGATATTTTTCAGTGAAACGTGCGTCAGGTGTTAAAAAGAATATACAATATTATCTACTTGCAGAAGAAACAAATTGAAAACATCACAAATTATATAATTACTGCAAGAAACATCGAGTTACTTATATAGAAAATGATGGATGAAAACACCATACAAGGTGATGTAACTCATTCCTATAACGAATTTATTAAACGTAAAAAACAATTAATTAATTGTTTTGGAAACATATATTTTAACAAAAAATGCCTACACATTAATATTTTTCCAAAATACACAAAAATAATAGTAAAAAACAACAATAACAATAAAGTAAGCAAATATATTACTCAAGCCCAATATAAATGGATTAAAGACGAAATATCAAATAATTACAGAAAAATCGACTACATTAATAAACAATTAATTAATTTATATCTTCTTTTAGCCAACACACTTGATTATCATACATGGAATAATAAAATACTAAATAAACACAAAACAATTAAATTTAACACAATCAATAAAAAACTTAAAAATCTACTAATAAATAGTACACCTAAAGAAGATAACCAAAATTTACACACATTAAATAATAACCACACGTTTTACCCAAAATTCGTAAATTTATCTAATATTAAATTCACGGAAAACGAAATAGCTACCCTAGAATCATCAAACAAAACAAATCTTAAAAATGTAAACAAATATGTAATAGATAATATCATAGTCGAAACTGAAAACGCAATTAATAATGTAGAACACGAAAAACAAGATAAAATAAGAACAGAAGCCTCAATGGAAATAATAAAATATATCAAAAAATATAATAACCAAAATCATCATATTAAAAATAAAAATAAACAAAATAAAACCATTAATATAATAAAACAGAAACTAACGACTAATAACCTCACTTTAACCAAAGCTGATAAGAGTAATAGTACAATAATAATTTCTCAGAAAAATTTAGACGATAAAACAGAAGAATTTATAGTTAATAATAATTGCATAACATTAAATAAAGATCCCACAAATAAATATCAAACACAAATAACAAATATATTAAAAAATAGTAACCAAATCATAAATCCTAAAGACTCCTTTAAATATAAAATGGATAATCCTTGTGCACCAAAATTAAATTCTTTAATAAAATTACACAAAATCAATCAACCTATCAGACCTTTAATAAACGCTAGGACCGCACCAAATTATAAAATATCAAAATTATTAACTCAAATCTTAAAACATAAAATTGAACTTCCAGCAAAACACAATATAAAAAATAGTATCGAACTCACGGAACAACTAATAAACGTAGAAGTAAACAGAAATACAAAATTATATTCATTCTACATATCAAACATGTATACAAACATTCCCATTGAAGAAACTAAAAATATTATAATAAATAATCTGAAAACAAATAACGAAAGTAACACATACATTAAACAGTTAACTAATACTTTAAAAATAATTTTAAATCAAAATTATTTTCAATACAACAACAAATTGTACTATCAAACAGATGGCCTTGCTATGGGAGCCCCAACCTCCGCTATCATATCAGAAATCTTCCTACAAAAACTCGACGAACAAATAATAAATATAATAAAATTAAACTACCCATTAGGATGTTATTTTAGATACGTTGATGACACTCTGTACATTTCCCAAAACAATGGTATAAATATAAATAAAATATTCAACTCCATAAATAATTTACATTCTAAAATAAAATTCACATTAGAAGAAGAATCTAATAATAAATTAAATTATTTAGACTTAACAATAAAGAAAAATGAAACAAATTTTGAATACGCAATATACAGGAAACCTTCTCAAACTGACTTAGTAATACCAAACACTTCTAATCATCCTCCCCAACATAAAATGGCAGTACTTAATTCCATGATTTACCGAATCCTTAGGATCCCATTAAATAACACAGAAAGAAACAAAGAAAGAAAAATTATCCAACAAATAGCAGTTAAAAATGGATACAAAATAAAAACTATTAATAAATTAGAAAGTAAAATTAAACATAAAATCACTAATAAAATTCCTAAAAACACTACATTTAAAAATTCATCTATTAATAATAATATAAAATATACAACCTTCACTTATTACGGAAATTTAATTCAAAAACTAAATAAAATATTTAAAGATACTAATTTAAAAATATCTTATAACACAGATAATATAATTTTTAATAAAATAAAAACTAAAACTAAATCCAATACTCACAATAAAAATGGAATATATAAAATAGAATGTCCAGATTGCAATAAATTTTACGTGGGCCAGACGAAGAAAAAACTACGAGATAGATTCGTTCAAGACCACAATGCATATTTAAAACCAAATATTTATAAATATAATTTAGCCACACATTGTCTAAATAATAACCACCAGTTTCCAAACATTGAAAATATAAAATTAAATAAAAACATACAAAAAGTTCAAAAAATGAATATTTGGAAAAATCTTAACATTTACAAACACAATAACAATAATTTATTAATTAAAGAACAAACCGAAATAAAAACAAAACAAGACGATCTATTTAAAATTATAAATTTACTAAAAAATAAAAATAAATGTGAATAAAATACTATATGAACAAAATTTCAAATATAACCGAGAAAACAGGTGCTGAAGAAATAAACATTAAAACAATCATTAACTAATCGACCTAAATCGATTATCAGTTATTTTATTTTACGTTAAAATCGATACAAATTCGATTATTCGTTACTTTTATATTAATAGAATTATTACGATTGATATTAATTCACTTAGAAACCTCTGATGATACTGATATTTTTCAGTAAAACGTGCGTCAGGTGTTAAAAAGAATATACAATATTATCTACTTGCAGAAGAAACAAATTGAAAACATCACAAATTATATTTATATATATATATATATATTGTAATATATATATATATATATTACTCCTGGTTTCTTCAAGCCCCGCGATGGAAGCCAAACTTGTAATAAAACCGTGAAGTCCGCCTTATTCAAGCCCCGCGATGGAAGCCAAATTTGTAATAATACGATGATTGGTGGGAATAATAAAATAAATAAAGAAATAAATAAAAGGTTGATGTATGAGAATTGTGCTCTCCTGTAAGCCCCACTGGTTGGGCTAGCCAATTTTGTAATAATTACTATAGCTGGGGAAGTTTCTTGTGTTCTATAATTCTGATGTAATCAAGCCCCACAAGTTGGGTTCACCAAATTTGTAATAAAACGATAATGTGAAATAAATAACGGTTGTAAAAATGTGTGTAGAAACGTAGCTATGTCTTCTAAGTCTTCGTTCTGCTCGCAGTGTTGATCTTCACTTTTGTATTAAAACAATAATATAATCGTAATTGTAATGGTGTTCTGGTATAGTATTACCCAGAATAATTTTTATGGTGCGTATGTGTAGTAATGACGTTCCGCTCTGGGAAACGTCGATTTGGTAATGTTCCTGGATTATGTGGTTATCAAATATTCTAGGTGTCTGTTGCTGTTGCAGCAATTTAAAATGTGATATAAATTTAAAATTTATATTTATAATAAAAAATAAATTCTGGAAAAATGTTTTCAATGTGTTTATATTCTTCAAATTTAGAAATAAATTGAGGTTGTTGATTGTAATTATAAGTATGATGGTATAGTGTGTATTCTAGTAATAATCTTCCCTTTTGTAAATCTGTTAAAAAGACAATCCAGTTAACTTCAAATTAGGCGCAAACGGCTCTCTTCTTCTTACTCTTGAAAGGTTGTAGTTCGCATATACCGCCTTTAAAGGTTATTCAGTTTTCTTAAAGAATTAACTATTATGTCCTTCTATAAGAGGAATGAACTTCAAATTACTAGATAACAATCGTTTATTAAACAGAATAATAAATTTTGGTTGATAAAAATATTGATGTTACAATGCCGTATCGACTCGCTCAGGGCCGGTCGATATATGAATTTTACATTGGTATTATAAAAATAGTAGGTTTTTTGAACGGTTAATTATATAAAAAGCCAGAGAAGGTCAGGGTCAGAAAGTATAACACTTACAATTCTAAAAATGTATTAAAATTAAACAACATAATGGTAATTATTAATAATAAAAGTTTATATATAATTTTTATTCACCACAGTTCAGCAAACAGTCGTCTGGTTGAGATGATGAGATCAGATCAAAAATGGCCGTCTGACGCATGCGCGGAGTTCGCCTTCTAACACTGACAAAGTATTTGTGGAATAAATATGTCCCTTCTGCGGTTAAATCTTCTTCGCAATCGTATATTATCTTCTGGTGTATAGTTTAATGTCACTGTAGTAAGATGGACTAATTCACTTGGTGTTAAAATGTTGTTAATTAAGTATATCAATTGGTGTTTATGTGTGTCCGTTTAACCTCGAATATTCACTTGGTATTTGGTGTGATTCCAGTGTTATTTCATTTAAATAATTATATGTGGTTCTGTTTATTGGTGTTATGTAGTTCGTAGGCCAACTCCACCACTTCACAATGATTAGAATAGTTAAAAATTTAATTTTTACACAAAACTGATTCCGAACTCTTGTTATACGTAACCGCCATTAAGGTTGGTTTTATCAAATATTCACGTCAAGTGCTCTCTTCAATGTATAATAATGAACTGTCTGTATTTCCTTCATCTCATGAAAATCTTAGCCTATATAATATATCTCAGACATTGTTTAAAATTGCCATAACTTCCGATACACTTTAAAAATGTACATTATGTTCATAAAATAAATTCGTTATTAGTTAACTGTTTGAAATATAAAATACATATTCGTTTTCACTATTCTATTCTACTTATTTTGATAGTAATTAAGTTAGTATTACAAAGGTTTATCAGAAAATCATATTTCTTATATTTTTTGGGAAGGTCGGCCTAAATTTATACTTCCTGTCTTCTAAGTAAATAATAGCCATTTTCACTAATATAATTATTATTCTATAAAATCTGAAATTGTTATAATTGTCAATTCTCACTTATTTTATGGCAATTTAGTATTTTAATGATGGTTTTTTCATACAATTCAGTTGTATATGACTCCCCTTATGATAATGTTAGTGAATCTATTTCAGTTTCAAATGGTATTTCATTATACAAATAAATAATTTTACTCATAGAATGACCATATCTTTAGAAAGCCTTATCTACATAGTATTCAATATGTTGGGTGTATCTTGCCTAAATATTGTCAGTTTGACTGGTTTATAAGATTAGGTTTATTAATTATTCTGCATTTTATCTTTATTATATTGCCTAGATTTGAATTGTGGCTATTTGCAGAATGTTTTACTAATGTAATTATTTTATTTCCTTCTCTGACTTCTGACTCTGATATATTTGATTAAAAATTAGTTCTCTGATCTGGCATAACAGTAATTATAGATTATACAATTAAAATATAACACCCAGATATATAAAACTGGTGTTCTTAATAACATTGTTTTAGTATATCACCTAATAACATAATAAAAAGTATTTCTACAACATTGGAATGATATCTAATTTTAGATAATGCATTCCTAAATTAACATGAACAATAAAATAACAATTATAATACTAATATTTCTTATGACTAACCCTTACTTATCTAAATGCTATATTTAATTGGAACCCAACATTTGGATCCATATATAATTGTTAATACCTTCTACAACTTCATCATAAACAGTTAGTTCTGTAATTCCCCATTTTATAAGATTTATGCCCCCTCTTAAAGTATAATCCTGGCTATCTAAGTTATATTCCATTCTATGGAATGTTCATACAGTTTTAGTAGCTTTTTATTAGTAAAATTACTACTTCATTATCAAAGTAGACACCGTTCACAAAACTTAAAGTTTGTTACTTTGTACTGCTACTCATGCACCTTTCTTAAAGTTTATTAGTTATAATTTGATCACTTACACTTTTCCATGATGAATTATTACTATATTTACTAGTCTTTTTCTAGTTTTTAATATGAAATATTCAACCATGGGGGAACTGTGAAGATTTGTTCATACACATTACACAATAACTTTTTGAATGCACTAATATTTACTACTGCTAACACTTTTAGTTTTTTGTCAGTTTTACAGTGATATGGTTTTTTAATGTGTTATACTTTCTTTTTTGGGCATTTATTGGTTTTGGGGTTTTTGGGGTTCTTTCCCTATGGGGTTTTTGTTTTATATGGGTCGTCTCACTTCCTTCTTTTTTCTTCTTTAGTTTTATTATACTTCTTTCTTCTTTCTTCCGTAGATTTGGTTTTAATTATTCTTCTTTCTTCCTTCTTCTGAAATAGTAGTTTGGTTGTTCTTCTTTCTTCAATAGTATTAGTTTTGATTATTCTTCTTTCTTCCTTCTTCAGTGAGTTCGGTTTTAATTATTCTTCTTTCTTCTTTCTTCTGTAATAGTAGTTTTGGTTGTTCTTCTTTCTTCAATAGTATTAGTTTTGATTATTCTTCCTTCTTCAGTAATTTTGGTTCCTCTTTAGTTTTAATTTTTCTTCTTTCTTCTTTCTTCTGAAATAGTAGTTTTGGTTGTTCTTCTTTCTTCCTTCTTCCGTAATAGTAGTTTGGTTTTTCTTCTTTCTTCCTTCTTCTGTAAGTTTGGTTTTAATTATTCTTCTTTCTTCTCTCTTCAGTAGTAGTAGTTTTAATTAGTTCTTCTTTCTTCCTTCTTCAGTAGCTTTGATTATTCTTCTTTCTTCTTTCTTCAGTAGTAGTAGTTTTAATTAGTTCTTCTTTCTTCTCTAGTTTTAATTATTCTTCTTTCTTCTTCTTCTGTCTTCAGTATCATTGATTGTTCTTCTTTCTTCATTGTTCAGTAGTAGTAGATTTGGTTGTCCTTCTTTCTACTCTAGTTTTAAATATTCTTCTTTCTTCTTTCTTTAGTAGATTTAGTTTGTTCTTCTTTCTTCTTTGAGTTTTAATTAGTTTTGTTTCTTCTGTCTTCAGTAGCTTTGATTGTTCTTCTTTCTTCCTTCTTCAGTAGTAGTAGTTTTAATTATTCTTCCTTCTTCTGTCTTCTGTATCTTTGTTTTTTCTGGTCTGGTTTCTTTGACGGGGTATATTAATTGCCTGCTTCTATCTTACCTGGGTAATTTGGTTGTTATCATTTTTAGTTTCCTGGGTTTTTAATTTGTATTATATTATATTATTTGCAGAATTTTTCTTTATTTAACCTTTCTTGTGAATATATTATTAAATAGTGCATTTTAATTAATTCTCATCTGGATATTCCATATATTAGAGCTTTATTAATGATCATTGAGTAATGTATTTGTGTACGATTATCTGTCATGCTACAGATTGCTCTCTTCCAGAAGTGATTAGTTCAGATCATACTTAGTTTGTCTGAAATAATTGCTTATGACATTATATTATAAATTATATTTCTTTACTTCCTTCACATTTCTAAAAATTTTTTCTCCCATATTTTTGAGCTTATCTATATTTCATTATTAACTGGATTCTTACTGATAGTAATAGTCATCTGAGGTTCGTTATTTTTTATTTTTCCAATTTCTTCTTAACTCGTTTCTTTATCCTTGGGATATTTATTCCCTAAAATTCCCTAATACGTTAGCTGGGGCAGTGTCCAGAGGGGCTCAGTAGGCTTCACACTCTGCTGGCCATACTACGTCATTTATTGATAACAGAGGTAAATCATCTCTGACCAATACATAATAATACTGCTGGACTCAGACAGTCATTTATAAAAATTATATAAGAATAGTCCACCTTATGACTATTAAAAAAAAATTAAATATCTTTGGATATTTCACTTCGTATACGAACAGATCTATTAATATTTCTATCTTAGTGAATTTCTATCTCAGTTATTTTTTCTCAATGGTTAGCTCTGCTGGCATTTTATTTCTCCTTGTTGTTGGAAGCTGGTATAATATAATTATCACTCATTATTCAGTGTAAAGTTTTTAATTCTCTGTCATTTTTTGACTGTTCTCACAATCTCTTTCTGGTCATTGGTAGCATATATTTTGTATGATATTTTTGTTCCTTTCTTAATTCTTGTGAATCGTTCCACTAGTATTATGTTTTTTCAATTACTCTTTTAATTGTCTTTCTAATAACTGACATTTATTGTATGATCATCTTTTTCTTATGGACTTATTTATATATGGTTTTTTCTTTCTTTTTCAAAATTTTATTCTGCTCTTGCTTTTTATCCAAATGCACTCTTTAATTATTAATGCCATATGTTTAATATCTCTGTTTATTTGACATAAAATTCTCATTAATTTTACTTCACAATAAGTTTATTCATTTAAATTGTATCAGTGGTTTGTACTGCCATTTCTTTATTCTTGAAAGTTTTTCAGAATTGGTCCCATATATAATTGTTTTAATGTGTTATCCAAATACTTTTTCTTCTTGTTCCATAAATTGTTTTCTAAATAATAGGTAGTAAGTAGTCATTACTTCTTTTTTGAATTTTGACTTTTATTCAAAATTCATTTTCTTCTGCCCATAAAATTTTTTCATAAATATTTGGTAGTAAGTAGTCATTACTTCATTTTTGAATTTTTGAGAATTAATTCTTTCTTCCATACATTCAATTACTCATAATATTTTTTCATAAATATGGTTAACATATCATATTATTACCCTAAATATGGTATTAGCTCTCTTCTTTTCTTTATTTCAAATGTACTTCTTATAATTATTTTTCTTTTAAATACCCAGGTTGAAGATTTCTATTAGGTTGGACAGTTGCTCATAATTTCCTTTTCTTTGACATAGGTTTTTGGTCGTCGTCGGTTATCATAACATCCGTCCCTTTTGTATAGGTGTGTGGTATTAGACTTAACCGTAGTCTGTCACTTCATTTGCTCTCATTGTCCGGATGATCATAGTCTTCATCATCGTTCCGGTACTAGTGACATCTCTGGCCTTTGTCTTGTATTTCATTTTTCCAGCTGTTATTCCTTTGTTGTCTGCTAAGCTTATTCGGCTCCCTCTATCATAGTGTTTTATACACCGGTACGTCTCTGGTCCATATGTGGTATTGCATGAAAAATATCTGTGAGGATCTTCATCTGAATTATTAATTATTTGCTTATCTGAAGCCCTATAATCTGGTTCATCATCACACATCCACCCTGGAGGAATACATTTTAGTGTACCTGTACACTGGAACTGTCCTGGATGGTACACTAATGGAACACATCCTGGTGATTCATCTGTGCCGTCATCACAGTCTGGTAAGATGTCATACTTCCATCTTTCTGGAATACACTGTCCAGTCCTTCGCTGAAACTGATCTAGTCCTCATCTTTTATTCACTTTACCTCTGGTCCTTTTCCAGTGGTAAACTACTGTCTGCTGGTAAATCATCTCTGAGATTACCCTTACTCTACTTCCATTATTCCTGGAACTCAAGATTTCTTCATGGTTGGTAATAGGGATATTATCATCATCAAATAAACCATGGTTCATCATCTCCATTTCTTCCTTTGTTTTCATTACATTTCTTAGATACATTCTCCTTTTCCTTTGTTTAATATTTTCCTTGTTTCGGTTAGTTTCAATTTCAGGTACTACCATTACTTGTTCCTGCCTTATATCGTTTGGTACTTCTTCTGGTTCTGGTTTGCTATCATTTTTTATTTCTTTGGTCCTCTCATTTCTTAATTCTTCTCTTTTTAATCTGTCCTCTCTTAATTTTTCCCTAAATAGTTTATTATCATTTTTTATATCTATAACCCAATCATCCATTTTCTTTTTCAGCTTCTTACATATTTCTTCTTTGAGCCGTTTGTCCTCGTCAATTAATTGTTGGAACATTTTCCTTATCTCAACCATTTCTTCTGGTGTAGGTTCTTCCATTTTGCTTGTTGTTGTTCCCTTTTCTCTGGCTGGGTAACCGCTGCCAAGCTGAATTAGGAATTGGGTAAGTAATTACAGTAATTTCAACCCCTAATTACAGCCCTTTAGTTGGACGCCAATTTTGTAATAATACTGTTAAGTCCGCCTTATTCAAGCCCCGCGATGGAAGCCAATTTTGTAATATTACTATGAGTGGTGGCTATAATAAATGATAAATAAGATTTCTGTCGTGTTATTCTGTCCCACGTTGGATACGTCAATTTTGTAATATTACTATTAAGTCCTGGTTTCTTCAAGCCCCGCGATGGAAGCCAAACTTGTAATAAAACCGTGAAGTCCGCCTTATTCAAGCCCCGCGATGGAAGCCAAATTTGTAATAATACGATGATTGGTGGGAATAATAAAATAAATAAAGAAATAAATAAAAGGTTGATGTATGAGAATTGTGCTCCCCTGTAAGCCCCACTGGTTGGGCTAGCTATATTTTTGAGCTTATCTATATTTCATTATTAACTGGATTCTTACTGATAGTAATAGTCATCTGAGGTTCGTTATTTTTTATTTTTCCATTTTCTTCTTAACTCGTTTCTTTATCCTTGGGATATTTATTCCCTAAAATTCCCTAATACGTTAGCTGGGGCAGTGTCCAGAGGGGCTCTGTAGGCTTCACACTCTGCTGGCCATACTACGTCATTTATTGATAACAGAGGTAAATCATCTCTGACCAATACATAATAATACTGCTGGACTTATCTCAGACAGTCATTTATAAAAATTATATAAGAATAGTCCACCTTATGACTATTAAAAAAAAATTAAATATCTTTGGATATTTCACTTCGTATACGAACAGATCTATTAATATTTCTATCTTAGTGAATTTCTATCTCAGTTATTTTTTCTCAATGGTTAGCTCTGCTGGCATTTTATTTCTCGTTGTGGTTGGAAGCTGGTATAATTTAATTATCACTCATTATTCAGTGTAAAGTTTTTAATTCTCTGTCATTTTTTGACTGTTCTCACAATCTCTTTCTGGTCATTGGTAGCATATATTTTGTATGATATTTTTGTTCCTTTCTTAATTCTTGTGAATCGTTCCACTAGTATTATGTTTTTTCAATTACTCTTTTAATTGTCTTTCTAATAACTGACATTTATTGTATGATCATCTTTTTCTTATGGACTTATTTATATATGGTTTTTTCTTTCTTTTTCAAAATTTTATTCTGCTCTTGCTTTTTATCCAAATGCACTCTTTAATTATTAATGCCGTATGTTTAATATCTCTGTTTATTTGACATAAAATTCTCATTAATTTTACTTCACAATAAGTTTATTCATTTAAATTGTATCAGTGGTTTGTACTGCCATTTCTTTATTCTTGAAAGTTTTTCAGAATTGGTCCCATATATAATTGTTTGTAATGTGTTATCCAAATTCTTTTTCTTCTTGTTTCATAAATTGTTTTCTAAATAATAGGTAGTAAGTAGTCATTACTTCTTTTTTGAATTTTGACTTTTATTCAAAATTCATTTTCTTCTGTCCATAAAATTTTTTCATAAATATTTGGTAGTAAGTAGTCATTACTTCATTTTTGAATTTTTGAGAATTAATTCTTTCTTCCATACATTCAATTACTCATAATATTTTTTCATAAATATGGTTAACATATCATATTATTACCCTAAATATGGTATTAGCTCTCTTCTTTTCTTTATTTCAAATGTACTTCTTCTAATTATTTTTCTTTTAAATACCCAGGTTGAAGATTTCTATTAGGTTGGACAGTTGCTCATAATTTCCTTTTCTTTGACATAGGTTTTTGGTCGTCGTCGGTTATCATAACATCCGTCCCTTTTGTATAGGTGTGTGGTATTAGACTTAACCGTAGTCTGTCACTTCATTTGCTCTCATTGTCCGGATGATCATAGTCTTCATCATCGTTCCGGTACTAGTGACATCTCTGGCCTTTGTCTTGTATTTCATTTTTCCAGCTGTTATTCCTTTGTTGTCTGCTAAGCTTATTCGGCTCCCTCTATCATAGTGTTTTATACACCGGTACGTCTCTGGTCCATATGTGGTATTGCATGAAAAATATCTGTGAGGATCTTCATCTGAATTATTAATTATTTGCTTATCTGAAGCCCTATAATCTGGTTCATCATCACACATCCACCCTGGAGGAATACATTTTAGTGTACCTGTACACTGGAACTGTCCTGGATGGTACACTAATGGAACACATCCTGGTGATTCATCTGTGCCGTCATCACAGTCTGGTAAGATGTCATACTTCCATCTTTCTGGAATACACTGTCCAGTCCTTCGCTGAAACTGATCTAGTCCTCATCTTTTATTCACTTTACCTCTGGTCCTTTTCCAGTGGTAAACTACTGTCTGCTGGTAAATCATCTCTGAGATTACCCTTACTCTACTTCCATTATTCCTGGAACTCAAGATTTCTTCATGGTTGGTAATAGGGATATTATCATCATCAAATAAACCATGGTTCATCATCTCCATTTCTTCCTTTGTTTTCATTACATTTCTTAGATACATTCTCCTTTTCCTTTGTTTAATATTTTCCTTGTTTCGGTTAGTTTCAATTTCAGGTACTACCATTACTTGTTCCTGCCTTATATCGTTTGGTACTTCTTCTGGTTCTGGTTTGCTATCATTTTTTATTTCTTTGGTCCTCTCATTTCTTAATTCTTCTCTTTTTAATCTGTCCTCTCTTAATTTTTCCCTAAATAGTTTATTATCATTTTTTATATCTATAACCCAATCATCCATTTTCTTTTTCAGCTTCTTACATATTTCTTCTTTGAGCCGTTTGTCCTCGTCAATTAATTGTTGGAACATTTTCCTTATCTCAAACATTTCTTCTGGTGTAGGTTCTTCCATTTTGCTTGTTGTTGTTCCCTTTTCTCTGGCTGGGTAACCGCTGCCAAGCTGAATTAGGAATTGGGTAAGTAATTACAGTAATTTCAACCCCTAATTACAGCCCTTTAGTTGGACGCCAATTTTGTAATAATACTGTTAAGTCCGCCTTATTCAAGCCCCGCGATGGAAGCCAATTTTGTAATATTACTATGAGTGGTGGCTATAATAAATGATAAATAAGATTTCTGTCGTGTTATTCTGTCCCACGTTGGATACGTCAATTTTGTAATATTACTATTAAGTCCTGGTTTCTTCAAGCCCCGCGATGGAAGCCAAACTTGTAATAAAACCGTGAAGTCCGCCTTATTCAAGCCCCGCGATGGAAGCCAAATTTGTAATAATACGATGATTGGTGGGAATAATAAAATAAATAAAGAAATAAATAAAAGGTTGATGTATGAGAATTGTGCTCCCCTGTAAGCCCCACTGGTTGGGCTAGCTATATTTTTGAGCTTATCTATATTTCATTATTAACTGGATTCTTACTGATAGTAATAGTCATCTGAGGTTCGTTATTTTTTATTTTTCCATTTTCTTCTTAACTCGTTTCTTTATCCTTGGGATATTTATTCCCTAAAATTCCCTAATACGTTAGCTGGGGCAGTGTCCAGAGGGGCTCTGTAGGCTTCACACTCTGCTGGCCATACTACGTCATTTATTGATAACAGAGGTAAATCATCTCTGACCAATACATAATAATACTGCTGGACTTTTCTCAGACAGTCATTTATAAAAATTATATAAGAATAGTCCACCTTATGACTATTAAAAAAAAATTAAATATCTTTGGATATTTCACTTCGTATACGAACAGATCTATTAATATTTCTATCTTAGTGAATTTCTATCTCAGTTATTTTTTCTCAATGGTTAGCTCTGCTGGCATTTTATTTCTCGTTGTGGTTGGAAGCTGGTATAATTTAATTATCACTCATTATTCAGTGTAAAGTTTTTAATTCTCTGTCATTTTTTGACTGTTCTCACAATCTCTTTCTGGTCATTGGTAGCATATATTTTGTATGATATTTTTGTTCCTTTCTTAATTCTTGTGAATCGTTCCACTAGTATTATGTTTTTTCAATTACTCTTTTAATTGTCTTTCTAATAACTGACATTTATTGTATGATCATCTTTTTCTTATGGACTTATTTATATATGGTTTTTTCTTTCTTTTTCAAAATTTTATTCTGCTCTTGCTTTTTATCCAAATGCACTCTTTAATTATTAATGCCGTATGTTTAATATCTCTGTTTATTTGACATAAAATTCTCATTAATTTTACTTCACAATAAGTTTATTCATTTAAATTGTATCAGTGGTTTGTACTGCCATTTCTTTATTCTTGAAAGTTTTTCAGAATTGGTCCCATATATAATTGTTTGTAATGTGTTATCCAAATTCTTTTTCTTCTTGTTTCATAAATTGTTTTCTAAATAATAGGTAGTAAGTAGTCATTACTTCTTTTTTGAATTTTGACTTTTATTCAAAATTCATTTTCTTCTGTCCATAAAATTTTTTCATAAATATTTGGTAGTAAGTAGTCATTACTTCATTTTTGAATTTTTGAGAATTAATTCTTTCTTCCATACATTCAATTACTCATAATATTTTTTCATAAATATGGTTAAAATATCATATTATTACCCAAAATATGGTATTAGCTCTCTTCTTTTCTTTATTTCAAATGTACTTCTTATAATTATTTTTCTTTTAAATACCCAGGTTGAAGATTTCTATTAGGTTGGACAGTTGCTCATAATTTCCTTTTCTTTGACATAGGTTTTTGGTCGTCGTCGGTTATCATAACATCCGTCCCTTTTGTATAGGTGTGTGGTATTAGACTTAACCATAGTCTGTCACTTCATTTGCTCTCATTGTCCGGATGATCATAGTCTTCATCATCGTTCCGGTACTAGTGACATCTCTGGCCTTTGTCTTGTATTTCATTTTTCCAGCTGTTATTCCTTTGTTGTCTGCTAAGCTTATTCGGCTCCCTCTATCATAGTGTTTTATACACCGGTACGTCTCTGGTCCATATGTGGTATTGCATGAAAAATATCTGTGAGGATCTTCATCTGAATTATTAATTATTTGCTTATCTGAAGCCCTATAATCTGGTTCATCATCACACATCCACCCTGGAGGAATACATTTTAGTGTACCTGTACACTGGAACTGTCCTGGATGGTACACTAATGGAACACATCCTGGTGATTCATCTGTGCCGTCATCACAGTCTGGTAAGATGTCATACTTCCATCTTTCTGGAATACACTGTCCAGTCCTTCGCTGGAACTGATCTAGTCCTCATCTTTTATTCACTTTACCTCTGGTCCTTTTCCAGTGGTAAACTACTGTCTGCTGGTAAATCATCTCTGAGATTACCCTTACTCTACTTCCATTATTCCTGGAACTCAAGATTTCTTCATGGTTGGTAATAGGGATATTATCATCATCAAATAAACCATGGTTCATCATCTCCATTTCTTCCTTTGTTTTCATTACATTTCTTAGATACATTCTCCTTTTCCTTTGTTTAATATTTTCCTTGTTTCGGTTAGTTTCAATTTCAGGTACTACCATTACTTGTTCCTGCCTTATATCATTTGGTACTTCTTCAGGTTCTGGTTTGCTATCATTTTTTATTTCTTTGGTCCTCTCATTTCTTAATTCTTCTCTTTTTAATCTGTCCTCTCTTAATTTTTCCCTAAATAGTTTATTATCAATTTTTATATATATAACCCAATCATCCATTTTCTTTTTCAGCTTCTTACATATTTCTTCTTTGAGCCGTTTGTCCTCGTCAATTAATTGTTGGAACATTTTCCTTATCTCAACCATTTCTTCTGGTGTAGGTTCTTCCATTTTGCTTGTTGTTGTTCCCTTTTCTCTGGTTGGGTAACCGCTGCCAAGCTGAATTAGGAATTGGGTAAGTAATTACAGTAATTTCAACCCATAATTACAGCCCTTTAGTTGGACGCCAATTTTGTAATAATACTGTTAAGTCCGCCTTATTCAAGCCCCGCGATGGAAGCCAATTTTGTAATATTACTATGAGTGGTGGCTATAATAAATGATAAATAAGATTTCTGTCGTGTTATTCTGTCCCACGTTGGATACGTCAATTTTGTAATATTACTATTAAGTCCTGGTTTCTTCAAGCCCCGCGATGGAAGCCAAACTTGTAATAAAACCGTGAAGTCCGCCTTATTCAAGCCCCGCGATGGAAGCCAAATTTGTAGTAATACGATGATTGGTGGGAATAATAAAATAAATAAAGAAATAAATAAAAGGTTGATGTATGAGAATTGTGCTCTCCTGTAAGCCCCACTGGTTGGGCTAGCCAATTTTGTAATAATTACTATAGCTGGGGCAGTTTCTTGTGATCTATAATTCTAATGTAATCAAGCCCCACAAGTTGGGTTCACCAAATTTGTAATAAAACGATAATGTGAAATAAATAACGGTTGTAAAAATGTGTGTAGAAACGTAGCTATGTCTTCTAAGTCTTCGTTCTGCTCGCAATGTTGATCTTCACTTTTGTATTAAAACAATAATATAATCGTAATTGTAATGGTGTTCTGGTATAGTATTACCCAGAATAATTTTTATGGTGCGTATGTGTAGTAGTGACGTTCCGCTCTGGGAAACGTCGATTTGGTAATGTTCCTGGATTATGTGGTTATCAAATATTCTAGGTGTCTGTTGCTGTTGCAGCAATTTAAAATGTGATATAAATTTTAAATTTATATTTATAATAAAAAATAAATTCTGGAAAAATGTTTTCAATGTGTTTATATTCTTCAAATTTAGAAATAAATTGAGGTTGTTGATTGTAATTATAAGTATGATGGTATAGTGTGTATTCTAGTAATAATCTTCCCTTTTGTAAATCTGTTAAAAAGACAATCCAGTTAACTTCAAATTAGGCGCAAACGGCTCTCTTCTTCTTACTCTTGAAAGGTTGTAGTTCGCATATACCGCCTTTAAAGGTTATTCAGTTTTCTTAAAGAATTAACTATTATGTCCTTCTATAAGAGGAATGAACTTCAAATTACTAGATAACAATCGTTTATTAAACAGAATAATAAATTTTGGTTGATAAAAATATTGATGTTACAATGCCGTATCGACTCGCTCAGGGCCGGTCGATATATGAATTTTACATTGGTATTATAAAAATAGTAGGTTCTTTGAACGGTTAATTATATAAAAAGCCAGAGAAGGTCAGGGTCAGAAAGTATAACACTTACAATTCTAAAAATGTATTAAAATTAAACAATATAATGGTAATTATTAATAATAAAAGTTTATATATAATTTTTATTCACCACAGTTCAGCAAACAGTCGTCTGGTTGAGATGATGAGATCAGATCAAAAATGGCCGTCTGACGCATGCGCGGAGTTCGCCTTCTAACACTGACAAAGTATTTGTGGAATAAATATGTCCCTTCTGCGGTTAAATCTTCTTCGCAATCGTATATTATCTTCTGGTGTATAGTTTAATGTCACTGTAGTAAGATGGACTAATTCACTTGGTGTTAAAATGTTGTTAATTAAGTATATCAATTGGTGTTTATGTGTGTCCGTTTAACCTCGAATATTCACTTGGTATTTGGTGTGATTCCAGTGTTATTTCATTTAAATAATTATATGTGGTTCTGTTTATTGGTGTTATGTAGTTCGTAGGCCAACTCCACCACTTCACAATGATTAGAATAGTTAAAAATTTAATTTTTACACAAAACTGATTCCGAACTCTTGTTATACGTAACCGCCATTAAGGTTGGTTTTATCAAATATTCACGTCAAGTGCTCTCTTCAATGTATAATAATGAACTGTCTGTATTTCCTTCATCTCATGAAAATCTTAGCCTATACAATATATCTCAGACATTGTTTAAAATTGCCATAACTTCCGATACACTTTAAAAATGTACATTATGTTCATAAAATAAATTCGTTATTAGTTAACTGTTTGAAATATAAAATACATATTCGTTTTCACTATTCTATTCTACTTATTTTGATAGTAATTAAGTTAGTATTACAAAGTTTTATCAGAAAATCATATTTCTTATATTTTTTGGGAAGGTCGGCCTAAATTTATACTTCCTGTCTTCTAAGTAAATAATAGCCATTTTCACTAATATAATTATTATTCTATAAAATCTAAAATTGTTATAATTGTCAATTCTCACTTATTTTATGGCAATTTAGTATATTAATGATGGTTTTTTCATACAATTTAGTTATATATGACTCCCCTTATGATAATGTTAGTGAATCTATTTCAGTTTCAAATGGTATTTCATTATACAAATAAATAATTTTACTCATAGAATGACCATATCTTTAGAAAGCCTTATTTACATAGTATTTAATATGTTGGGTGTATCTTGCCTAAATATTGTCAGTTTGACTGGTTTATAAGATTAGGTTTATTAATTATTCTGCATTTTAACTTTATTATATTGCCTAGATTTGAATTGTGGCTATTTGCAGAATGTTTTACTAATGTAATTATTTTATTTCCTTCTCTGACTTCTGACTCTGATATATTAGATTAAAAATTAGTTCTCTGATCTGGCATAACAGTAATTATAGATTATACAATTAAAATATAACACCCAGATATATAAAACTGGTGTTCTTAATAACATTGTTTTGGTATATCACCTAATAACATAATAAAAAGTATTTCTACAACATTGGAATGATATCTAATTTTAGATAATGCATTCCTAAATTAACATGAACAATAAAATAACAATTATAATACTAATATTTCTTATGACTAACCCTTACTTATCTAAATGCTATATTTAATTGGAACCCAACATTTGGATCCATATATAATTGTTAATACCTTCTACAACTTCATCATAAACAGTTAGTTCTGTAATTCCCCATTTTAAAAGATTTATGCCCCCTCTTAAAGTATAACCCTGGCTATCTAAGTTATATTCCATTCTATGGAATGTTCATACAGTTTTAGTAGCTTTTTATTAGTAAAATTACTACTTCATTATCAAAGTATACACCGTTCACAAAACTTAAAGTTTGTTACTTTGTACTGCTACTCATGCACCTTTCTTAAAGTTTATTAGTTATAATTTGATCACTTACACTTTTCCATGGTGAATTATTACTATATTTACTAGTCTTTTTCTAGTTTTTAATATGAAATATTCAACCATGGGGGAACTGTGAAGATTTGTTCATACACATTACACAATAACTTTTTGAATGCACTAATATTTACTACTGCTAACACTTTTAGTTTTTTGTCAGTTTTACAGTGATATGGTTTTTTAATGTGTTATACTTTCTTTTTTGGGCATTTATTGGTTTTGGGGTTTTTGGGGTTCTTTCCCTATGGGGTTTTTGTTTTATATGGGTCGTCTCACTTCCTTCTTTTTTCTTCTTTAGTTTTATTATACTTCTTTCTTCTTTCTTCCGTAGATTTGGTTTTAATTATTCTTCTTTCTTCCTTCTTCTGAAATAGTAGTTTGGTTGTTCTTCTTTCTTCAATAGTATTAGTTTTGATTATTCTTCTTTCTTCCTTCTTCAGTGAGTTCGGTTTTAATTATTCTTCTTTCTTCTTTCTTCTGTAATAGTAGTTTTGGTTGTTCTTCTTTCTTCAATAGTATTAGTTTTGATTATTCTTCCTTCTTCAGTAATTTTGGTTCCTCTTTAGTTTTAATTTTTCTTCTTTCTTCTTTCTTCTGAAATAGTAGTTTTGGTTGTTCTTCTTTCTTCCTTCTTCCGTAATAGTAGTTTGGTTTTTCTTCTTTCTTCCTTCTTCTGTAAGTTTGGTTTTAATTATTCTTCTTTCTTCTCTCTTCAGTAGTAGTAGTTTTAATTAGTTCTTCTTTCTTCCTTCTTCAGTAGCTTTGATTATTCTTCTTTCTTCTTTCTTCAGTAGTAGTAGTTTTAATTAGTTCTTCTTTCTTCTCTAGTTTTAATTATTCTTCTTTCTTCTTCTTCTGTCTTCAGTATCATTGATTGTTCTTCTTTCTTCATTGTTCAGTAGTAGTAGATTTGGTTGTCCTTCTTTCTACTCTAGTTTTAAATATTCTTCTTTCTTCTTTCTTTAGTAGATTTAGTTTGTTCTTCTTTCTTCTTTGAGTTTTAATTAGTTTTGTTTCTTCTGTCTTCAGTAGCTTTGATTGTTCTTCTTTCTTCCTTCTTCAGTAGTAGTAGTTTTAATTATTCTTCCTTCTTCTGTCTTCTGTATCTTTGTTTTTTCTGGTCTGGTTTCTTTGACGGGGTATATTAATTGCCTGCTTCTATCTTACCTGGGTAATTTGGTTGTTATCATTTTTAGTTTCCTGGGTTTTTAATTTGTATTATATTATATTATTTGCAGAATTTTTCTTTATTTAACCTTTCTTGTGAATATATTATTAAATAGTGCATTTTAATTAATTCTCATCTGGATATTCCATATATTAGAGCTTTATTAATTATCATTGAGTAATGTATTTGTATGGATTATCTGTCATGCTACAGATTGCTCTCTTCCAGAAGTGATTAGTTCAGATCATACTTAGTTTGTCTGAAATAATTGCTTATGACATTATATTATAAATTATATTTCTCTACTTCCTTCACATTTCTAAAAATTTTTTCTCCCATATTTTTGAGCTTATCTATATTTCATTATTAACTGGATTCTTACTGATAGTAATAGTCATCTGAGGTTCGTTATTTTTTATTTTTCCATTTTCTTCTTAACTCGTTTCTTTATCCTTGGGATATTTATTCCCTAAAATTCCCTAATACGTTAGCTGGGGCAGTGTCCAGAGGGGCTCAGTAGGCTTCACACTCTGCTGGCCATACTACGTCATTTATTGATAACAGAGGTAAATCATCTCTGACCAATACATAATAATACTGCTGGACTTATCTCAGACAGTCATTTATAAAAATTATATAAGAATAGTCCACCTTATGACTATTAAAAAAAATTAAATATCTTTGGATATTTCACTTCGTATACGAACAGATCTATTAATATTTCTATCTTAGTGAATTTCTATCTCAGTTATTTTTTCTCAATGGTTAGCTCTGCTGGCATTTTATTTCTCCTTGTGGTTGGAAGCTGGTATAATATAATTATCACTCATTATTCAGTGTAAAGTTTTTAATTCTCTGTCATTTTTTGACTGTTCTCACAATCTCTTTCTGGTCATTGGTAGCATATATTTTGTATGATATTTTTGTTCCTTTCTTAATTCTTGTGAATCGTTCCACTAGTATTATGTTTTTTCAATTACTCTTTTAATTGTCTTTCTAATAATTGACATTTATTGTATGATCATCTTTTTCTTATGGACTTATTTATATATGGTTTTTTCTTTCTTTTTCAAAATTTTATTCTGCTCTTGCTTTTTATCCAAATGCACTCTTTAATTATTAATGCCATATGTTTTCATAAATATGGTTAACATATCATATTATTACCCTAAATATGGTATTAGCTCTCTTCTTTTCTTTATTTCAAATGTACTTCTTCTAATTATTTTTCTTTTAAATACCCAGGTTGAAGATTTCTATTAGGTTGGACAGTTGCTCATAATTTCCTTTTCTTTGACATAGGTTTTTGATCGTCGTCGGTTATCATAACATCCGTCCCTTTTGTATAGGTGTGTGGTATTAGACTTAACCGTAGTCTGTCACTTCATTTGCTCTCATTGTCCGGATGATCATAGTCTTCATCATCGTTCCGGTACTAGTGACATCTCTGGCCTTTGTCTTGTATTTCATTTTTCCAGCTGTTATTCCTTTGTTGTCTGCTAAGCTTATTCGGCTCCCTCTATCATAGTGTTTTATACACCGGTACGTCTCTGGTCCATATGTGGTATTGCATGAAAAATATCTGTGAGGATCTTCATCTGAATTATTAATTATTTGCTTATCTGAAGCCCTATAATCTGGTTCATCATCACACATCCACCCTGGAGGAATACATTTTAGTGTACCTGTACACTGGAACTGTCCTGGATGGTACACTAATGGAACACATCCTGGTGATTCATCTGTGCCGTCATCACAGTCTGGTAAGATGTCATACTTCCATCTTTCTGGAATACACTGTCCAGTCCTTCGCTGGAACTGATCTAGTCCTCATCTTTTATTCACTTTACCTCTGGTCCTTTTCCAGTGGTAAACTACTGTCTGCTGGTAAATCATCTCTGAGATTACCCTTACTCTACTTCCATTATTCCTGGAACTCAAGATTTCTTCATGGTTGGTAATAGGGATTTTATCATCATCAAATAAACCATGGTTCATCATCTCCATTTCTTCCTTTGTTTTCATTACATTTCTTAGATACATTCTCCTTTTCCTTTGTTTAATATTTTCCTTGTTTCGGTTAGTTTCAATTTCAGGTACTACCATTACTTGTTCCTGCCTTATATCATTTGGTACTTCTTCTGGTTCTGGTTTGCTATCATTTTTTATTTCTTTGGTCCTCTCATTTCTTAATTCTTCTCTTTTTAATCTGTCCTCTCTTAATTTTTCCCTAAATAGTTTATTATCATTTTTATATCTATAACCCAATCATCCATTTTCTTTTTCAGCTTCTTACATATTTCTTCTTTGAGCCGTTTGTCCTCGTCAATTAATTGTTGGAACATTTTCCTTATCTCAACCATTTCTTCTGGTGTAGGTTCTTCCATTTTGCTTGTTGTTGTTCCCTTTTCTCTGGCTGGGTAACCGCTGCCAAGCTGAATTAGGAATTGGGTATGTAATTACAGTAATTTCAACCCCTAATTACAGCCCTTTAGTTGGACGCCAATTTTGTAATAATACTGTTAAGTCCGCCTTATTCAAGCCCCGCGATGGAAGCCAATTTTGTAATATTACTATGAGTGGTGGCTATAATAAATGATAAATAAGATTTCTGTCGTGTTATTCTGTCCCACGTTGGATACGTCAATTTTGTAATATTACTATTAAGTCCTGGTTTCTTCAAGCCCCGCGATGGAAGCCAAATTTGTAATAATACGATGATTGGTGGGAATAATAAAATAAATAAATAAATAAATAAAAGGTTGATGTATGAGAATTGTGCTCTCCTGTAAGCCCCACTGGTTGGGCTAGCTATATTTTTGAGCTTATCTATATTTCATTATTAACTGGATTCTTACTGATAGTAATAGTCATCTGAGGTTCGTTATTTTTTATTTTTCCATTTTCTTCTTAACTCGTTTCTTTATCCTTGGGATATTTATTCCCTAAAATTCCCTAATACGTTAGCTGGGGTAGTGTCCAGAGGGGCTCTGTAGGCTTCACACTCTGCTGGCCATACTACGTCATTTATTGATAACAGAGGTAAATCATCTCTGACCAATACATAATAATACTGCTGGACTTATCTCAGACAGTCATTTATAAAAATTATATAAGAATAGTCCACCTTATGACTATTAAAAAAAAATTAAATATCTTTGGATATTTCACTTCGTATACGAACAGATCTATTAATATTTCTATCTTAGTGAATTTCTATCTCAGTTATTTTTTCTCAATGGTTAGCTCTGCAGGCATTTTATTTCTCCTTGTGGTTGGAAGCTGGTATAATATAATTATCACTCATTATTCAGTCTAAAGTTTTTAATTCTCTGTCATTTTTTGACTGTTCTCACAATCTCTTTCTGGTCATTGGTAGCATATATTTTGTATTATATTTTTGTTCCTTTCTTAATTCTTGTGAATCGTTCCACTAGTATTATGTTTTTTCAATTACTCTTTTAATTGTCTTTCTAATAACTGACACTTATTGTATGATCATCTTTTTCTTATGGACTTATTTATATATGGTTTTTTCTTTCTTTTTCAAAATTTTATTCTGCTCTTGCTTTTTATCCAAATGCACTCTTTAATTATTAATGCCATATGTTTAATATCTCTGTTTATTTGACATAAAATTCTCATTAATTTTACTTCACAATAAGTTTATTCATTTAAATTGTATCAGTGGTTTGTACTGCCATTTCTTTATTCTTGAAAGTTTTTCAGAATTGGTCCCATATATAATTGTTTTAAAGTGTTATCCAAATACTTTTTCTTCTTGTTTCATAAATTGTTTTCTAAATAATAGGTAGTAAGTAGTCATTACTTCTTTTTTGAATTTTGACTTTTATTCAAAATTCATTTTCTTCTGTCCATAAAATTTTTTCATAAATATTTGGTAGTAAGTAGTCATTACTTCATTTTTGAATTTTTGAGAATTAATTCTTTCTTCCATACATTCAATTACTCATAATATTTTTTCATAAATATGGTTAACATATCATATTATTACCCTAAATATGGTATTAGCTCTCTTCTTTTCTTTATTTCAAATGTACTTCTTATAATTATTTTTCTTTTAAATACCCAGGTTGAAGATTTCTATTAGGTTGGACAGTTGCTCATAATTTCCTTTTCTTTGACATAGGTTTTTGGTCGTCGTCGGTTATCATAACATCCGTCCCTTTTGTATAGGTGTGTGGTATTAGACTTAACCGTAGTCTGTCACTTCATTTGCTCTCATTGTCCGGATGATCATAGTCTTCATCATCGTTCCGGTACTAGTGACATCTCTGGCCTTTGTCTTGTATTTCATTTTTCCAGCTGTTATTCCTTTGTTGTCTGCTAAGCTTATTCGGCTCCCTCTATCATAGTGCGTCTCTGGTCCATATGTGGTATTGCATGAAAAATATCTGTGAGGATCTTCATCTGAATTATTAATTATTTGCTTATCTGAAGTCCTATAATCTAGTTCATCATCACACATCCACCCTGGAGGAATACATTTTAGTGTACCTGTACACTGGAACTGTCCTGGATGGTACACTAATGGAACACATCCTGGTGATTCATCTGTGCCGTCATCACAGTCTGGTAAGATGTCATACTTTTATCTTTCTGGAATACACTGTCCAGTCCTTCGCTGGAACTGATCTAGTCCTCATCTTTTATTCACTTTACCTCTGGTCCTTTTCCAGTGGTAAACTACTGTCTGCTGGTAAATCATCTCTGAGATTACCCTTACTCTACTTCCATTATTCCTGGAACTCAAGATTTCTTCATGGTTGGTAATAGGGATATTATCATCATCAAATAAACCATGGTTCATCATCTCCATTTCTTCCTTTGTTTTCATTACATTTCTTAGATACATTCTCCTTTTCCTTTGTTTAATATTTTCCTTGTTTCGGTTAGTTTCAATTTCAGGTACTACCATTACTTGTTCCTGCCTTATATCGTTTGGTACTTCTTCTGGTTCTGGTTTGCTATCATTTTTTATTTCTTTGGTCCTCTCATTTCTTAATTCTTCTCTTTTTAATCTGTCCTCTCTTAATTTTTCCCTAAATAGTTTATTATCATTTTTTATATCTATAACCCAATCATCCATTTTCTTTTTCAGCTTCTTACATATTTCTTCTTTGAGCCGTTTGTCCTCGTCAATTAATTGTTGGAACATTTTCCTTATCTCAACCATTTCTTCTGGTGTAGGTTCTTCCATTTTGCTTGTTGTTGTTCCCTTTTCTCTGGCTGGGTAACCGCTGCCAAGCTGAATTAGGAATTGGGTAAGTAATTACGGTAATTTCAACCCCTAATTACAGCCCTTTAGTTGGACGCCAATTTTGTAATAATACTGTTAAGTCCGCCTTATTCAAGCCCCGCGATGGAAGCCAAGTTTGTAATATTACTATGCAATTTTGTAATATTACTATGAGTGGTGGCTATAATAAATGATAAATAAGATTTCTGTCGTGTTATTCTGTCCCACGTTGGATACGTCAATTTTGTAATATTACTATTAAGTCCTGGTTTCTTCAAGCCCCGCGATGGAAGCCAAACTTGTAATAAAACCGTGAAGTCCGCCTTATTCAAGCCCCGCGATGGAAGCCAAATTTGTAGTAATACGATGATTGGTGGGAATAATAAAATAAATAGAGAAATAAATAAAAGGTTGATGTATGAGAATTGTGCTCTCCTGTAAGCCCCACTGGTTGGGCTAGCTATATTTTTGAGCTTATCTATATTTCATTATTAACTGGATTCTTACTGATAGTAATAGTCATCTGAGGTTCGTTATTTTTTATTTTTCCATTTTCTTCTTAACTCGTTTCTTTATCCTTGGATTATTTATTCCCTAAAATTCCCTAATACGTTAGCTGGGGCAGTGTCCAGAGGGGCTCTATAGGCTTCACACTCTGCTGGCCATACTACGTCATTTATTGATAACAGAGGTAAATCATCTCTGACCAATACATAATAATACTGCTGGACTTATCTCAGACAGTCATTTATAAAAATTATATAAGAATAGTCCACCTTATGACTATTAAAAAAAAATTAAATATCTTTGGATATTTCACTTCGTATACGAACAGATCTATTAATATTTCTATCTTAGTGAATTTCTATCTCAGTTATTTTTTCTCAATGGTTAGCTCTGCTGGCATTTTATTTCTCCTTGTGGTTGGAAGCTGGTATAATATAATTATCACTCATTATTCAGTCTAAAGTTTTTAATTCTCTGTCATTTTTTGACTGTTCTCACAATCTCTTTCTGGTCATTGGTAGCATATATTTTGTATGATATTTTTGTTCCTTTCTTAATTCTTGTGAATCGTTCCACTAGTATTATGTTTTTTCAATTACTCTTTTAATTGTCTTTCTAATAACTGACATTTATTGTATGATCATCTTTTTCTTATGGACTTATTTATATATGGTTTTTTCTTTCTTTTTCAAAATTTTATTCTGCTCTTGCTTTTTATCCAAATGCACTCTTTAATTATTAATGCCATATGTTTAATATCTCTGTTTATTTGACATAAAATTCTCATTAATTTTACTTCACAATAAGTTTATTCATTTAAATTGTATCAGAGGTTTGTACTGCCATTTCTTTATTCTTGAAAGTTTTTCAGAATTGGTCCCATATATAATTGTTTTAATGTGTTATCCAAATACTTTTTCTTCTTGTTTCATAAATTGTTTTCTAAATAATAGGTAGTAAGTAGTCATTACTTCTTTTTTGAATTTTGACTTTTATTCAAAATTCATTTTCTTCTGTCCATAAAATTTTTTCATAAATATTTGGTAGTAAGTAGTCATTACTTCATTTTTGAATTTTTGAGAATTAATTCTTTCTTCCATACATTCAATTACTCATAATATTTTTTCACAAATATGGTTAACATATCATATTATTACCCTAAATATGGTATTAGCTCTCTTCTTTTCTTTATTTCAAATGTACTTCTTCTAATTATTTTTCTTTTAAATACCCAGGTTGAAGATTTCTATTAGGTTGGACAGTTGCTCATAATTTCCTTTTCTTTGACATAGGTTTTTGGTCGTCGTCGGTTATCATAACATCCGTCCCTTTTGTATAGGTGTGTGGTATTAGACTTAACCGTAGTCTGTCACTTCATTTGCTCTCATTGTCCGGATGATCATAGTCTTCATCATCGTTCCGGTACTAGTGACATCTCTGGCCTTTGTCTTGTATTTCATTTTTCCAGCTGTTATTCCTTTGTTGTCTGCTAAGCTTATTCGGCTCCCTCTATCATAGTGTTTTATACACCGGTACGTCTCTGGTCCATATGTGGTATTGCATGAAAAATATCTGTGAGGATCTTCATCTGAATTATTAATTATTTGCTTATCTGAAGCCCTATAATCTGGTTCATCATCACACATCCACCCTGGAGGAATACATTTTAGTGTACCTGTACACTGGAACTGTCCTGGATGGTACACTAATGGAACACATCCTGGTGATTCATCTGTGCCGTCATCACAGTCTGGTAAGATGTCATACTTCCATCTTTCTGGAATACACTGTCCAGTCCTTCGCTGAAACTGATTTAGTCCTCATCTTTTATTCACTTTACCTCTGGTCCTTTTCCAGTGGTAAACTACTGTCTGCTGGTAAATCATCTCTGAGATTACCCTTACTCTACTTCCATTATTCCTGGAACTCAAGATTTCTTCATGGTTGGTAATAGGGATATTATCATCATCAAATAAACCATGGTTCATCATCTCCATTTCTTCCTTTGTTTTCATTACATTTCTTAGATACATTCTCCTTTTCCTTTGTTTAATATTTTCCTTGTTTCGGTTAGTTTCAATTTCAGGTACTACCATTACTTGTTCCTGCCTTATATCATTTGGTACTTCTTCTGGTTCTGGTTTGCTATCATTTTTTATTTCTTTGGTCCTGTCATTTCTTAATTCTTCTCTTTTTAATCTGTCCTCTCTTAATTTTTCCCTAAATAGTTTATTATCATTTTTTATATCTATAACCCAATCATCCATTTTCTTTTTCAGCTTCTTACATATTTCTTCTTTGAGCCGTTTGTCCTCGTCAATTAATTGTTGGAACATTTTCCTTATCTCAACCATTTCTTCTGGTGTAGGTTCTTCCATTTTGCTTGTTGTTGTTCCCTTTTCTCTGGCTGGGTAACCGCTGCCAAGCTGAATTAGGAATTGGGTAAGTAATTACAGTAATTTCAACCCCTAATTACAGCCCTTTAGTTGGACGCCAATTTTGTAATAATACTGTTAAGTCCGCCTTATTCAAGCCCCGCGATGGAAGCCAATTTTGTAATATTACTATGAGTGGTGGCTATAATAGATGAAAAAATAAGATTTCTGTCGTGTTATTCTGTCCCACGTTGGATACGTCAATTTTGTAATATTACTATTAAGTCCTGGTTTCTTCAAGCCCCGCGATGGAAGCCAAACTTGTAATAAAACCGTGAAGTCCGCCTTATTCAAGCCCCGCGATGGAAGCCAAATTTGTAATAATACGATGATTGGTGGGAATAATAAAATAAATAAATAAATAAATAAAAGGTTGATGTATGAGAATTGTGCTCTCCTGTAAGCCCCACTGGTTGGGCTACCCAATTTTGTAATAATTACTATAGCTGGGGCAGTTTCTTGTGTTCTATAATTCTGATGTAATCAAGCCCCACAAGTTGGGTTCACCAAATTTGTAATAAAACGATAATGTGAAATAAATAACGGTTGTAAAAATGTGTGTAGAAACGTAGCTATGTCTTCTAAGTCTTCGTTCTGCTCGCAGTGTTGATCTTCACTTTTGTATTAAAACAATAATATAATCGTAATTGTAATGGTGTTCTGGTATAGTATTACCCAGAATAATTTTTATGGTGCGTATGTGTAGTAGTGACGTTCCGCTCTGGGAAACGTCGATTTGGTAATGTTCCTGGATTATGTGGTTATCAAATATTCTAGGTGTCTGTTGCTGTTGCAGCAATTTAAAATGTGATATAAATTTTAAATTTATATTTATAATAAAAAATAAATTCTGGAAAAATGTTTTCAATGTGTTTATATTCTTCAAATTTAGAAATAAATTGAGGTTGTTGATTGTAATTATAAGTATGATGGTATAGTGTGTATTCTAGTAATAATCTTCCCTTTTGTAAATCTGTTAAAAAGACAATCCAGTTAACTTCAAATTAGGCGCAAACGGCTCTCTTCTTCTTACTCTTGAAAGGTTGTAGTTCGCATATACCGCCTTTAAAGGTTATTCAGTTTTCTTAAAGAATTAACTATTATGTCCTTCTATAAGAGGAATGAACTTCAAATTACTAGATAACAATCGTTTATTAAACAGAATAATAAATTTTGGTTGATAAAAATATTGATGTTACAATGCCGTATCGACTCGCTCAGGGCCGGTCGATATATGAATTTTACATTGGTATTATAAAAATAGTAGGTTCTTTGAACGGTTAATTATATAAAAAGCCAGAGAAGGTCAGGGTCAGAAAGTATAACACTTACAATTCTAAAAATGTATTAAAATTAAACAATATAATGGTAATTATTAATAATAAAAGTTTATATATAATTTTTATTCACCACAGTTCAGCAAACAGTCGTCTGGTTGAGATGATGAGATCAGATCAAAAATGGCCGTCTGACGCATGCGCGGAGTTCGCCTTCTAACACTGACAAAGTATTTGTGAATAAATATGTCCCTTCTGCGGTTAAATCTTCTTCGCAATCGTATATTATCTTCTGGTGTATAGTTTAATGTCACTGTAGTAAGATGGACTAATTCACTTGGTGTTAAAATGTTGTTAATTAAGTATATCAATTGGTGTTTATGTGTGTCCGTTTAACCTCGAATATTCACTTGGTATTTGGTGTGATTCCAGTGTTATTTCATTTAAATAATTATATGTGGTTCTGTTTATTGGTGTTATGTAGTTCGTAGGGCAACTCCACCACTTCACAATGATTAGAATAGTTAAAAATTTAATTTTTACACAAAACTGATTCCGAACTCTTGTTATACGTAACCGCCATTAAGGTTGGTTTTATCAAATATTCACGTCAAGTGCTCTCTTCAATGTATAATAATGAACTGTCTGTATTTCCTTCATCTCATGAAAATCTTAGCCTATATAATATATCTCAGACATTGTTTAAAATTGCCATAACTTCCGATACACTTTAAAAATGTACATTATGTTCATAAAATAAATTCGTTATTAGTTAACTGTTTGAAATATAAAATACATATTCGTTTTCACTATTCTATTCTACTTATTTTGATAGTAATTAAGTTAGTATTACAAAGTTTTATCAGAAAATCATTATTTCTTATATTTTTTGGGAAGGTCGGCCTAAATTTATACTTCCTGTCTTCTAAGTAAATAATAGCCATTTTCACTAATATAATTATTATTCTATAAAATCTGAAATTGTTATAATTGTCAATTCTCACTTATTTTATGGCAATTTAGTATATTAATGATGGTTTTTTCATACAATTCAGTTGTATATGACTCCCCTTATGATAATGTTAGTGAATCTATTTCAGTTTCAAATGGTATTTCATTATACAAATAAATAATTTTACTCATAGAATGACCATATCTTTAGAAAGCCTTATTTACATAGTATTTAATATGTTGGGTGTATCTTGCCTAAATATTGTCAGTTTGACTGGTTTATAAGATTAGGTTTATTAATTATTCTGCATTTTAACTTTATTATATTGCCTAGATTTGAATTGTGGCTATTTGCAGAATGTTTTACTAATGTAATTATTTTATTTCCTTCTCTGACTTCTGACTCTGATATATTAGATTAAAAATTAGTTCTCTGATCTGGCATAACAGTAATTATAGATTATACAATTAAAATATAACACCCAGATATATAAAACTGGTGTTCTTAATAACATTGTTTTGGTATATCACCTAATAACATAATAAAAAGTATTTCTACAACATTGGAATGATATCTAATTTTAGATAATGCATTCCTAAATTAACATGAACAATAAAATAACAATTATAATACTAATATTTCTTATGACTAACCCTTACTTATCTAAATGCTATATTTAATTGGAACCCAACATTTGGATCCATATATAATTGTTAATACCTTCTACAACTTCATCATAAACAGTTAGTTCTGTAATTCCCCATTTTATAAGATTTATGCCCCCTCTTAAAGTATAAACCTGGCTATCTAAGTTATATTCCATTCTATGGAATGTTCATACAGTTTCAGTAGCTTTTTATTAGAAAAATTACTACTTCATTATCAAAGTAGACACCGTTCACAAAACTTAAAGTTTGTTACTTTGTACTGCTACTCATGCACCTTTCTTAAAGTTTATTAGTTATAATTTGATCACTTACACTTTTCCATGGTGAATTATTACTATATTTACTAGTCTTTTTCTAGTTTTTAATATGAAATATTCAACCATGGGGGAACTGTGAAGATTTGTTCATACACATTACACAATAACTTTTTGAATGCACTAATATTTACTACTGCTAACACTTTTAGTTTTTTGTCAGTTTTACAGTGATATGGTTTTTTAATGTGTTATACTTTCTTTTTTGGGCATTTATTGGTTTTGGGGTTTTTGGGGTTTTTTCCCTATGGGGTTTTTGTTTTATATGGGTCGTCTCACTTCCTTCTTTTTTCTTCTTTAGTTTTATTATACTTCTTTCTTCTTTCTTCCGTAGATTTGGTTTTAATTATTCTTCTTTCTTCCTTCTTCTGAAATAGTAGTTTGGTTGTTCTTCTTTCTTCAATAGTATTAGTTTTGATTATTCTTCTTTCTTCCTTCTTCAGTGAGTTCGGTTTTAATTATTCTTCTTTCTTCTTTCTTCTGTAATAGTAGTTTTGGTTGTTCTTCTTTCTTCAATAGTATTAGTTTTGATTATTCTTCCTTCTTCAGTAATTTTGGTTCCTCTTTAGTTTTAATTTTTCTTCTTTCTTCTTTCTTCTCAAATAGTAGTTTTGGTTGTTCTTCTTTCTTCCTTCTTCCGTAATAGTAGTTTGGTTTTTCTTCTTTCTTCCTCCTTCTGTAAGTTTGGTTTTAATTATTCTTCTTTCTTCTCTCTTCAGTAGTAGTAGTTTTAATTAGTTCTTCTTTCTTCCTTCTTCAGTAGCTTTGATTATTCTTCTTCCTTCTTTCTTCAGTAGTAGTAGTTTTAATTAGTTCTTCTTTCTTCTCTAGTTTTAATTATTCTTCTTTCTTCTTTCTTCTGTCTTCAGTATCTTTGATTGTTCTTCTTTCTTCATTGTTCAGTAGTAGTAGATTTGGTTGTTCTTCTTTCTTCTCTAGTTTTAATTATTCTTCTTTCTTCTTTCTTTAGTAGATTTAGTTTGTTCTTCTTTCTTCTTTGAGTTTTAATTAGTTTTGTTTCTTCTGTCTTCAGTAGCTTTGATTGTTCTTCTTTCTTCCTTCTTCAGTAGTAGTAGTTTTAATTATTCTTCCTTCTTCTGTCTTCTGTATCTTTGATTTTTCTGGTCTGGTTTCTTTGACGGGGTATATTAATTGCCTGCTTCTATCTTACCTGGGTAATTTGGTTGTTATCATTTTTAGTTTCCTGGGTTTTTAAATTTGTAATATATTATATTATTTGCAGAATTTTTCTTTATTTAACCTTTCTTGTGAATATATTATTAAATAGTGCATTTTAATTAATTCTCATCTGGATATTCCATATATTAGAGCTTTATTAATGATCATTGAGTAATGTATTTGTGTGGATTACCTGTCATGCTACAATATATATATATATATGAATATTATATATTATATTATATTATATTATATTATATATATATGAATATTCCAACTGTACTTTGTTGGTGTGTTTTACTGGTATCGCCAATTTTTGGCAACAGCGAGTATTAATACTGTTCAGTTTACACACACAAAGACCCATGCAACTTGAATTAGACTTACCTTAACTGAATTTACTTTTACTTCTCTGCTATACTTATATTCTGTAGACCCGTATATGAGAATGTGATGGATGGGTGTTATTTTTGAAATAATTACTTCTAACTCTTTAGTTATTATAAAAATTGTGTTTAATGTTTGTCTTTTTATTTTACTTTACTTCAACTCTTTAAATGACTCTACTTCAATTTGCTCTGTTATCTTACTTTACTAATTACACAAATTTATTTTTTATAGTCTCTGAAATTTTTCTCTTTCTTGTCTACTGTCTTTTGAATTCAAACTTAAATATTTAATACTCTACTCGTTACTGTAGTTCCGGCATCTACCTCATGGGCGTTTCTGGGTTTGAATGTTCCAATTGTTCCTCTTCTTGTTCATCCCTTCTCCGTGGTGTGGATATGTGTACAGCTTCCCTGATGTGGAGTGTTCTCAGCTTCCCTGATGTGGAATTGTACTGCCTCCCTGATGTGGAATGTTCTCAGCTTCCCTGATGTGGAATTGTACTGCCTCCCTGATGTGGAATTGTACTGCCTCCCTGATGTGGAATTTTTACGTTCAGATGTTAATTTTTTACACTATGGTTAATTTCTATGAACGGAGTCGCTTCCACGTTAAGTTCGAATGTTTTTACGTTCAACTTGTCGCGTGATTTTTCTCACTACGCACTGCTCGGGCTAGTAATTCACAACCGATGTTCCGTATTGGTGTTTTACTGCAAACTATTCTACCTGGTTTGTTTAACATAGACTTTCCGAACTAGTGTTTTAAAGCGGACTACTTGAACCGGTGGTTTAATGCAGACTGACGTGCTTTGAGCGCGTTAGCGACGTCGCCCTGTATTTTCCCGCTAGTTTAATGACACTCTACCCTTATTGGTTTATCACTGTCACGGGTTGTTGTTCACGCTCTGATAGGTTCTTTTTAAACTGTTTTTACATTTGAAATATTGATACACAATTACACAATTCTTATTATTATACTTTCTTAACCCTATTTACTTAATCTTATACATTGTTTCTTATTATACTAAGCAGAGCATTGTTTATGCGCTGTATTTTCTATCTTGCTATACGCATATGTGACGGTTGTCATATTGTGACTATTCGTCCTGTCACATACACCTACAGCCATAATAAAAAAATATTTCTCTCATAAGAAATGTTTTTTTTTTCTATTTTGTGTTACATATTTGTTATGGTATACATTTTACATATTTATTTTTTATTAATACTCTTTTACATATATTGTAATATTATTATTATAATCCTATCCTTACTTTACTAATTATTATTTACATAAATGCTTTCCCATTCCACCCCACACTTTCTATACGTTAGTAGGTCAGTCAGGTATGTTGTCAAGCTTAAACTGTGTTGTTGACATTTACTAATCCCCTCCTGTGTTGAAAACACTACCAGCTGGTGGGAGAACGCCTTGTCATCAAGTTCCTGCATTCCATTCCTTTACATTTCCGCTGTAAACATTTCTCAGTTACCTTTGAGGGTCGCCTCTCTGTGACTTAGCGTGTCCCCCTCTCTCTCTCCGCTGTCTGCGGTCAGCCGTGTGCACGATGTCAACGTCTTCTCTCGTCAGCTGTTATGTTTTGTATGCATCCACTCGCATCATACTTCCTTGTTTAAATTTTCACATGTTGTTTATACATACAAATCATATGACTATTTATTTACTTACTTTTATGTTTTATTAAACTATTTTCGTAGTGACGACGCGTGGTATTTTCCTAGAGATTTATTTTTTCTAGTGTCGGTTACCATAAACGTGTTCCTACACACCCTCTCAGTTAGTGTGTAAGGTCCATTGTATAACTTAAAGAATTTGGTCGCAGTATTGTCCTCACTTTTACCAACAGCGTTCATCTTTAATAATACGGTTTCTCCTATTTGGAATTGTTGCAATTTGTGAGCTGCGTTGAATTTCTGTGTTCGCTTTGCTGCTTTGTTTTTGATGTTAACTTTTGCATCCTCGATCTTCATATGCCAAGGTTTAAGCACATTGGCAGTTGGTATTTTCTTTACGTATTTAGACCACACTCTGTTCGGTCGTTCGCCTGTTTCCAACTCCTTTGGTGTATATTCAGTTGTGTGATTGTAATTTTCATTTAAAGTTTTTTCAAAGAATTCTACGTATTGTGGCCAGGTGCTATGTTTGTCGTAGCAATATAACATAAATAATTTTCCTAGCTTTATATTTATTCTTTCGGCCAGGTTTCCCTGTGGTCTCCGTATTATAAAATAGGTTAATTACCTTCTGTCAACGTTTCTTAAAATCCTTTTAGGATGACTCGAGTTTCGACACCATTTGGTGTCATCATCAGATCGGAATATGAATTAAGTTAAAACATTTTGATGCATATACATCTCGTCAGATATTAAAAAATTTAAAAAACAACACATAACATTATATAAATAATAAATAAACTCTATCACAATAAAATAACAATATAACAATAAAATATAAAACCACGCGGCCGCAAACGAACCTGTACAGGAACGCCCCCACGGTAAGACTAATCAATGCCGGTTTGACCTTGGTTCAATTTATCGATCTGATATAGCCAATTTCTCGTTCTATAAGATCGATTCTATTAAATAAAACATTATTGGTATGTATTGCTTTCTCATTTAGGATACGATTGTGATCCTTCTTTATGGCTTTATATATTTCGAACCTTTCAAGGGTGTCCAGCTTTAGTGACTTTTTACATTTATGTAGGATATCCAAATTATCATTAATACTCTTTACATTATGGTTATATGAGCTCAAATGTTCTGCAAATGTGGATCTTATTACATTTGACTTGGAGCTTGGGATATGTTCTTTATAGCGTAATTTGAAAGAACGACCTGTTTGTCCTATATAGAACTGTGCGCAATCAGAACAATTAAGTCTATATACACCAGTACCATCAAATACATCGGAGGGTATATTTTTGTTGGTAAATGTAAGTTTTTTCTCAAGTTTATTACTTGCCTTTGAAGCCAAAGTGATATTATGCTTTTTTAATTGGTTTTTTAAAGTATGGTATAGATTTTCACCATATTCTATAGCAATGTATTTGTTTACTTTTTCTTTGGATACATCAACATTTATTGGTTTATTTTGTTTTTTATTAATTATTTTATCTACTATATGACTTTTGTATCCATTGGCTAATGCTATGTGTTTGATAATGTTTAGTTCATTGTTATAATCATCTGTGGATAAGGGCAATGCCAGCAATCTATGAATCATACAGTTGAAAAAAGCCATTTTTTGTGAAATAGGGTGATACGATGAGGCGTGAATAGCATGATCCGTAATTGTTGGTTTTCTGTAAATATTATAGTTAATTTTATTATTTATTTTAGCTAAAGTTAAATCTAAAAAATTAATTTTATTATTCATTTCAGTCTCTAATGTGAATTGTAAATTATTTGTAATTGTATTCATATGTTTTTTAAGCATTTCTAATTGTCTGCAATTGCCATTGTAAATCATTATTGTGTCATCCACATATCGTCGGTAAAATAAAATTTTTGTATAATGTTTGTTTTTAGTCGATAAACTAAACATTATCAAACAAATAGCATTAGCCAATGGATACAAAAGTCATATAGTAGATAGAATAATTAATAAAAAACAAAATAAACCAATAAATATTGATGTATCCAAAGAAAAAGTAAACAAATACATTGCTATAGAATATGGTGAAAATCTATACCATACTTTAAAAAACCAATTAAAAAAGCATAATATCACTTTGGCTTCAAAGGCAAGTAATAAACTTGAGAAAAAACTTACATTTACCAACAAAAATATACCCTCCGATGTATTTGATGGTACTGGTGTATATAGACTTAATTGTTCTGATTGCGCACAGTTCTATATAGGACAAACAGGTCGTTCTTTCAAATTACGCTATAAAGAACATATCCCAAGCTCCAAGTCAAATGTAATAAGATCCACATTTGCAGAACATTTGAGCTCATATAACCATAATGTAAAGAGTATTAATGATAATTTGGATATCCTACATAAATGTAAAAAGTCACTAAAGCTGGACACCCTTGAAAGGTTCGAAATATATAAAGCCATAAAGAAGGATCACAATCGTATCCTAAATGAGAAAGCAATACATACCAATAATGTTTTATTTAATAGAATCGATCTTATAGAACGAGAAATTGGCTATATCAGATCGATAAATTGAACCAAGGTCAAACCGGCATTGATTAGTCTTACCGTGGGGGCGTTCCTGTACAGGTTCGTTTGCGGCCGCGTGGTTTTATATTTTATTGTTATATTGTTATTTTATTGTGATAGAGTTTATTTATTATTTATATAATGTTATGTGTTGTTTTTAAAATTTTTTAATATCTGACGAGATGTATATGCATCAAAATGTTTTAACTTAATTCATATTCCGATCTGATGATGACACCAAATGGTGTCGAAACTCGAGTCATCCTAAAAGGATTTTAAGAAACGTTGACAGAAGGTAATTAACCTATTTTATAGTCTTAATCGTTTCTGGAGGCAAGAAAAATGTTTAAAGTCTCCGTATTGCTGTGAGTATCGACTGGATTCCGTTCTGCTCTAAGGTCCACGCTTGATTATGGAATTGTTTACCTTGGTCTGACAGTATACGTTTTATTTGTCCATACTGTGGGATATAAGTTTTGAATATTATGTTTAACACTGCCTTGGTGGTTGGTCTGGTGACAGGGTATAGTCTTACTACCTTGGTGAATGCGTCTGTGCAAACTAGTAGGTGCCTAAGCCTTCGACTACCTCGAGGGAGCGGCCCTAAGAAATCCACACATAACATTTCGTTCTTACCGTTGATAATAATATTCTGCATTTCCACGTACGTATGTAGGTTCGGAGATTTTGCCGTTTGACAGTTATGACACACTTTTAAAATACTTCTTACTTTTCTATTACAAATAAAATCTTCTCTTAACGCTAAATAACAGCGGTATGGTCCCGCATGCCCTAGACTCTCATTGCATGCCCACGTTACTTCACTTAATAGGTCGTTTAGCATTACTACTTTCCATTCACCCTCCCAGAGTTTATAAAGTATCTCGATTTCCAGCTTATACCTTGGATCTTCTTTTTGAATGTACTTTCTTCGTAGCTCCATAACTCTGTCGTCATCTTTCTGTTCTTGGTGTATGTTTTGTAGTCGTATCTTTAACTCATTTGTCATTTCATATTTTATTGCTAATATTTTCACTTCATTGGTGTGGCATTTATGTCCTTCTTCTTCTTCATTAGGTGTGTATCTGCTGAGGATGTCGGCTACTTTATTTTCCGATGCTTTGCAGTATTTTAGAGTAAATGAATATTCCTCTATTGCTAAGATCAAGCTGGTCAGTCGGGCGTTTACGAGTCCACATTTTATATGAAAGACAATGCCTGGTGGTCTGTGTGAATTTCAAAATGGTTTCCATAAAAATAGTACCTAAATTTTGTTAACGCAATTACAATTGCTAATATTTCTTTCTCTGAAGTGAAATAATTTTTCTCTGCCTCCTTCAGTGTTCTATTTGTATAGGCAATGACGTAATGTTCTCCATTCTTTCTGCGTTGATACAATACACCTCCTATGGCTAGGTCGCTCGCATCCGTGTACAATACATAGGTCCCCTCTGCTTCCGGATGATATAGCTGCATATTGTCGTTGAATAAATTCTTGACATCCTGGAACGCTTGCTGGTGTTCTGGCTTCCATTTCCATTTTACTCCTTGCCGTAATAATGTTAATAACGGGTTTATATAAATAGAATATTTTTCTGAAAATCTTCTCTAATACCCCGTAAGACCTAAAAATGCTCGTACTCCTTTTACATTTGTAGGGACTGGGAATTCGTGATGCTCTTTATCTTGTCTGGGTCGGTACTCACTCCTTCAGCTGATATAATATGTCCTAAAAACTTCATTGGCGATTTCATAAATTCGCACTTATCTTGCTTTAATACTAAATTTGCTTTTCTAAACTTATCAAAGATTATGTTTAAGTGTTCAATATGTTCCTTCAATGATTTTGAAATAACCAGAATGTCATCTACAAATATTACTACAGACTGTTCTACTTCCGGTCCTAATGCTAGTTCTAAACATCTTACCATAGCTGCTAGGCTTGTTACCAATCCAAATGGTACTACTTTGAATTGATAGCACTTGTTTCTGTACATGAAAGCCGTATATTTTCTACTGTGTTGTTCTGGTGGAATTTGCCAGAAACTTGCTGTGATGTCTAACTTACTCATATACTTAATCCCTTGACACTTTATAAACAATTCATCGGTGTTTGGTGCACAATCAACATTTTTCTGCGTAATACTGTTTAAATTTACCATGTCAAGACATAATCTAATTTTATCGTTCTTCTTTTTAACTATAACCATTGGGTTTATAAAGTTACTGTTTGACCGTTCAATAATTTGGTGTTTTAACATATTGTTTATTTCGATGTCTAACTGATTTTGATATTTTATCGGTACTGGATATGTTCGAAGCACAAATTTATCTTCATCGGTCGTTTTTATCTGGTGTTCGTACACATTTGTTATTCTTGGTCTTTCACTGAATACATCTTGATTTTGTTGTGTTAGTCGTTTTAATTCACTACTCTCGTGTGTGTTGAGTGTGTCATGTTTTGTTGCTGTTTTACGAGTTGGTGTTGCTACTTTTATTTCCGGCCTCTGAATCTTCATAGTACTTTTATTATTCTCATATTTATTTAAATTTTCATTTAGTTTTATTATATATGTTGTCTTTTTTATCTCGCACTGCATGGTGTCTTGTTGTGTGTTTATTATTGCATTTATTTGTTTAAGTTGATCCATCACAATAATTGCATCATAAATTAAATTCTTTATAATAATAGCTGGCATTTCTAAATTCATCTCGTCTTTATTTATGTTTATAAACATTTGCTGATCGACTTTCTCTTTCTGGTTTACGGCTGTTTGTACACACATATTATTTACTGGTAGCACTGGTGCTTTATTAAATTGTTTTTTATTTGCGTTTATAAATGTCTGGCTTATAGCTGACACTTCGGCTCCTGTAATAATTAGTATATTGGCTAACACATTATTTATATATGCTATTATGCATAGGCACTTACGTTTCACTGCATCGCTATTCTTGTCGTCTATTCACAATAGTTCATCCCTCATTTCCGGTGGATACACATTGTTTATTTGCACACATATTTCATTAGTCTTAGTTTTATTTTTACATTTATAATTATTATCACTGGACGTCTTGTGAACGCCCCTTACTGTCCGTTTTTTGAAGTTGACTGTACCACCTCACTTATCTCTTCTTGTAGCGGTCTCGTTTCCGTTCGTATTGTTGTATGCAGTCCCCTAGTATATGCGTCCGTCTGCGTCGGTGTTATTGTTTGCATTTGAGCTGACTTATTCCAATTCTTATTTGTAAAACTTCGTTCATTATTATTACTATATTTATTTCGTGGACCTAAATACGGTTTCTTTGTATAGGTGTTTCGTTGTTGTCTCTTTACGTAATTGTTTTCGAGACTTGGACCTGGTCTAGGTTGCGCGTCTGAACTTGGTTGTTGTTTTAGCGAATATTTTATTTCTCCCCACTGTGCCAGCATGAGTAGGAGTTCTTCAATCGTTTCCGTTCCCCTCGTCATTACTGCAACATTGATATCGCGGTCAAAGTGATAAGACAGTTTATTTACGATTTCACTTTCCGTCAACTTAGGTTTTAAATGTTTCGCTCTAGCTACAATATCAATTACATATGCTTCTCTGGACTTACCTTTTGGCATGTATTCGTATTTATCAAACTCTAACTGGTTTCGAATTCTTCTTTAGATATGGTCGCTCCAGTATCTTTGTTCAAATTTATTTTTGAAATCCTCGTAGGACGTAAAGTTTTCTCTTATTATCGAATACCACTTTGCAGCTTTGTGTTCTAATCGACGTGATATCCATTCCACGCGTTCGTTATCGTTTAGGTTATTTCCTACCATCTCCATATTTCTTTCACACTCTATTAAAAATTCTATTGGGTTTTCACTTTCCCATCCACTAAATTTCTGCATTTTCGGCATATCTTCAGCACTCCTGTAGATGAACGTGATCTGTTCTGCTTTCGTTTTCTTTATCTGTTTCTGCAGCTGTGCTATCTGTTCTCGTAGGTGTTTGTCGTTCACCTCACCTTGTTCCTTATTTGTCATTATTGTTGTTTCGTGCCTAGCGACGACTTGGTCCAATATTTTTATATTTTCTTTCACCTCGTGTATATTTCCTTCTGTCTCCTGAGTAAATTTAGTTAGTTTCTCTTCTTGGGCCTGTACCGTTGTAGTTAATTCTTGTTGCTTCTTGTTTATAGCATTTGTCCATGTTCGCATATTTTCGCTTAGTTTCTTTAGTTCCTGCCTGTTTTTTCCATGTAGTGCTCCGAATTCCTCTCATAATTGTATCCTTGCCTCTTCCCACCATTCTGGTTTTTCTTTTCGTAGTCTTTCTTCACGCTCTTCTTTTTCTTTTCTTCGTTTTTCTTTTTCTGCTTTCTCTTCTTCTCATTGTTGTTGTAGCATTTGCTGTATTGCTGGCATTATGTCGGTAGGTGTTTGCGGTTCTGCCATTTTCGCGGTTTAATTATTGACCTAGTATTTCAAAATTACACATCTAATAGTCTATAAAATATATTCTCAGCGTTGACAATTTCCTCCCCTTATAACTAACAATGGTTATACAATATGAACAATAGGTCTTTGTTCAGACCGAAACTTTCTTAGATCTAATTCCCTGTATTGTTCTACTGATTCTTAACTTGTATCCTTTAAAATTATTACTAGTCCGGATGTTGTTTCCGGTTTAAACTTCACCTCTCATCCGTTCTCACACTGGTCTGACTCTTATAATTCAGTTAAGGCTTCTAACGGTTTTTATATTTTTTACTTTAAATAATTATTAAAATTTATTTTAATTTTATATTGTCTTGGTTTGTTCTTTATTTAGGTTTGTTATTTATCTGGGCGCCAGTCATAAACAAATATAATATTTTCATACAAATATTTATTTTATGACAATTATTAGATTTTCAATTTTATTTATTTTATGTACATTTAATTAATCACGCCCCACGCTTTGGGCCGCCATTATGCAACTGGACTTTGTTGGTGTGTTTTACTGGTATCGAAAATTTTTGGCAGCAGCGAGTATTAATACTGTTCAGTTTACACACACAAAGACCCATGCAACTTGAATAAATTAGACTTACCTTAACTGAAATTACTTTTACTTCTCTGCTATACTTATATTCTGTAGACCCGTGTGTGAGAATGTGATGGATGGGTGTTATTTTTGAAATAATTACTTCTAACTCTTTAGTTATTATAAAAATTGTGTTTAATGTTTGTCTTTTTATTTTACTTTACTTCAACTCTTTAAATGACTCTACTTCAATTTGCTCTGTTATCTTACTTTACTAATTACACAAATTTATTTTTTATAGTCTCTGAAATTGTTCTCTTTCTTGTCTACTGTCTTTTGAATTCAAACTTAAATATTTAATACTCTACTTGTTACTGTAGTTCCGGCGTCTATCTCATGGGCGTTTCTGGGTTTGAATGTTCCAATTGTTCCTCTTCTTGTTCATCCCGTCTCCGTGGTGTGGATATGTGTACAGCTTCCCTGATGTGGAGTGTTCTCAGCTTCCCTGATGTGGAATTGCACTGCCTCCCTGATGTGGAATGTTCTCAGCTTCCCTGATGTGGAATTGTACTGCCTCCCTGATGTGGAATTGTACTGCCTCCCTGATGTGGAATTTTTACGTTCAGATGCTAATTTTTTACACTATGGTTGATTTCTATGAACGGAGTCGCTTCCACGTTAAGTTCGAGTGTTTTTTACGTTTAACTTGTCGCGTGATTTTTCTTACTACGCACTGCTCGGGTTAGTAATTCACATTCGATGTTCCGTATTAGTGTTTTACTGCAAACTATTCGAACTGGTTTGTTTAACATAGACTTTCCAAACTAGTGTTTTAAAGCGGACTACTCGAACCGGTAGTTTAATGCAGACTGACGTGCTTTGAGCGCGTTAGCGACGTCGCCCTGTATTTTCCCGCTAGTTTAATGACACTCTACCCTTATTGGTTTATCACTGTCACGGGTTGTTGTTCACGCTCTGATAGGTTCTTTTAAACTGTTTTTACATTTGAAATTTTGATACACAATTACACAATTCTTATTATTATACTTTCTTAACTCTATTTGCTTAATCTTATACATTGTTTCTTATTATACTAAGCAGAGCATTGTTTATGCACTGTATTTTCTATCTTGCTATACGCATATGTGACGGTTGTCATATTGTGACTATTCGTCCTGTCACAATATATATATATATATTTGACCATTATACTGTTTATAATTGCAAGTACGTGCTGGTGGGAAGAGCCAGAGATATGATGTCACGCGTGGACACACGCGCGCGCATGCTATAGCTGTTTATAAACAGATACGACCAAAACGTGTTCATCCATAATTGCCTGTAAAGTAACTTTCATTTTATGTTTAAATACACAGTAGGCATATCCAGTGGCGGCTCATGGCTTCGAGGATTGGTGAAGCAGAATCGGTGGCAACCCCCCCCCACCCAAACAAACAATTATATTAATATGTTTCTTCCTGTTTTGAAATCATTAATAAGATATGGAGACAAAAGTTGCGCAGGTATGATTTTATTCTTTTAAACAAGAAAAACTTCGTTCTACGGAAACGCTAGTGGATGGAATAATTACTACTAAACAAAACAGTTTTTAAGCTTCTTTAAAGATGTTCTTGTTGTCAGCTAAAAGTTCCGTAAAACTTAGTGGTTCCATTTGTCTGTATTGCTTATCCTCATAAATAAGCTGTAATTTGGTTTTCAGTCTTTGGAAATCGGTACACAGATTAGTGTAGCACACCTTTAAGTTACTTAATGCATCCGTGGGAATGTTTTCAGAATACGTTACGAACTTTGAAGTATCCATTAATGTAACAAACTGAAGCTTTTCCATCTCATTAAAACGTTTGGCTATTTGTACTGAAAGGGTATCTAAAATTTCATAATACAGAATTTTGTATTTTTCAAAAAGTTGATCTCGTGTGAGTGTAATTCTTTTCTGCCACTCATGGTATTCAGTTGGAACTGTTGTTTTTGAAGCAGCTGAATCGAAAATTTTCATAAATGCATCATCAGTTCTTTTGCTATTTATGAGTGTTTGCGTATTTTTAACTTGCGAGATACAGAAATTAATGCCAAATGACTTCTTTTGTAGCACATCGTAAAGAACATCTGTGGTTCCAAAAATATCGTTAAAGACGACAACCAAAAGCGTACATTCAAAATCATTCAAATTATTTAAGAAGCCATCACTCTGCCTAATTGATGCTTGATAATAATTTGAACCGTCCAAATTTTAGTGAATACTTCTTTTAATGAATCCCATTCGTTATATATAGTATTTACAATTTTGGAATTAGACTTCCATCGCTTAATAACGGAAGTAGGGATTCGTCTTCCAACGACTGTGTCTACTGCGGAAGTTCGCGTAGCAGAACTGTGGAAAAAAGGGGGTAAACCGTTAACAGTTGCAAAAAATATCCGACATTTTGAAATGCTGTTGCAGCTTTGTTGTAGCACTAAATTCAAACGATGCGCCATGTAGTGAACAAAATCCGCTTCTTTGATTTTTGCCTGAAGACAATTTAATTCCCCTGACATAACGCTTGCAACATCAAAACACTGGGCAATAAGTTTTGATTTATAGTCAATTTCTTCGAGGGACCTTGACACAACGTGAAACAGGGTGTCGGCAGTCCGACTGGAACTAACACCATAAAATCCCAAAAATCTTTCCACCAGCTTTCCTCCGGGAATAACGTATCTAATTATGATGCTACATTGAGATTTGTGGACAATGTCTGTGGAATCATCCACTTGAATTGAAAAAATGTACTATTTTCTGTTTCCTTTGCAACGTGCTCATCAATATATTGTAAAATGCAGTCAATTATTTTATTCAATATAGTCTTGGAATTGCCGGCAAAGACGGGTGAGATTTTTTTATAGTGTTCTTGAATATCTACAGGGCTTATCGATACGAAGGTTTCTAACAGTTCTTTAAAATGTCCGCGATTAATGGATGATAACTATTCGTGGAGCCTGCGAAATGCTAATTCTTGTTTACCCAAGTAAAGCACTGCAGGAATAGGAAGATGCATGAAACGTCTTTTAAGCCGAACGTTGTCATTGAAGTGTTTAATATACAACCTAGAATTTGCCTTCAAAGCATCCTAGATAATAATTGAATTTTTCTTTAGTTTTGGAAATCTCAATGCACAACGCATGTGGTCAGAAGAACCTTTATGTTTGGAAAGAGCACGAGTAACGTTACCGAAATCAACAAAGCCGTTCTTATTCCACTCACTGGATTTAACACTAATAATTAAGCAGCGCATACAAAAAAGTTTGTTTAAATAATAACTGCCACACAACCACTCGAACGTTGAATAACTATTTTGTTTAAAGTTGCGATTGCACACCTTGTCCTTTATTTTTGCAACTTTATTTACTTTCAATATCGGCATAGGTTTTTCACAGCTTAAAAGTTTTTCTTATCATCATTATTCCATCCTGAAAATGGTGTTTCTAATAAAACACCTACCGGATCATATGAAGGAAATAATCTGTAAAAACTTCACACACGATCGAACACGACGAACAACGAACAAAACAAACGCGCTGGATAGGTAAAGCACTGTACACGTGCACCACTGAAAAACAGCACACGACACTGCTTCACGTGTGTGGGGTAACGCTGAGTACGTCATATACGTTGTCATGGCAACCGTCATAAACCGAGCGTTGTTAGTGACGTATTAACTGATGCGTCAAGGTGCAGACAGCTGCTTCTACGATCCGCTTTCCGCCACCAGTAGGCTTACTATACGTGGAGTAGTATGTGATCGCAGTGAAGTGCAGCTTCTGTAACCTATTTACATCGCTTGTAAATGTTATTTTAATTATTATACAGACGAAATTTAATTTAAACAAATATTTTTAAACAAAAAATTGACTAAAAATTGAAAATAATTTTGAGTAAAAAGAAACACATTGAACCAGTTAATTTAGGTGAAGCAGCCCTTCACCTACGTCACCTGACGAGCCGCCACTGGGCCTATCAATTTTACAACATACAATGAAGAAGACACTTTAAAATAGGTTTAATAAAAGGTGTCAAGGAATTGGAAATTTGTTAAATCAAAAATTAATAAGAGTATATAATATTTAGAAAATTTGTTAATGTAACTTTCAGTATTAACAACAGACCATGATTTTGCGAAAACTAAAATAAATTGAAGAAAGGGAACAAGCCACTATCTCAGAATAATCCGCCTTTGTGTCAATTTTTTACCTGTATTAATATGGTACCTCAGGGACTACTGAGGCGCCATATTGATGTAGGTAAAACCGTTTATAAGAGTTTCACGTTAGTGTTCAGTACGCAGTAGCCTATAGTCTCAGTTATCTGATACGGTCACGATTAGTTTTCAAAAGAATGTAAAAGTTTTAACTTTCCAGTGTATGAAGGATTCAACACTATCCTGACTAGAAGGTAGAACTGACATGCTGTGGTTTGACACTTGCGATGTAGGCCTACCTCCTGTGAATGAGGCGGAGAAAGTTGAAAAAGAAAGAGAAGAAAAGAGACAAAACTGCTGCCTCTGTTTAAACAACTGCCAGCCTGCCAAGGAAGTTGTGACACTTGGTCGGAGAAATAATGGTTCCAAGAAATTCGTAATGATACCGAAAAATAGGCCTACATTATGATTTCTGAAGCAAACAGGTTGATGCGGAAGCCAAAGATGAAATTTGCAAAAACCTGTTACATCAGCTACATTTCTGCAGAAAGCCAAAAATGAGTATTGCAAATAACAGTTAAACAAAACGGAACACTGACGACAGTCAACTTATCATGCAACATTCTTGCACTGTCTCCAGCTCATGTAGCAGCTCGTGATAACAGTCATATCATTTGTCAGAGTAGCTTTCCTGCCTGTATATCCTCTCCCTCCCATTAATGGTTCAGGTTAAAACGAATTTACTACTTAGTACAGAGTGAAAATTATCAAGTGGTATGTGTGCGTATGTAGGCGATCAGTGGTGATCATTGATAAACTGTTTGTTTGTGTGGCGATCATTGATAAATTCTTTTGTTTGTATGGTGATCATTGATAAACTCTTTTGTTTGTGTGGCGATCATTGATAAACTCTTTTGTTTGTGTGGTGATCATTGATAAACTCTTTTGTTTGTGTGGTGATCATTGCATTAAACTTGTGAGGCACGGAATTTACCGAGACCAGAAAGGGAAAGCCTTTGTTGACTCTCAACGGTTATCAGTACATAGTGGATTATACTAACAACAACAAGTGACATTTTGGAAATGTATTGAATGTAAAAGGAAGCACTGTAAGGTAAGTCTTTCTTTCCAGGATAATAGGCCTACCGTTTTAGCGAGGTGGGACATGTTTGTCTCCCAGACGATGCAGCGATTGAAGTGAATGCCAGAAACAGGGCGAGAGAAACGGACAGCGTGATATCGAAAATATATGTGGAAGCAGTAGGGCAGCAGAGGATACGAGTTTGTGACAGTACAAAACAGTCGTTGCATCGCGTTCGGAGGAAGAGTAAGGGACCTACAAATAACCCGGTCAACTTGGAAGATACAACAACTGCATTCGGGTATGAACGATAGAAGCATATTCCTACTGCACGATGACAATCGAGGCTCTAAAAGACCAGATAATAATATTTGCCAGTGAGAAAATAAAATACACTTTATCAATGTGTTCGTCGATCTTCATCGACGGAACGTTTAAAAGTTCGAACAAGCAAATTTATAAAAGTATAAATACCTTATAATTCGTGTTGCGGTCTTGTAGTTTTTCAATATATGTCACTACATGTTTCGAAAGTAAACTTTCATCATCAGGTATATTGTAAACCTCCTCTTATTTTCTAGGGCTCGTCAGTGAAAGTAAAAAACAATAAATAAGTGAACAACATAACACAAATGTACTAGTCAATACGATTAACGTTGACATAATATCTCGTAGCAGTGCGCACTGTACTATTGTCAACACACAACTGAGTGAGCCTCAAATTTCATTATTTATCTTCATTACTGTGTCGTATAATATATTGGATTTAAAAAGGAGTTGGTCATTGAGTAAACACTTGTTATTAATTTTGGAAGCTCTGTAAATTTCGATTTCTTCTAGAGAATCCATAAGTCTGCCTTTGCTACATATGTGTAAGGGTACTAAATTATCTGTGAAACTAGAGTAACTATGGTTTTCATTTACAAGATGCATGGCGAATGTCGATTTCAAATTTCCAATGTCCCTTTTCGGCATATGTTCTTTGAATCTTTCTAAAAATTTTCGTCCAGTTTGTCCGATATAGAACTTGTCGCAGTCACTACATTGTATCTTATATATTCCTGAACTGTTTTCCATTGCTCTAGGTGGTCTTAGTTTAAATATATTTTTTAGATTGTTGTTTGTTCGAAAGGAGACGTTAATATTAAGTTTTTTGAATTCATTGCTAAGTATATTAGGCATCACATTGGTGTATTCTGCTGTGACATAATAGTTTTTGTCCTTGTCGGCTTTTGTTTTGTTTTAATTTTTATTTTTCATTTTGTATTTGTGTTTACGTATAAGCTTGTCAACTATGTCAACTTTATACCCATTACTTATAGGTATATATTTAATGGTATTTATCTCCTCTTGATAGTCATTACTACATAAAGGTATACTCAATAATCTGTGTATAAAGGCATTAAAAGGAGCCAATTTCTGAGTTTCAGGGTGATATGAATGAGCGTTGATAACCGTGTCTGTGGTCGTTGGTTTTCTATAGACCTTATAGGTTAAAGAATTGAGGTGTTTATTCTAAAAACAGCACTTGTCAAAAAATCTAAATTTTCAGGAAGCAAAAGAACACTATATCTTCAATTGTAAGAAAGCAGTAAATTTACTATTTTTTACCATAACTGTACATGTTGTAAGTATGTATTTAATGTACCATTCATGCTTATAATAAATAAGGTTACCCAAAAAATAAATTATATATATTTGACAAGTTCTGTTTTTGTAGGAATTTTTGAAAAAGAAGATGAACAAGTTTCTTTTATTTTGGTATATTTTATTGAAACATCACAAGCAGTGGTACTTTAATACTGGTATTTATTCATTATTACATAATTTAAAAAATAAGAAAGTCATTACAGTTAAGGATCATTATAGTTTAATAAATCTGAAAACAAGTAAATAAAAGGAACAAAATGAAATAACTATTATTCATCGCAAACGCTGCTATTATCTTCATTATCAATATCTTCTTCTTCTTCTTCTTCTTCTTCTTCTTCTTCTTCTTCTTCTTCTTCTTCTTCTTCTTCTTCTTCTTCTTCTTCTTCTTCTTCTTCTTCTTCTTCTTCTTCAGCATTTGTTTTTGACTGAAGAGTCTCATAGAAAACACAATTTGCTGTATTAGTAAGTACTTTACTTAAAGCAATGATATTCTTTATTTTAGCAGAATTAAGAGGCAACGATACATTATAGATTTTGTTTAATGTAAGTTCCGTTGGTAGTATGCGTCTGCTTCTAATATTACACTGAAGCCATGGTCCACTGTATGACTCTCTGACTTTGAAGAACTCACACGATTTATTTATTTTGTACATTCGTAACCCCCGAAGCTTTACTGCTGGCCGTGGTGTTTTGGTAAAGTATGATTCTGTGGCAGCTTTCATATTAAAAACCTGTCTTGACTTGTGTTTATTACATTGAGTGGAGTTGGAGAGCTTCGACAGGATTCTATAATAGCATCCCATTCTGCATGCGTTTCAACAGTGACTTTACTTTTAAGTTTTCCTATCAGTGAGAAATCTTGATCATTGGGGAGGTACAACTGAATTCTGCCACAGAATCATACTTTACCAAAACACCACGGCCAGCAGTAAAGCTTCGGGAGTTACGAATGTACAAAATAAATAAATCGTGTGAGTTCTTGAAAGTCAGAGAGTCATACAGTGGACCATGGCTTCAGTGTAATATTAGAAGCAGACGCATACTACCAACGGAACTTACATTAAACAAAATCTATAATGAATCATTGCCTCTTAATTCTGCTAAAATAAAAAAATCTCATTGCTTTAAGTAAAGTACTTACTAATCCTGCAAATTGTGTTTTCTATGAGTCTCTTCAGTCAAAAAGAAATGGTGAAGAAGAAGAAGAAGAAGATATTGATAATGAAGATAATAGCAGCGGTTGCGATGAATAAGAGTTATTTCATTTTGTTCCTTTTATTTACTTGTTTTCAGATGTATTAAACTATAATGATCTTAACTGTAATGACTTTCTTATTTTTTTAAATTATGTAAAAAGCTCCGTCAGTTAGATGGGCTGCCTACGTTGTAACGAAATGTATCCACAAATAAATAACTTAACAAATTTACTTACTAACTGTGTAAGGAAACAAGGGAAGGTATACTATTGATTTACGCACTCATTATATGTGTGTAACGAGACGACTTCTCTTTATTTAACATTTAAAAACATTTACTGACAGATCCCATGACATTACGAATTAAATTATTAAAGTTATTTGAATGCTTTCTTTAAACTTTGGGATCAAAATTGATTCTATTTAGCTATACCTCGGATCCGGGTAACCTTCGGTATTTAGTCATTAAAACTTTTAGTTATACTCAATTCATGATATTAGCTTGCAAGACTTTCTTTAATTTAACCATTTGAAGAATGGTATTATTACTTGAATTATACTACGATACATTAACACATAAACTGTTACAACGTATGATGTTTGAATAGTTACATTAAAATTCTTAGATTTTATCTTTTAATCTTTACAAAGTTAATAGTCTCTGAAAAGTCTCTTTTAAGGTGTGTTGTGTAACAAATATTAGTAACCCTCGATAGACAGGCTATCGAGTCACCTTTAAATTGGTATGTAGAAACCTCGTCCTGGGGTGTCCGTCTTGGGAATCCTTAATAGCGCCGTCATCATCTCGGTCTGGTCTTCGTCATTAAAGGGCTCAAGAGTCCGCAGGGTAGATTGAACCTTCTACGATAGTACTTGTAGATTCTCGGATGTCCTGATCTGCATATTCTGTCGGGTCTACTAGAGTTTGTAAGTTCTGGTAGTTCACATCTCCATGTATGATGTTGGAAGTGTTGTTAGTTCTTGAAGTTTGCAGTCATCTTGTTTTACACCATTTTTATATTTCGTGTTACACTTTAAATCTCTTGTTTTTTTACATAACTATACTGATTAATACATAACATATGCTTTCAGCAGCAATTTCTTGTATACAACTTTAAGGTAAAACAAAAGTATCGGCAACGTAGTGTAAGAGCTTTTGCTCGTACGTCTGTACTGCATGAAGTCAACATAGCGAGAGAGCCTTTTCTGCTCCCTTCGACTGGTACCTAACAAATGGTAGAGGGGCAATTACTGCGCGAGAATATAGTCCCTGTCTCTCTTTAAGTAAACACTTTTTATTTATACAAACTATCCCTAAATAAATATACATAATTTAAATAAGTTGTTTTAGCGACTATCTGTGTCTTCAGATTTTTAATTATTAACATTATGTTTTTATATCTTAATCTAAACTCCAGACGACTCGGGAGACATGTCGAGTCCGGAATTAACAGGTCAGCGCCTGATAACACCAAAGGGTTAAGTACGACAATAATAACTATTTACAATTTGTCTTTTTATTAAAGTTTCTTTGGGCTTATTAATTACTTCTTCCTCTCATACTGAGTACATACAGGTTTTTTATGTTATCATAGTGAGATTTAAATGGCTTAATGGCTCGCAACCTTAATTTTTAAAATTTCTTTATTTTTTTATTATTCTTACAATTTAAATCGTCACATACTCCACCGCTTAATTTGCACTTTACGGTTTTTGTTTTTGAGTCTAACTCACAATTGGGGACTTGGAATATGAATGGGGTCAGTGTGTGTAATTTCTTTCACATAGTTGTTGGACACTTTACAACGTTTTCCACCTAGTTATTTCATATAGTTACAACACAGTATACTTTATGTATTCTTATTAACTACCTTTTTTTTTTACATACTATTTACACTTAATATTTACACAATTAAAACACAAAACTCTTTCTTATCTCTATCACTTAAATCTACTACCGGTTTTTTTGTTTCTGGTTGTCTTACTCTCTCTTCTGTAGAGTAACTTTCTAAATCTTTACTATTTAGAATTCTATCTTGTCTTCTGTGAGTCCTAGGTAACTCATGTAGTTAATGAGTGTTAGTACCCATCTAGTTAATGAGTATTCTTTAATGTATGCTTTGCAGAACTGGAACTCAGGTTGATCAGGCCTCGTTTCCAAACTCTACGTTTTACATTTTTCCACGTGGTTTCAGAAATATAATTTTCTTTACTGCCTAGTATTCCCTTTTCTATTTCGGGTTATACTATTCCGTCTCTTCTTCTTATACAACTTTAGTTGCGAAATATGCGTTCTCCGCACATATTTCTGAGTTGCAGGTTCGCAAAGGGCTACTGTAACTGGAGTTACGTACTTCTGGATTTGGTAAGGGCCACACCATCGGAATGATAGTTTAGAGGTGGTCTTATCAATCGCACTACTAATGGGGTGAGTCTTGTACATAACTAAGTCACCTACTTGGTACCTGACTGAATTGCTATGATTACCTTTCTCGTGGTATCTTCTGGATTTTTCTAAGTTTGCTCTTAAGTTAGAGCGGGCTTTATTCCATATTCGCTTTATCTGCTTATCCGTTATTTGCGGAGGCAGCAGATCGTGTATATTCCATCTTGTGGACAAAGGGTGGTTTGGTCGGTACTTGTATAGTAACTCGAACGGGGTCGACTTGTGACCTTCGTGGTAAGCTGAATTAAAAGCGCATTGAATCCAGGATAGGTTTTGGTCCCACGACGTGTGATCGTTCGCATGATAGGCGATTAGCGCAGATTTGAGGTTTCGTAGATACCTTTCAGCAATATTGCCTTGCGGTCGATACTCGGTAGTGGTTATATGGTCTATCCCTAACTTGAAACACATATTCTTAAATTCTTTTGCTTTAAACTGTGGACCGTTATCAGATACTATACGTACTGGAGTACCGTAGTCTTTAAATAGTCTTTCCTGTAGTATTTTAACAGTTGTCGACGCTAATGCTCGTCGCATGGGATACATCCACACAAATTTGGTGAACGAATCTACACAGATCAGTAACATGGTATTTCCTGATTTGGATCGTGGATACGGACCTGAGAAATCTAGATAAAGTTTCGAAAAAGGGGTCTTTGGGATTTCTGAAATCAGTTGGCTTACTTGAGTATTTCTAGCGGGTTTACTAAGGGCGCATAATGAACATTTCTTTACGAAGTTGGCTATTTTGCAGTTCATATTGTTCCAATGATATTCCTTTCGAATACGATGTATTGTCTTATTGATTCCCATATGGACTCCTATGGTAGATGAATGGAAGTATTCCATCAGCATGGGCTTAATTACATCCGGGGCTATTATTCTTAATTCCTTTCCGTCTCTTATCTTGAGACACAGTACATTTTTACTCAATACGTACTTCTCGGATTTAATACCTTGGGTAAGTTGTTCTATAATAGGCTTCAGTAAGGGGTCTTGTTGTTGATACAGGGCAATGTTTGTAAAGGCTAGGGGGAATTCAGTAATTACGGCGTTAGCACGTGCTATTTCCGGCTTCACTATGTTTTCGGAAATTTTAGTCGGTGACTGGAACATACGGGACAGGGTATCAGCGACTACATTTTGAGTACCTTTTATATACTGCACTCTGAATTTGTAGCAGTTTAATTTCAATATCCATCGTCCAATACGTCCTAACTGTTTAGGGTGATTCAATAACCATGATAACGCCTGATTGTCGGTTTCCAAAAGGAATTCTTTATGTTCCAGGAAGGGTTTAAACTTTTCGAATGCAAAAACAATTGCTAAACATTCCAATTCATATGCGGAATACTTTCTTTCTTGATCGCTCAGTGTTCGTGATGCATAACTAATTGGTAGTCTACAGTTATCTATCTCTTGGTATATCACTGCACCTAACGCTACACTGGAACTGTCGGTTTGCACAACGAATGGTTTTGTGAAATCCGCTAGTTGCAAAACTGGGGGAGATATAATAATTTCTTTAAGTTGCTCAAACGCGTTTTGATGTAGTGAGCTCCATTCGAACTTCGTTCCCTTCTTTCGTAAGGAGTTTAGGGGTGCTGCTATTTCGGCAAGATGGGGAATATATTTGTGGAAATAATTCACCATACCCAAAAATCGGGCTATACCTTTTGCATCTCGTGGGGGTGCAAATTCTCTAATAGCGCGGGTTCGTTCGGGGTCAATGCTCACTTTTCCATTCGCTTTCACGATGTGACCTAAGAAAGAAAACTGAGGGACGGCAAAACTTACCTTATTTGGGTTCACCGTTAATCCTGCTCTTAGTAACCGAGATAACACTTCACGCAAATGTTTGAGATGTTGTTCCATTGATTCACTGTATATAACGATGTCGTCCAAATAGTGATACACATATTTAAATTTAATGTCGTGAAATATCTTTTCTAATAGTCTACTACATACGGAACTTCCTTGAGATATTCCAAAGGGTACCCTAGTAAATTGGTACAAGTTAAAAGGAACTGCAAACGCGGTTAGACGTTTCGATTCTTCTGAAAGAGGTATTTGGTGAAAAGCTTGATTCAGATCCATTACCGTAAAGACCATAGCTTTAGTGAAATAATGAAATGCACTATGGATGTCTGGAAGAGGGATTGATTCAAATTCTATTCTTTTATTTAATTGCCTATAGTCTACAACTAGTCTGTGTTTATCTTGTCCTTTTGGTACTAAAATGGAAGATGAAGAATATGGGGACGTAGAGGGTTCGATAACTCCTTGGTCCAATAACTTGTTGATATGGTTTCGCATTACTTCCATCTTGGGAGGCGACAACTTGTACGGAGGTAGTCGTATTACTTTCTGATCGCTCAGATTAATTTTATACTCTATTAGGTTCGTAAGTCCTAGTTTAGGTGTAAGAACCGAGGAAAATTCTTTTATTAGTTTTAGTATTCTCACTCTATCTCTTCTTTCTAGGTGAGATAAATCTGAGTCTTGGTATATTACATGTGCAGTAGATGAACAATGTTTATCTTCATTACTATCAAACTTATGTTTCCGTGTTCGGTCAAATCTGAAATAAAATACTTGCTCGTAGATGTCAAGAATCATTCCTGTCTTACTAATAAAGTCTGCACCTAATATTAAATCAGGTCCTAATTCTTTACATACTAACATTGTAAACATCCAAGTTAGGTTTTTTATTTTAATCTTAACGGTAATGCTCAGGTTTATGTTTATTTTACGTTTATCAGCGGTAGCACACTTTATATTCACTGGTTGGTTCCGTTTTACTAGATGATGTTTAGCTAACATGTCCGCTAATTCTTGGCTGATTAAAGTTCTACTAGATCCCGAATCAATTAAGGCGATGGGGGATGTAACGCCTAAGTCAACTCGTATTAATGGTAATAGATTTTTACTCCATTTACATTTATTAATCGCATTACATTTTTCACGAAATTCTCTCACATAGGGATCGATTTCTTTCGCACCTTTTTTTTTTTTACTTGGTTACAAAATATTTCATTATTATTATTATTATTATTGATTTCTTTTAGTTTACCCAATTTCGAGTAGCTGCGGAAGACACAGGATTTCGGGTCTCCCTGCCTTACATGTTTTTTTGAATTGGGGTTATTCCGTTCCAACGGCTTACTTTTGCACTCTTTTCTTATGTGCCCATATTTGCCACAATTATAACAGGTGGGTTTTCTGCGAGGTGGGTACTTGGTTTCCGCTTTATATGGGTTTACACTTAAGTTACCAGCTTTGCGCACATGGTGAGGTCTACTAAGAACTTGTCTTTCGTGAGAGGTTGTTACATCAGGCAGTAGTGCTCGCAATTGATGTCTATTAGTTCCAGCGGTTTTCATTGCTTCTCTATTTTGATCGGAGTACCATACATTTGAAGAATGGATACTGCACTGTTCTAGATCAGCAATTGTATTGGGTCTATTCATCAATGATAATCTAGATCTTTCTTCAGGTGACACTCCTATTAAAATGGTGTCCACCAGTTGTGTTTCATTCCATTCTACACGTAGTAGTCGAGATGACTCCCTAATGTCGGAGATGTAGTGAGCTAATCTCTCCTGGTGTCCTTGTACTCGGAGTACTGTCTTTCTTTTTATTTCCTCATAGATGCCGGTGGGAATAAAATATTTTATTATAGATCTATGTAGCTCTTCTACTGGGAATGTAGAGGTTAGGGCTTCTAGAACACGATTTTTCAACGGGGGTTTACACTTTGGTAACAGAACTTGCAAAATTTGCCAGTCATTCAGCTGCTGTAGATCTTTTATCTGAAGAAGATAACAAATGAATGTTAGTAATTTGGCAACATTTAAACCATCTGTATAAGGGATTTCGGTTAAGATTTTCTCCACAGGGTGAGTCATTTTACCGTATAGGTCCGCGTTATGGTTCATAGGTGTAATTCCTCGATGAGGGCGATTGGATTCATTGAAGGTGGTGGTAAATTCACTATTTCCGGGACGAAACTGAAAATGCTCGGGTGGAGGGGCATTTATATCTTTATCAGTATTTTGTTCTTGGTTCGCTAGCACTTGCGATACGATGGGTGAGTTCCGATCCGTGTTAGGCGGAGGTAAACCAGTGGTGGGGGATTGTACTGGAGAGATGTGTAATTTCATTAATGACTTCTCTATTCCGTCGATCCTGAATGAGTCGGATTTTCGTCTTAAATCGTTAATAATTGAAGGTAAGCGGCGTAGAGCTTCGTCTGCTAGGTTTTGTACATCAACGGGTATTTCTGTAAGATTCGGCCAGATCGACAAATTTTTTATTCGCCTGGTTAAATGCTCTATTCTCTGGGTAGTCCGCAAAATTATTGCCGGATATTTCTCGTCTTGGAGGGTTTGAGACAATAAGTATAGTTCACTATACTTGGCATTACAAATTTCTTTCTCGCTTTCATAATCGAGTTCGCTTAGATAGTTTAATTGCACGGGGGTATCAAATCCACATTTGCGAATTGACCTTCGTAATTCCGCGACTGTTACATTAGCATGGGGTAGTCCACGCAAAAGAGCTTCGTAAGACAGCTCGTCTTTTAATAACAAATCCGGGTTGAATTGGGCCATTTTTGTTCTAACACATTAGCACGTACTTAAAATTAATACTACAACACTACACATATATTACACATATATAGGATAAATTCTTAAGTAATTAATTTACACAAATTAGAAAAGAACAATTTCTCTTCTAAGGGAGAGACAGAAATTCCACACACATATTTATCAAGTTAAATAGCCGATCAGCTGTTTTCTGGAATGTAGGTCACCCTCTGTATTTAGTTAACAAAGGAAGGTTGAGCGTGTGTGACTGAGAAAGGGGGTTTTACTCTTACTTATTATTGTCTACACAATGCGAGAGAATAACACCAACGACCGGTATAAACAAGAGAAGGGGAGTGCAGACGCAAGGGGGAATCTTATTCAACTCTATTATTATTACGTTTGGTAACACTCTGACTCCATTCATTCATATACTTTTCTCAATTAAATAAATTAATTATTTTTTTCACAAGTTTAAGTTACGAACTTCTACTTAATTACCTGGGTCTACATTACGTGCATTATTATTAAAAAGTTATTTTTAATTAATTTTTTTTTTTACACATACCAGTGTATGTCCAACATATACTGTGCAGAATGATTCAGGAAACAACAGGTCACGGATTGTCGTAAACAAACCTGTTTCAGATTGTCTAGTTGACCAAAATTGTAATGTTTGGTCACAATTCATGTATGCAAGTAGGTACCTGCATATAGCATTTTGCATTGTATGACGCTAATGATATTTCAACTTATACATACTATCATTTACGTAACTTAGTAAAATATTAAATATGTTTTGAAAATTAAAGTTATTAAGGTAACTTTGTGAGTGCATAGATCAATAAATGGGTATATAAATTATCTAAGCATAGTGATGCAATTTTGTTTACATGTCATAAGTGGCGCAATTTTGTTTATGACACTCTGTTCAAAATAAAACTCTCTCCTTTGTTTCCTCTTTTTTTTTAAAAGCAGAGTGGCGCAATTTTGTAACGTATCGCCGCGTTACAAATCCAGGGAACCCATCATAATTAAGCTACGTCAATTAGATGGGCTGCCTACGTTGTAACGAAGTGTATCCACAAATAAATAACTTAACAAATTTACTTACTAACTGTGTAAGGAAACAAGGGAAGGTATACTATTGATTTACGCACTCATTATATGTGTGTAACAAGACGACGTCTCTTTATTTAACATTTAAAAACATTTACTGACAGATCCCATGACATTACGAATTAAATTATTAAAGTTATTTGAATGCTTTCTTTAAACTTTGGGATCAAAATTGATTCTATTTAGCTATACCTCGGATCCGGGTAACCTTCGGTATTTAGTCATTAAAACTTTTAGTTATACTCAATTCATGATATTAGCTTGCAAGACTTTCTTTAATTTAACCATTTGAAGAATGGTATTATTACTTGAATTATACTACGATACATTAACACATAAACTGTTACAACGTATGATGTTTGAATAGTTACATTAAAATTCTTAGATTTTATCTTTTAATCTTTACAAAGTTAATAGTCTCTGAAAAGTCTCTTTTAAGGTGTGTTGTGTAACAAATATTAGTAACCCTCGATAGACAGGCTATCGAGTCACCTTTAAATTGGTATGTAGAAACCTCGTCCTGGGGTGTCCGTCTTGGGAATCCTTAATAGCGCCGTCATCATCTAGGTCTGGTCTTCGTCATTAAAGGGCTCAAAAGTCCGCAGGGTAGATTGAACCTTCTACGATGGTACTTGTAGATTCTCGGATGTCCTGATCTGCATATTCTGTCGGGTCTACTAGAGTTTGTAAGTTCTGGTAGTTCACATCTCCAGGTATGATGTTGGAAGTGTTGTTAGTTCTTGAAGTTAGCAGTCATCTTGTTTTACACCATTTTTATATTTCGTGTTACACTTTAAATCTCTTGTTTTTTTTACATAACTATACTGATTAATACATAACATATGCTTTCAGCAGCAATTTCTTGTATACAACTTTAAGGTAAAACAAAAGTATCGGCAACATAGTGTAAGAGCTTTTGCTCGTACGTCTGTACTGCATGAATTCAACATAGCGAAAGAGCGTTTTCTGCTCCCTTCGACTGGTACCTAACAAATGGTAGAGGGGCAATTACTGCGCGAGAATATAGTCCCTGTCTCTCTTTAAGTAAACACTTTTTATTTATACAAACTATCCCTAAATAAATATACATAATTTAAATAAGTTGTTTTAGCGACTATCTGTGTCTTCAGATTTTTAATTATTAACATTACGTTTTTATATCTTAATCTAAACTCCAGACGACTCAGGAGACATGTCGAGTCCGGAATTAACAGGTCAGCGCCTGATAACACCAAAGGGTTAAGTACGACAATAATAACTATTTACAATTTGTCTATTTATTAAAGTTTCTTTGGGCTTATTAATTACTTCTTCCTCTCATACCGAGTACATACAGGTTTTTTATGTTATCATAGTGAGATTTAAATGGCTTAATGGCTCGCAACCTTAATTTTTAAAATTTCTTTATTTTTTTATTATTGTTACAATTTAAATCGTCACAACTGTTTGTGATGTTTCAATAAAATATACCAAAATAAAAGCAACTTGTTCATTTTTTTTTTTTAATTCCTACAAAAACAGCACTTGTCAGATATATTTAAATTTTTTATTGGGTAACCTTATTTATTATAAGCATGAGTAGTACATTAAATACATACTTACAACATGTACAGTTATGGTAAAAAATACTAAATTTACTGCTTTCTTACAATTGAAGATATAGTGTTCTTTTTGCTTCCTGAAAATTTAGATTTTTTGACAAGTGCTGTTTTGGAATAAACACCTCAATTCTTTAACCTATAAGGTCTATAGAAAACCAACGACCACAGACATGGTTATCAACGCTCATTCATATCACCCTGAAACTCAGAAATTGGCTCCTTTTAATGCCTTTATACACAGATTATTGAGTATACCTTTATGTAGTAATGACTATCAAGAGGAGATAAATACCATTAAATATATAGCTATAAGTAATGGGTATAAAGTTGACATAGTTGACAAGCTTATACGTAAACACAAATACAAAATGAAAAATAAAAATTAAAACAAAACAAAAACCGACAAGGACAAGAACTATTTTGTCAAAGCAGTATACACCAATGTGATGCCTAATATACTTAGCAATGAATTCAAAAAACTTAATATTAACGTCTCCTTTCGAACAAACAACAATCTAAAAAATATATTTAAACTAAGACCACCTAGAGCAATGGAAAACAGTTCAGGAATATATAAGATACAATGTAGTGACTGCGACAAGTTCTACATCGGCCAAACTGGACGTAAATTTTTTAGAAAGATTCAAAGAACATATGCCGGAAAGGGACATTGGAAATTTGAAATCGACATTCGCCATGCATCCTGTAAATGAAAACCATAGTTACACTAGTTTCACAGATAATTTAGTACCCTTACACATATGTAGCAAAGGCAGACTTATGGATGCTCTAGAAGAACTCGAAATTTACAGTGCTTCCAAAATTAATAACAAGTGTTTACTCAATGGCCAACTCCTTTTTAAATCCAATATATTATACGACACAGTAATGAAGATAAATAATGAACTTTGAGGCTCACTCAGTTGTGTGTTGACAATAGTACAGTGCGCACTGCTACGAGATATTATGTCGACGTTAATCGTATTGACTAGTACATTTGTGTTGTGTTGTTCACTTATTTATTGTTTTTTACTTTCACTGACGAGCCCTAGAAAATAAGAGGAAGTTTACAGTATACCTGATGATGAAAGTTTACTTTCGAAACATGTAGTGATACATATTGAAAAACTACAAGACCGCAAGACGGACTATAAGGTATTTATACTTATATAAATTTACTATTATTAATGCGTTCTGGAGACTATACATACATAATGAATTCGAACAAGCAGTTTGTGCAGTTATTCATCATCTACGCCGATCTTGGAAGTTTGTAAGATGAAAACAAAACTATTCCAGCCGTCTACGACATATGTTTGTTTTTTTAGTGCCGTTAAAAACAAAGTGCCTGGAGACGACCGTAATTGACTTCGAGGTTGCCATCATTGGCTCGATAAAATTTCACTTCCTGCAGCTAACACGTCTAGTTGTAACTACCATTTTATTAGTGTCTATGGAGGAAAGTACAGGAATTTTTCCCAGTTCCCGAATATAAAGAAAACGAAGAAGCTCGGCTCCACATCCATATGTGCTCTGCGTTGGCTCAAGTTCCGCTAAATATGAATGATGAAGGCTTGTTGTACACTCAGGAAAGCACGCCCGAAAACCAGATCTTCGAGTACTTAACGGCCACTTCGTCGATCATGAGCTAGATAACGAATTTATGCCAAGAAAAATGTGGCACGCACCGAACTAACTATATTTCTGAATGCTGGAATCAAAGAATAAAGAGACTTACTTCTAAACCATACCCAAATATTCAGGGCGGATTTATAATTTTGCCACCTAGGGGCTACCGGCAACTTGCCGCCTCCCACCACTTCCAACCACCCCGCAAATAACAAATAACAAATAAAAACAGTAACAAATACAAAAAATACACAAAACAAAATGTGTAAACAATGCGCGCAGCGAAACCAGACGACAAGACAGCGGGCTACATAGACCAAACGGTTGTCTGTAGTGTGTTTTTTCTATCAGTCACGGGTCGGTTGTATGCGTACACTGAAAAATGTTTCAGTAAAAATTAGTATGGTGAGCGTTTTAAATTACTAGGTATTTTAGTAAACATGGTCCGAGTGACGAGCGTGAAAATTTTTACTTCACACCTAGTAAAATGTACCGCTTTTCGGTACATTTCTACCTTACCTACCGTCAACTGAGCATTTTTGGAAACGAGCAGTTTGTAGGTTAAATTTGTAATATACAACTCTTTACCAAGATTTTCTCCATTTTTATCATTAAACTAATTGACTACTTAAATTACTTTATATTATAAAAATTTTCTCATTTAAACATAAATAAAATGTATCCATTTATATAAAATAATGGTCAGTTGAAGGTAGGTAAGGTAGAAATGTACTGAAAAGTGGTACATTTTACTAGGTGTGCAGTAAAAATTTTATGCTTGTCACTCAGATCATGTTTACTGAAATACCTAGTAATTTTTAAACGCTCGCCACACTAATTTTTACTGAAAACGTTTTCATTGTATATTTTCAACAAAACGGGTCGGTAGCTGGAGTACATTTCTCCATTAATGCTACTGGTTGGTTGCCAGCCAATATAACGTAACCATTATTGTGTACTGTAAAAAATGCCGAGAGTCTCGCTCTCGCTATGCGACGCTGCCAATTTTCGCATAACCATAGTGAGTCGCGCTCCGAGACTCGAGGTATTCGCAGCTAAATATAATTATTTCACTACGACTCAGAAAACAAAACCGGTTTTGTGTTCCGAGTCGTAGTGAAATAATTATATTTAGTGAAGTAACGGACACGTCATGGACAACGAAATCCAAGTATTCGCAGCATATACAGGCTATAAGGAAAGTCGCGGACCGCGACTCCTGGCACTAAAAGGGTTATTTGGCTAAGGTTTTTATTTATTTTGTGTATGTATTGTTGTGCTTTTAGGTATTTTTGAAAAATTTTCCGCCCCTGGATTTTGCCGCTCTGGGCTATAGCCCTTATAGTCCTTTGGGCCCCCCCAAATTCGCTTTTCAAACATTTATCCATTGGTTAATGCTCTCCAAAAATATATGCAGATTATTATGGTTACACGTTTGACAGGATATCTCTCTAAACCTTCAAGAAAAGAAGAAAAGAATCTCTGTTTGGAAATTAGATCAGGTTTTTATACTGCTTTGAAAAAACTTTAAGATAATAGGAAACTAAGAACGTTTATACAAATCTTGGCATATATCCAAAGTTACAGTAAAAAACAATATTTGAATCAATTGTAAAGTTTAATAAATTTTAAACTGACTCAAATTTACAAATATTTTAAATTGTAATTTTTAAATCGTAACTTGTAATAAAAAAATTGAATAAATTGTAAACATTTCAAAAACCTATAAAAAGTACAATATAAAGAGCACAGAAAAATTTGGGGACCTATGGAAGACTCAAGGTGTTCTCTGGTAACGATATTCTGTCGCCTATGTCTCTACAAAAAAAAAAAAAAAAAAAAAAAAAACTATTGAAGTAAAAAATTTAGTAGGTTAGTATATGCCTTTCCCGCTGTTGTTTTTTACTTCCATGTTCCATAAGGAAATGGAAGTATGGTGATGGCAAAAAAAATCATGTTCGAGATAAGGACTGATTCTGATTGTACTACCCTTCAAAACATGAAGAAAAGCCATTTTCGGAAAGTGTCTGTGTGTAGAATTTTTTTTCTATGGTGAACGATAACTGCCGAAAATTCAAACAGAATCAAATAATTTTTGCATATGCGCCCGAGTCGTAGATGACTCAAGGCCTATTGATTTTGATGAAGGGATAGGGGTAGTTTACCTGCAACGTTTCACGTTTTAACAAGAGTAAAGTACTTAATTTTGATAAGTAAAGTACCCTGAAAAAATTTCATAATAATCCACTGTAGAAAGATAGATGAAATATCTATTAATGGAAAGAGTATGGGAGGGGGTAATTTTCTATAAATGAAATTGATAGTTGAAAGGGGAGAAGCTAATTTTGCATATGTGTACTGCGTTATCAGCAACAAAGAAGTAGTTTGTTGTTAAAATTCCTTCCCAGCCTGTTTAGTCGTGGTCCAATGTTTTCTGCAAAACCAGACGTTTCGGCAGTGCCATCGACTGCCAACATCAGTAAAAATCGAGCGAACTAACGTGACGTGGTATGCGTTAGTGACCACAGTACTGTGGTTAAGGCAGGAGAAAGAAGTAGTTTTTATGGAAACATTTCATTTCGAAAATGCTTTTAAATATAAATCTTAGAATATGAAAGTCGTCTATGGTTCTCAATACCGATATTTTTTATGTAGTAGTCCTTTTGTTTATTAACAAAGAGATAAGTGTTTGCTTCTACCGACCGATGCGATTCCTGGCCACAATTTCAATCGAGCGCCTCATCATTTAAATGTCAGATCCTGCTGCACCATATTGGCGAGTGTCTTGAGTGGTTCCACATGACTGATTACCTTATTAGCAGACGGCTCCTTCTCTTCGGCTCCTGGCTGTTATCGGCTGATTCAATCACTATTAGCTTACGTCATCATCCCATTCCTGTGTTCCTGGCAGTTGTTTAAACAGAGGCAGCAGTTTTGTCTCACGGTCTTCTCTTGCCATTTTCGTTTCCGCTGCCATGTCAGCACAGAGAAGATGGCGCTCATTTACAGGACGTAGGTCTACACCGCAGCATCAGTTCTAGTCATGTTAACGCCGAATCCTCCGTACAATCGGAAAGTAAAAAATTTACATATTTTTTGTTCATTAGTTTGTAACGGCGTCCAATAACTGAGACTGTACAGTATAAAACCCTTACAGTGAAATTGTGCCAGAGGAACATCGCTGATGTAGACAAAAATTTGACACAAAAGTGGATTATTCTGACACAGTGTCCTCTTACCATCTAATTTTCGCAAAAACATGTTCTGTAGTTAATACTTAAAGCATTTTCACGAATTTTCTAAATGTTACATGCTTTCATTGATTTAAACGTTATCAAATTTCAATTTTATTAACTGCTTTTATTATAGGGCTATCTTTTTAAAATGCCTACTTTATTTTGTAACGTATAGAAGATACTGTGTACTCAAACACAAAATAAGAGTTACGTTACACGCAATAAAGAATTACAGAACACGTATTTGTCGTATCTGTTTACAAACAGCTGTGACGCGTGTGCCCATGTATGAGGTCCTCCCACCAGCGTGTAGGCTATTTGCAATCATGAACACTGGATTGCCCAAGTACGAGGGCGTATTTTTGTTAAGAGGGTAAGCTGATTTAACACCTGTACTAGTAATCACTTAGAACTGTTCGTTCATATAAATGTTATTTATGGTTAACGACTACATGAAAGTACAGTTTAAGAGACTCAATTATGCGTTTATTCACTGAATTAGAATGTGTCGTTGGCGTAAATTGTAAAAATTTTTAAAGGAAAACGCTACTCTTGCATTGACTTGGAATTTAAGAAAACACGAGCTTGTCCGAAGCGTGTAACAGTTCACGCATAAGTCAAGGTCTGCCACATGGAGGAAGACGTACATAATTTACTGGCCGGGTTTTCCTCCAGAAACCTGCCCTACAAGTGGCTGTGCGGTTAGTGACTGCGTCCGTGAGTCTGTGTTCATACAATGGATCGGTCAGCTATGATATTGCTACAGATAACATTATGTCTGACAGGTACGTACACTGCTTAAATTTAAGTTGTTTGTTTCTCTACAAAACGGGTGAAGCCATACAATCTAGTTGACTAGTAAGAGAAAGAAGCTTTAAACAAAAATAATTAATAAAGGTAATTTAACCTTAATTGAAAGCAAACGAGTTATTCACGTATAAAAAACCCTTTTACATATACTAAAGATTATCGTGCTGTTTTTAAAGGTTTCATATAACTTGCTTCCTTGTGTATTGAATGCATACTCAAGCGAGTGAGCAACTATATTTAAAATTTAAGCGATTTGATACCTTTGTTATTAAACTATTTTCTACAAATAATAAGCACTAAAATGCGTTTTTAAACATTTCTCTTCACTTTACCGGTTTACATCCAATACTTCCTAATTTTTACTTAGACCTGCATTTCACTATTTCTATGAATAGTACTCAAATGAAAATTCATTTTCTTACTGAAATGAGACACTTGGAATTTGTTTGGTGGTTGCTTGGTCTTGAATGTCTTGTTATTCACGTAAAAACAGAGAACGTAACACAAAAACGACTTGTGTGTTCTAAATAAATTTATTTGCTTAGTGAAGCAAAGTGCTTAATTTGGAAAGGGGTTTTCTTAGAGAAATACAAAATTACAAGGTGAGTACCAAATAAGCAAATAGTAATTGTTCCTTGAAATTAACAAAATGCCCTGATAGAGCATCAGGTACACAATGTAAATATTATAAGTATTGATAGTCCATCCATCGATAGTATCGATAGATAGTAAGGCAGCTGGATCCATAGGAGCGATTCTTTATCATAATATTACAATACGCTAATAGAATGCATAATCTAGAATGATAAGTAGGCTTATACTTGTTTGGGTTATAGGCTTACCCTCACAAATGTTTTTTAAACCTTAGTCTTATTCTGAAACAGTTTTGTCCTCTTGAAGTCCAGATAGCTGTATAAAAATAATATTAATAATAATTTTCTAAATAGACTATTTGCAATCTATACACACCGAAGTGTTTTGCTTCTTGACTACATTATACTGGGCTGTGACATTTCCTAGAAAGTGGAAAGTAAAAATATTTGTAAACATAAATGAAAATTATAATGAGGAAAATGGGAACAGACTTGTTTTATGAGAATGCAATGACATACTTATTTTATTAACACGCAATGACGTGTTGCTAGTGGCTTCACTATTCAAACAAATTATAAAGATTAAATTATTTTTGCGTTTGTATATAACGTTTTTTACCTTAAAAAAAGGAAAATAAATAAGTAGGCCTATACAAAATTTCACAATTAGGCTACAGACACCGAACCACGTCTTGTACTCGTACTGTTTCCAGTAGGTACTACCGATAGGAGGTTTCAGCCTTTCAGCCCAACTTCAGGTCAGGTGCAAAACATAATACCTATTTCTATCCTTTGCAAGGTTGAACACAATTTCGTAAACAATCTTCATCACTAACTGCCTGCCAAATGTGTGCGGGGTCAACTCGCGAAATTTGTAAATCCACTAACAAATATAAGTTTATTATACAGTTTATTATATAAATATATAAAACATATCTAAAATAAAAATATTTATCACTTGTTATCTGAATGTAAATATATATAAATATAATCTTATATTACGGTGATCTTAGGAATGGGAATGTTTCAGAAGAGCAACTGTAGATCTGGATCTCGTTAACGATGCCTAAACGCCATTGGATTTACTTTACATAATACAACTTTATTATTTAGTACTATTTTATTCTGTGCTTAACAGAGATATTTTGTCTTCAAATCGCCTCTAACGTTTCTTACTTGTGTCAACCGGAAAAGTAATTTAAAAATATGTTCTGCACAATAACACGGAAACAGAATCACTAGAATCACGGAACCAGAGATAAGATAAACAAATGTTATAAAGTTTATTTGAAAATAAACACTCTCCTTACTGAAATACACTGTACAACGAGTTACTCTCAATGCACACAAGTCAATTCGCAGAGTTTATGAAAGTTCCAAATTGCGTTGATTTCGACAGTGTAACAGACACGGTGCTATGACACGACATGAAGCTACCGAGTTTCCTTGTCATACGTAAAGTTATTCTCATTAACATCTCCACTCAGCAATGTTCCTTCCGTTGTTAATTTACTTGTTCGTTATTTACCTTTTGTTATATTCGTTTGTAGATAGAGTTGTAAATATTATTATCTTTATACTTGATATCCTTTATCACATCTACATTGTTTTCTCTCTATGTAGTCTACTTAATACAGTCACAATGTATGATAAGCCTTTACATAGAAACCGTTGTTAATTTTAAAAAACATTTTGCCTCTCACGTATTTACAATTCATAAGCTGCTGGATTTTTAATGCTAAGTTGTTATACAATAATATACAATACAATAAAGTGATGTAAAGTGGTCTCTCTCTTATCAGACTTGGATGGGACCTGGTAACGGTCGGATAATGGAAAAGTTGGTTAACAGAACTGTAGCTCATTTATGACCGTCGAGGACAAAGAACCGGAAGTACATGTACGTACAACCCACTTTGTATTGTATCTATAAATGAAATCCGTACGACAAAACTGGATAAATGGTTTAATTATAATTGCTTTAATTATCTGTGAGTACAGTAAATAGGAAAGTAAATAAAATATATACGGTAGTGTACTTGAATAACTTACCTTAATTATGAGAACAAGAAATACATTACAGTCTGCTTTCTTTTGGCTTATGTCGGTTCCAATTTATAAAGAAACGAACATTTTGGGTGTTAAGTAAACTTTTAGGCAGAAAATTAAGTTGTAACACGAAAACGTGTAACGTATATTTTACTGTACAATTAATCTACGTAAAAACAAATACTTACGTTCGTTTTAAGTGCACACTGTACACTTAAAAAGTTTAAAACCCTCGGATTTATGAGGAAAAGTCTGTCATTTTCTTTTGTTTTATGTTACTCTGACGTCTGTCAACTGCACAATCTCTCCACTTTTTCAGATTCAATACATCGACTAGCACTGAAGTAGACTATCGTTCAACATATCGAAGTCTGTTTCTAGAGCGTCTTTCCCAGCAGCGTGAGAAATTTTTCTTTCTTGATCCTCGTTGGATTCATTCTCACTTTCATGATACTCATTATTATTATTAACAGTGGTAATCATTAAGTATACAGTATTTCATCATTAAAAGAATATAATGTACTTACTGTACATAATCTTTATTAAAAAAAAATAACGTATTATTAGTGTACGTATGTATAGTTAATTTTTTCCACTCTCTCTAGTGAAACAGTCGGTTAATGGAATGGTTGGTTAAGAGAGAGGCTACTGTCATGCTGTTGCTAGGTGCTGAGCCTCTAGCCTGTAAGCTAAACGGTTACATCGGTTTAAAAATTAATATTTTCCTGGCAACACTGCAGTAACGTCAGTTATTCTGTATAAGTTGCAGTACACTAACTATTAGTTGAAGATTATTACGTTTTATGATATAACTATCAGAAACAACATCTCGAAACGTTTGGGAAGTGACAACAGTAAGTTCATTAGTTAAAGTTTATATATATTATTATACTATAAGTTTGTTTAATTTTAAGTATATTTTTTAATGAAAAATGCATAAACAGTTCATATTAAATTGCGTTACAACTAAATAAGTTAGTTAAGAAAGAAAAAGGAAAAAGTATGCCAAAAGTAATAAAAAATAAGCGCCCAATTCGCACACTGGACAGACAATGCTGAAAGCTAAAATACGCAAATGCAAACGCGCCTTCGTGATTTGCTGATTTCTCCCCTTTTATCTCACTTTTCGGCACCGACACTACTACCTGCCACTGCCTTAAGACAGTAACGCTGTTTCACACACACACACACACGCACACACACGGGCGTGAACTACAGTTTGTTCCCATAATTTGTGTTAAAACATGTACGCCTACTAATTACCTTAAACAGTTTATTACATAACTAAACATGATTAATGTGACTCGACCTGTTGGTTTAAATTGTTGTTAATACTTAGACACTACCACACTATGTAGGCCTATAATATTTCTGTTTTGGATAGGCTAATCAGTGTTAAGCTTTAAAATGAAATTGTGCCAGTAAATTATCTTTACTTAATAAATTATTGAATTCCGCGTGAGTCTCTTGTATGGAAATCACTTCCTAATGAATGAGTGAATTTTCCTTCAGTGCTTCAGCACGGTACAGCACTCAAGACCCAACTAGGCAACTTACAAATCATATGTATGCCTACATCTAATCAGTAATTTATAACGAAAATTGTTGACATTAATACTCATTTAATAATTATTATTAACGATATTTGCCTGCCAAGAAAAGTAAGAGACGACAAACTTTTTATTATTTATTATAGGCCTACTAATATACGCAAAATTTAAATTTATGTATTGATATTGTGTATACTTGTACATAATATTGGCACGAAGTTTGTTTTAGCCCGATAAATAGACCTACTGAATTCATTCGCTAGTCAGCAGCTTAGGCTTAGATCTTCCTGAGTAGCAAAAGCTGTGTGATCATTAGACTAAGATTAAAATAATAGCCTATAGCCTTTTAAGAGATTGTAGGTCCTATAAAAAATTAGAGATGACAGATAACTATTATCCATACGGAACTCATAATAAATATTTTTCGTAATACAGTGTTCATAAGTTCATTATCGAGTAAAAACAATACCAATAAATACTCATTTATACAAATGTACAGCAGGCAGTTAGCAGTTAGGCCTATGTACTTTTACAGTAGCACTTATTACACATATTTATGCAGAGTGTAACGCAAAAGTAACTTCAATATAGGCCTATATGTTGTAGCAGGTTTTTGGGTACATCCGTTTATGTGATGTTCACATTGCTGACGTTTCGTTCCGTAAACTCGTAACATTTTCAAGTCGTACTGAAGTTGATTTAGCTACGGCACATGTTTTATATCTTCCTTCCCTTGTGATTTGTTGCTGGGGGAGGGTTTGAGCGTGGGGGTGAGTGTGTAGTGGCCATATGTTGTTTGTTAATTTGAGAAATGTCTGTTAGGAATTTCCAAGTAGTCGCTAATTTTGTACGTACATTCATTTCTGCCGTTGACCGCTGTCTTCCTCATCAGGTCGATTTCCATGCCTTCCCTATACTGTCTGATTTTCATACTGTTTGTTCGTGCCAAGAATTTTGTGTTTTTGAAACTGAAAGTGTGTCCTGTTTCCTTGGTGTGTTTCGTTTCGTCAGGGATGTGTTTTCTTTTGGTTTTGTTACTGCCAATTCGTGTACACGGACGCGTAGACGGATATTTCTTCCAGATTATACGATATAAAATCGGTTGCAGTTTTTGGACGGTATTTGATATACACCTTGTCCCTCCAAGTGTATGCTGTCCTTTTGATTTTGTAGAAAGGCGTTGATTCTTTTTGCTTGTTGAATGTTGTCCTGATGTGATGTTTCTTGAGTATTCTCCCTATTATGTCTGTTGTACCCTTTATATATGGTAATGTTAAAGTGGTGATGTACTCCTGTGTTTCTTCCTCCGGTTGCGTCTCCTTTGTCTTCTTTTGTTTGATGGCGTTGTTTAAATCCGATGTAATGTGTATCCATTGAAAACCAGCGTCTCCTTCGAAGTGCTCAGCTCCTGTTTCCTGTGATCCTCCTCCTCTGTGTGTAAGTATCTTCACTACATATTGTAACTGCGCTGAATGAAGATCGAAATGTCTATGTAAGTATCTGTTTGTGTGTGTGGGTTTTCTGTATGTGGAAAAGCTAAGGTGACCGTTTTTTTTCTTTATGAAAAGTCAAGGGTTGGAGTGTCGTTGCCTGTCTGCATTTCTATAGTGAACGCTATTGTTGAATTGATGCTGTTTGTATGTGTCAAGAATGCTGCTAATGTGTCCTTTATATGTAGCCAGATTGCGAAACAGTCGACGACGTAACTAATCTACAAGGAAGGTTTTAGCTTTGATGTGTTTATTGCCTTCTTCTCGAGGTTGTCCGTGAAGAGGTTTGCGATGACTGGCGATAACGGTGAGCCCATTGGTGCTCCTTCTATTTGCCTGTAGAAGAGACTGTTGTATGTAAAGTAGGTGGAGGTCAGACAGTGCTTTGTTAGTCCCGTGATGTGCTGAGGCGGTTTGTATGTAGCTTGTATTATATAGAGCAGTGGTTCTCAAAGCGGGATCCGTGTTTGGACCCCTGGGGTTCCGCGACAATGTTTCAGGGGTCCGCGGACACTTTTAAGAAAAAATAGAATATACCGTAACTTTCTCTGATTTTTTTGTGGTCTTAAATATAAATTTTAGAATCTTAAACAATTAGTAGAAGATTCCAGTATTTTTCTGTGCAAACTAATTGTAATTGTAAAGTAATTTCAAACTAATGGCATTAATAATGTCTTTAAATCATGTCGTGTAGCAGCTCTGTTTGTCAGCCGAACTGTCTAGAGCACCGCATCAATGCAGAACTGATCTCGCTGTTTTAGTTCACGTATAAGCACTGTATCTAACCAAAACGTTTTTCCGTGTAGCTGGTTTTACGCCTAAGTAGCTGGATTTCGACACGTGTGGAGTTGGCAAGATAGAGCCGAGGTTGGCAAAGTTAAGAAATGAACTTGATGTCGAGAGTGACTTAATATTGAAATTATCAGACATTAAACCTAATATTGCAGAGGTAATTGTTCAGAACCAGCTTCATTGTTCACATTAAACTATGTTTGATATCATTAATATTACAATTTTGCAAGTTAAAAGAATTTTGATTTTAATACATTTTAATTAAAGTAGCCTATAAGAGCTACATATTTACTGTTTGTTTTATTTAATAACTCAGACGGGCTTCGTGAAATTTTTAATTTTTGAGGGTGATCCGCGGACTGAAAAGTTTGGGAACCACTGATCTAGAGTGCTTCTAAGATTGGTAGGCCTATGCTAGTGAAAACTGATAGTACATCAAAGCTGACCAGGATATCTGAATACGAGATGGCGAAGTCCGAGACTCCTTCTTTTAAAGTAAACGAGTTTTGTTATTTACGAATCCATTTTTTCGGTTAATGGTTGGAAGTATTCGGCTAAGAATGCCGAATAGCCTATATGTATTCGAGTTCTGTGCAACAATATAAGGAAAACATTTCCTATAAACATAGGTACGGAAACCTCTCGTTTTCCGTCTGGCCTCCATTTTAAGGAAAACTTTACAGGCCTATCTCAAAAAGCGTTTGAAATACCTTAATAAACTTTAGTGTAAATATTTAAATTACAGTTCTTTAATAAATTAAAAAATTGTAGTTATTTTGTTATCTCAAATTTTAAATTTTTGACACTGTATTGCTAAAATATTTGGTCACTAATAGTTCTGTAAATTTTAATTTTATCAAACTGTTGTATGTTAAGTAGGTAAAATGTTAAGAATTTTATTTTGGACACAGTGAAGTCTTGCTTGTTCAAATACAATAACGAGTAAACAAATTATGGCGGAAAGCGGGCTACCCATAAATTATAGAATTTTGTGCTGGATTTTTCCTCCAGTTTAAGGAATTATTGGAATCCAATTTATTTAAATTTATTTCTATGTTTGTCAAGCTAACTCAGTAAATGTAATTTATAACAAAATTAAGGACTGATTTGCAACGGAATTAATAATTAAAAAAAAATTTAACACATTATAATTTGAATTACTAGAGTACTAGAACTATATGATAAATATTACTAAAATTATATAACTGGGGTACTACTGTACTAATCACAATAAAAATTAATAGAATATATAAATTTATTTCTAGTTAATAGATAATTGATAATGGCATGTATTGATTTGTAAATCGTCTGTTTACTTTATTGAGTGCAGTTTTATTACTATTAGTTTAACTCCCGGATTCAATTCCTGGCGTTAAAATCTTGAAGTGAGTTAAAGGAGAATTGCTGTGGTTGAAGGTGGGAACCACACGACTGTGTTTACACCACACCATCTACAAAGTCTTATAAGCTTTAAAGCACGTTGACTATGAACAGACACGGGCATTTTTTTATTTTTCTACAAAAAATTGAATTTGAACCGTACTTATTTGGTCTGTGTCGTGCTCACTGGCGAAACAAGATTTACATGAAATGGAATTAATAATGTCCATAGTAATCATTATTGAGGCAGAAGAAATCCCTCATACTAATTTCACTGAAAATCGGTCCTTTATTTTGCCATAAATTACTGTTAATGAGTTCGCTTGAAAGAGACAGAAATAAATTTAAATAAAGTTATTATAAACACTTTCGGGGCTATTAGACTGTGGTCCAATGTTAAAATCGCGAACGTTCCAACCACTTCATTGGTGGCCATCTAGAGTGCTGGAAGGTCTGAAAGTACAGTACACCCTCTGTAATCCGGCACTGCGGTAGTCCGGCGTATTCAGGCGGGTGCTGGCGAGCGTGGAGAGGGAAACAAGTCTCTGACAATAGTCGGCAGTTGCATCATTAGTCCCTCGCTGTGTACAGTACCGTTTATTTGCAGTAGTTTTATTCTTGGTGTAATTATTTGCCGTGTTTACGTAATTTAAGATCGTGAGTGCAAAATGTCGAAACATGCTGAACGTGTTGCGAGATAGAATCGCTGAGAAACTAGTAGGCAAAACAGATGATTTGACAACAGACAATGCAAACAAATGGCTGGCGGGTTGCGAAGATAAAAAAAAACAGCTTATGACAGACGATGATATAGTCGATGTCATGACCAGAGAAGAGAAGAGGAAGAGAAGGAAGACGGAGAAGCAGCGACAGCTCTACACACAATAGGTCTTGATATGGCAGTGGAGGCCTTTACAATTTCTGCTAAGTAGGCAGAAGAAAATGGCGTGTTTTCTTCTGAAATTTTCGTGTTGGAAAAATTGCAAGCAAAGCGTTAAAGGTGTCGTTTCAAACGAAGAAACAGAAGAAGATTGACAGCTTTTTTATTCCAATGGAATAGTATTGTATATTACTCTACGAATTTCATTTCTTCCTACGGTTGACTAAATTATAAACATAAAACTAATCTAATTATAAGAAAAAAAAATAGAAGATAATTTACTACATTTTTAATCCGATGTTTTAATCAGGTGTAATTTTTTTCACGTTTTACATTATGTAAAATATACGCTACTTTTTCTCATTTAAATGTGTTTTTTCTAATAACCATCCATTAATCCACTGATACGGCACTCCTCTGTTCCGATATCTGCCGGATTAGTGATAGTATACTGTACTGATAGCGGTCAGTAAAACCACAGCACTGTGGCTAAGGCCGAGGCCTTAAACTTTAAATAATTTGTACCTATTCTGGAGGAATAGAAGTCTGGTACACAAAAAATAAAGTAGCTATAATTTATGAATAAAATGCTTTCCCCCATAATTCGATTATTTGTTATTGTATTTGATCAGACAACATGCCATTCAGTACAAAATAAAAGTCGTAACATTTTACTTAATAAATAATAATTGTATACAATTAAAATTTACAAAGCTATTAGTGATTAAAATTTAAAGTATCTGCCATTTTAGAATTTGATATCTCAACCGTGAAGGTTTTTTAGAGAACATTAATGTTAATGTGTGTACCAAATTTTATTAAGATATCTCAGTCCCTTCTTCAGATATACAGTTTTCGTTAAATAACACAAAATCGCGGTCAGGGGTAAAACGAAACGTTTCTGAACTTAAGTTTATAGGAATATTTTTCTTACAGTATATTGATGGGCGTGGAATCCGAATATGTACATTGAGGTCACCTTTTCGTTACACTCTGTAACCTATATACATAAGTAGAGGTTATATACCCTAGCGCAGTGATCCGAAAGTGGGGTCCACGAACCCCTGGGGGACCGCGACAATGTTTCAGGAGATCCGCAGACACTTTTAAGGAAAAATAAAAAATACTATTATACATATACTTTATAATATTAATATATAATACTATACTATAATATATAAATTTTTCTCCGATTTTTATGTTCTAAAATCTAAATCTACATTTTAGAATCTTTAAACAATTAGTAGAAGAATCCAGTATTTTTTGGTTCAAAGTAATTTTAATTTTAAAAGTAATTTGAAACTAATGGCTTTAATAATGTCTTTAAATCATGTCGTGTAGCAGATCTGTTTGTCCTCCGAACAGACAAGACTTCTCTCTTACAGTACAAGAAGAAGATTCATTGGCAGAACTTTCAACTGATAGTTCATTAAAATTAAAATTTTCGAAATTCGAGGTAGCTGACTTCTGGTTATATGCAATGACTGACTACCATGAACACGGAAAAAGAGTTCAGAAGTGTTTACCTTGTTTTCCTCTACTTACTTGTGTAAAACTGCAGTCTCACTGCTCACGTATTTAAAGTCAACGTTAAGAGATATACTTGATGTCGATAGTTACTTAATATTGAAATTAACAAACATATAAAGATATTGCAGAGCTAATTGTGCAAAAGCAGTTTCATTGTTCACATTAAACTATGTTTCATATCATTAATATTATAATTTTGGAAATTAAGATAATTTTGATTTTAATACATTTTAATTAAAATATAAGAGTTTCTATCATATTTACTGTTTGTTTTATTTCAGAACTCAAATGGGGTCTGTGAGTTTTTAAATTATTGGAGGGGGCGGGTCCGCAGAATGAAAAGTTTGGAAACCACTGCCCTAGCGCACATATAGGCCTACATAAGTAGATGCTGGATCCTAGCGGAATTTAGGAGCCAACAGAATATCAATAAAATTTATAGAAGTAACCTGCACAACAATATGTAAAATAATACTCGACAAATTTTGGGAGGGATCGTCTATTTACCTAGCATTTTACAAAGGCATTTATCAGGGTTTCCTTTTGCGATTACTTGTAGTGTCCTTTAAGATATATCTCCAACAAGCACTCCAAGACACATAAGAAAGGTAGATACCCAAAACACCTATGGAAAAGTCAAACGGAAAGAGTATACATTCAATTATATACTCTTTATTGAATTCTAAATCGTTTAAAAAAACATTACGTTAGTCAGACACCGAACAGTATACATACTTACAGTATACTTACAGTATACATACGAACAGTATATTCGTTACAAAAACTGTTTAATAGTTAGGTTAAACATAAGATAAAAAATATTTTGTACTGTGAATTAGACAGACTGCCGCGCAGCCTCTTTGTCAAGCCACAACTTCCGGGCATGCGGTAGATTTCTGTACCGCAACATCTTGCGAATCATATAAATTCACACGCACAGCGAATCTATGTCGAAATATATTGTCAAGTTATAGGCCTACATAATGCGGGATAGTAACAAATTCTTTAACTAACGCATCATTTTAACGTTAATTAATACGAACTGTGTTATCCTTGTTAGTTTGTTTGTGCTGACGGCCGAGTGCATTAAGTTACAAGGTAACTAAGCGAGAGTTCTTTGGTTGTATTCTAGAGACTCTCGCACGCGGGCGGGCAAAGTCGAGACGCGTGAGCTCTTGAGTGATATTCAGCGAGTGGCTATAACCAAATTTCGTAATATCGAAACTTCAGTTTCGAAACTGTGTAGGTTTCCTTGTGGCTGTCCTTACCCCTCCCCCTGCGATTACTCATTCACTATACCCACTTCCCTCTTCACCCTGTTCTCTCTCGCATCTCATTCTTACCACCCATCAACAAGTTACTACTCTCTCTCTCTCTCTCACACAGCACACATTTCTAACAGTAGGGCATAAGTCTCTCTTCTCTCTTAGATTAACTGACGTAAGACCCGAAAACAAGACTCCTGACCTATGAAGCGTCGGACAGTAGTCGTGCAGGCCACCTTAAAAATGCACAATAAAGAAAGTAAGGTAGAAAAGTAATGTAAAGAAAGTAAGATGGAGACGTCTGAGAGAGATAGACGAACAGCCAAATCCCGGGCACGTCCTCAGCTGAATACAATATGACAGTCACAACACACAGGCCTACACTAGCTTACCCACTCGGTAGTACCACCTACACATTCCCCACTTCTACTCCTTACACTTTCCTTTGTTTTATTAGACAATTGAACTATAATTATATAAGAGAATTGTTTAATACAAAATGACACAAAAATATCTTAATAAAATTATTATCAGGGAAAATTTTAGTTAGCTTTAAGTTTTACTAAAAGAAATTACTCATCATTTGGCCCCTTATAGACCAGATTTAAATTATTATTTTTATTTAAATCCTTAATGGTCTTACGAGAGAAATCCTTAATAAATTTCGAGAGAAATCTTTTGGGCAAATGAACTTTAAATTCTTCTAGTTTATAGGCATACATGCATTCTCCGACTGATTGAATACAGCGATTGCACTAGCAATTTTAAGTTTTACTAATATAAATAAAAATGTAATTGAATTTAAATGGGCTCTGTATCTACCGATTTAATTCTCTGTTACAAATATAAAATGAAGACAATGAAAATTTTCTCAAAGATAGTTTAAACTAATAATCGTTTATAGCTTATAGGATAACAGCCAAGTGTTCGGTCTGTAAAACTAGCAAAAAAAAATTTACTAAGAAATCCAAAAAAGAAACTAAGCAGATTACTAAAAGAGAGCTATCTAAAGAAGACACTACAATTGATGCTAAAGAAATTCACGCTCCGGTTAGAAACAATTTCCCTAAGAGGAAAATCTAACACTCCAAATAACGGCAGAATGATCGCATGAAAATGATCTTCGAGTCCAATAAGGATTACAGGTGGATAGGTAGGGTAGTAGATATCATTAAAGATTATAAGAATTCCATTTAAAGAATGATCGTCGTGAAACCTGCAGAAGTTAATGACGATAGGGAGAAAGAGTCTTTAAATAAACTTCCAGAGAAAGTGATAAAGTCTAAGTCTAAAGTTGGCGACAGACTTCTTATTGCTACAACAATTACGTAATGCTCTCAAAAATGTGAGAGCATCATTCTACACGTTACTCGACTAACCCAGCTTGCGATGTCTCTGCCAAGGTCGTGCACTAGCGTTGCGTCCAGAATCTTCGAGCTTTCCTAACTATGCAAATTATGTCGGAATGCTGCCAGGAATATGGAATTTTATTCTGGATCTATATATGGTTTAAATGAGACGGCTTTTGGGATCTAAAGGTCAACAAAAAGAAAAACGTAAGCAAGAAGCAGATACAACGGAACCTTTTTTGAAGCTATGAAAAACAGATGAATAGCATACTGCCGCAGAGTTGTGTCTCCTGCATGGTGACTTGGTGAACTACGGGGTGATCTCAACGGGGAAGAGGTAAGATTGCCTATAGTAGAAAAATCTGTCTCTCAAATAAAGAAGAAACAATGTCAACAAACATATGTGCAATTTAAGACTTATATGCAATTGCAAACATAAGAGAACAAAATAAATGTGAAGTCAAACAGAAGTTTAATGAAGAAAGTTATGTTAGTGGTTATATCTCAAACAGAAGTATCACTGTTACACACCACTATTGAAAAATTATTCCGATTAGCGCTTTCAAGCTTCTCAGCTCATCGTCAGATCGGAATTATCACTGTGTGCAACAGTGATAATTGTGTTTGAAGTCAAAAAGTTAATGAAAATACAACCATGCGTTTCAAAACTAGTTGCTGAACAGACTGTACTATGGTAAAACAGAAAAAACACAGAAAATAAGACAATAGATAAAGTCACTTTGCCTGTAATTTGGGCAGTTCAGGTCGAGGTCCCGACATTTGATAGAAGCACTCACTGGACAACTATCTACTTCAGTTTGAAGCCGCTGCTTGCACAAATACTTGGACGGAGACTGACAAAGCCGTCTCACTATTTCTCGCTTTAAAAGGACCTGCCACAGAGCTACTACAAAAGGTGCGCTTGACAACCTGAACATCTATGACGAATAACGGTATAGTGATAAATATTGCGAGATGTTTACTACACTTAGCTTGAGAACAAGGCAACAATGTTCCAGCTAATGCTCTAAAAAATGTGAGAACATCATTGTACACGTTACTCGACTAACCCAGCGTGTGATGTCTCTGCCAAGTTCGTGCACTCGCGTTGCGTCCAGACTCTTCGAGCTCTCCTAATTATGCAAATTATGTCGGCATGCTGCCAGGAATATGGAAAATTATTATGGGTCTATATATAGATTCATATCTATATATGGTTTAAAAGAGACGGCTTTTGGGATCTAAAGATCAACAAAAAGAAACACGTAAGCAAGAAGCAGATACAACGGAAGTTTTTTTGAAGCTATGAAAAACAGATGAATAGCATACTGCCGCAGAGTTGTGTCTCCTGCATGGTGACTTGGTGAATTACGGGGTGATCTCAATGGGGAAGAGGTAAGATTGCCTATAGTAGAAAAATCTGTCTCTCAAATAAAGAACAAACAATGTCAACAAACATATGTGCAATATAAGACTTATCTGTAATTGCAAACATAAGAGAAAAAAATAAAGGTGACGTCAAACTGAAGTTTAATGAAGAAAGTTGTGTTAGTGGTTATATCTCAAACAGAAGTATCACTGTTGCACACCACTATAGAAAAATTATTCCGATTAGCGCTTTCAAGCTTGTCAGCTCATCGTCAGATCGGAATTATCACTGTGTGCAACAGTGATAATTTTGTTTGAAGTCAAAAAGTTAATGAAAATACAACCATGCGTTTCAAAACTAGTTGCTGAACAGACTGTACTATGGTAAAACAGAAAAAACACAGAAAATAAGACAATAGATAAAGTCACTTTGCCTGTAATTTGGGCAGTTCAGGTCGAGGTCCCGACATTTGATAGAAGCACTCACTGGACAACTATCTTCGGCAGTTTGAAGCCGCTGCTTGCACAAATACTTGGACGGAGACTGACAAAGCCGTCTCACTATTTCTCGCTTTAAAAGGACCTGCCACAGAGCTACTACAAAAAGTGCTCTTGATAGCCTGAACATCTATGACGAATTACGGTATAGTGATAAATATTGCGAGATGTTTACTACACTCTGTTTGAGAACAAGGCAACGATGTTCCGGGGAGAGTCTGCAAGAGTTTGAAGCAAACATCAACAAACTAATTAGACATTGTATAAAGACAAATGAAATGACTAGGAAACCTACTTTGGTCGTCGAGGAAAGGCTCTTGCTTGTTCCTGAGTTATTGAAGGACCCTGGGCGAGAAGTGGCTGAAGATGACTTTTCACTGACTTACAATAATTCTAAACATAAATATGATACTTTCACATATTTAGGGCTTTTGTACACTGAAACTGTGTTACAATGTTTATTATTTAATTCCAAAAAAACCAAACAGTTCAGTGAGTTTTAATTTAATTACATGTTTTCACATAAGTATATTAAAATTATAACTTCATAATAAACAAGTACGCATGCTGCCAGAATTCAATGTATCAATGTTATTTAAATAATTTGTAAAATTTAAAAATACTAAGATATAATTTTATTATGATGGACAGCCTTATTTCAGCATAGATTTCCCCAGTTTCGACAAAATTGTGTACCATATGCAACTTAGTTTTTGCCCTCGTTACAGGCAACTCTAATACCAAGCGTCTATGTTATGCACCTTTACGGTAATGCTTTGCACTTTTTCTGAGAATTCAAATTAACTTTCCTTGCAGTCATCACTACAAATTAGTGAAATCAACATGTTAATCCGTACTATTGTACTCAACGTGTCTGTTACTCACGGAACTAGGTACAGAAATTATTCTCCATTGCAACTGAATATTAAGTTCAAAATATGCCTTAATATATTTTTCTAGTTTAAAAGAAACAATATCAAGGTGGATGTGTTATTTTAGTAGAGAAATAATTTGTTTAACACAAAAACAGGATATTTAGTGATGCAATTTTGTCATTCATCTTAATTTTTATTCCTAGTTAACCATAAAGTACCTCCACCGAAGAGGAGATATCTCCAACCCCACGTGTTCTAGATATGTGACATGATAACGCATTTCAAGAATTGATCAGTTTCATCACACGCACACACACACACACACACACACACACACACACACACACACACACACACACACACACACACACACACACATGTTTACTGTAATGGGAGACACGTTAAGGAAAGTATATAAGGTATACACAATATAAGAACTTATAAATTGCAACAGTTCAAATTTGAGTATAGGTACTAATAAGGATATGGTAAGTGTGCGAAATTTATAAACACGTCAATATGGAAGAGATGAATAATTATTCAATTAATACACACAAATATAGTTTTTAAAGATTATATTGTATTATAAATTGTCATGTATTGATAATAGAAATAATAGTTTGTATTGTTCGATAATATAAATCGATTTTACTTTGTTGCTGCAACGTCCTCCTTTCCTCTCGTCGCTCCCGCCCTGGCGTCCTCTTCTTCAGTGACACTCCTTCCTGGTGTCCTCTTCGTCCTTGCGTCCTCTTCGTCTTGTCGTCCTCTTCTACGGCAGGCGGCTCCAGCAGCGATATTTCAATGTGTTTTGTTGTTATCATGTTTGACTGCTAACATTAATTATTTTCTACATAAATTTTTCACTCACAATGGTTATAAATTTCACTCGTACATTTTATTATTAACTTATACGTTATATTTTCTTAATCTCAGGATTAATATGGTCTTAATTAATGCGGTGCATTTAATGTACACCTTCCACGATATCTTGAAGTGTCTTTAAATTCCCTAAGCGGATATCTTAACTTAAACGAAAACAGCACTATATTACATTATAATTTGTATCTAAATATTTTACCCACACGGTTCTTAACGCAAAACTTCGTTAAGAATTACCAAGGTTTATTTTATATATGATATTTCTATGTTCGTAAGAGAACAATTCTCTTCACCGGGCACAGCTTCCCCTTGCAGATTCTAAAGCAGAACTGTGACCATCCTAACTCTGCAACGAATTAATGTTACTGAATTTAGTGTATTCTGATTGGCTAAGCCCAAGTCACATGATTGATGGAACAAATAGATATACGAATTTCCTGAAAAACTTTGTATAATTTAGCAAAGGCCTGCATGGAAATTATCTACAAATTTAATACCCTATCATTGATAAGAGTTACAATTGAGTTTTTCTTCACTTAAAAAAAACATATTTCTAAAACAGTTATAACCCTCAGAGTATACACAAATTGAAACTATTTACCTAAATACTTCCTTGTCAAAGTTTCATGTCAATCGGTTTACTACCGCGGAAGATGTCGCGATCACACGTTATCACACCCGCACACGCGCACAAATTTACTCAAAAAATACATGAACATATAGAACATCTTCTTATGAAGAGTTTGGTATACCCTACATGCTAATCCATTTCTAAATACAAAACTTACGGCTAAAAGACAAAATATTACATAAAACAAATTTAAACAAGGAAATGCTCGTCATCCACGTGCTCTGATACAAACAGCATAGCTTATCATCCTGTGTTGCGTTGAAAAATATTAATTGAAAATGTATTATTGTAAAGACATTTGAGGTTATATTTTATGTTATGTTTTATAGTGCTGGTGGTAGAGACTTATTCCAGCATTTCATGGACAAGAGAAATTTTACACAGAATCAAACGACAGGCAGAATGCAAACCGTAAGTGACATATTTGATGTAAACTGTTCTTTATACAAATCAAGTATTTAGCACCATGCATGAAGACAAATTGAAGATATGTGAATAATACTCACAGGTACACATGACACTCGGTTCAAGATACTCACAGATACTGATCAATTCAAACATTTATCATCAACAATAAAACAATAACATATCGACAATAAATAATTCATTTACTTTACATCTTTTATTCATGTACTGTCAAGAAATATGTACAGGACATTGTACATTTTCATATTCAAATTTTATTTGTGGCTGTGTGTTATGAAAGAGACCATATTGTCCACGGTGCTTGTTTGTGTTCTGAGCCATGATGTTGTCCGTGGTGAGAATGTGTTATTACTAAATTTTCATTAGGTTTAAGAACACAGGTGCAAGATAGGATTAAGACAGAGTACTGCTCAAATTATTTCTCTCATAGGTATTATATTAAAGATTTCAGTTGTCCATAGCTTTCCGTATGAGGTCCACTGATATCATTCCCCTGGTTTCAACTGGAAAGTAATTTGTATTCTGGTCAACATTCGTCTGGCATCCTTGAAAATTTCTAATTCAAGTACTAGGTAGAAAACTAAAATTAATTAACTAATACTTTTTTCCGAAAAAAGGTATACATAAATACACATTGAGTGCGAGAAGCCAAAGATCCCTTATAGAATATATTATCGCAAACGATAAAATTAAAAACTTGGTTCAAGACGTAAGAGTTTATAGAGGCAGCGACTTAAATACAGACTATTATCTACTGGTAGCCACACTACCAGCAAACACATCGTTAGCAAGATGGGGAAAACAAAAACGAAAATAACATCTGAAAATCAAGAAGTATTTAAAATGTATCTACTTTGAGAAGAAAGCGTGAAACATCTTTACCGAAACAGATTATCTGAGCATCTAATACAAGTGCCAATTACTAATGACATTGATAAAGAGTGGGATAATATAAGAACCTGTATTGAGAAAGCAGCAATAGAAGCAATACGAAAGAAGAAAAGTATAATAGATAAGAAAGGCCTAAGGGTATGGAACGAGGAATTACAGATAGCTATTAATGAAAAACAGAAAGCATATATAGAGTTTCTACAGAAAAACACTCAACAAGCGAGAGATCTGTATACAATCAAGAGTAATTATGCCAAACAATTGACCCGTAAAGTTCACAGAGATTCGTGGGGTAAATTTATCTCTGATATCGAACATAATGTACACGGAAGACAGTCATTCGCATATAAAGTTATGAGGCATTTAAACAGAACAGAAAACGATGTGCCAAAACTTAACATCACTAAAGAAGATCAGTGGATTGGACATTACAAAGAGCTGTGGTGTAAACAAGAAGAAGAACAAAATAATAACCCAAACCTTAATGACGAAGGAGAAATCGTGGACGTTGATGGGATATCAATGAGTGAATTACAAGATGCACTAAAAGCAACTAAAGACGTGCGAAATGAACTAAATGTATATGCACTAAATGAAAAAAAAACTGAATATAAAGAAAGATGGAAGCATCATGTAAATAGAATGGGAAATGGGAGAATACCCAAAAAGATACTTAACTACAACACAAGAGGGAAAAGAGATATAGGAAGACCACAAAAACAGTGGTCGTAAGTTTGTGAGGACGGAACAGGCAAATTCCTAATCCTTGTAGTGCAGAAGAAGAAGACTAAAATTAATATTGTAATATTATAATATTAATAAATATTAGAAATAAATATAATGTTACACACACACACACACACACACACACACAGAAATACAGGATTGCTGTATATTGTACTGCTGAAAATTAACAACAAATCATAATAACTATTTAAAAGAAGTAAATGTTGTAAACAATTTTACGTTTCTAAATCGTACATACTCCATATTATAAAGTTTGATAAAGGTCTGAAACCTTTTAGTAGTAAAAATGTTGGTCTGAAATTCTTGTAAATATGTTAAAAAAATAATATAAAGAAGAATGAATATGTGAAGAAATTGTAATAAACTAACTTTAATTATGTATGTAATGTGTAAATTCTAAAAAAATAGATAAATCACAATTTATTAGATATTAAACATTTTAAAGAAATAGAAAGTAAATTAAGACAGAATAAACAAGGTACCACAGGCATTATGTAAAGTTTGGTAATATAATAAAGTTCATAAGTAATTAATGGTTGTAAAATATCCAAACACACGTAAATTATGTAAAAAGATTTTTAGATAATCTATACACTGAGCATAAAAGACTTAGTGATTGAACAAAATGAAAAAATTTGGTGTTATAGTACAATACTATGTAAGATGAAGAATTAGAAGTAGGCCAACTACTTCATAACAACAATACAATTTCAAGAACACTATTCTAACTTGAATCTTTAATGAGATTACTTCAAACAAGAAGCATATTGCCATAAATTGAGAAAAAAAATTTCTAATTTTAATAGTGTTTAAAAAACCAGTAAAACCTAAAACATAATCAAATAAGTAAATAAGTGAAGTAAGAAGGTACAAGCTGAGGCATACAAATGTGTAAAAAACAATTACAAAAAGAAAAGAGTAAGGGTCAGTAAAACAAGATTAAACAACTACAAACCAGGTAACAAATAATAAAAATATATAAGCAAACACTGAACTGAAAGATATACAAACCATAAGATTGTAACCATAAACTTGACACCATACACTTCACTAGTGTAAAATAACCAGAAGCGGCTTGTGACAGAAACATTTGTGTTGTTCTTAATGTCGTTAACAACATCTACTACATACAAAGTTTATAGGTATATTATTTAACATGTATGCAATCATTGGATATTTGTCCTTATTGTTTATATTTTTTAATGTAAAAGAGACAGTCACATTCAATGTGTCCAGGGAAATATTTCCACACATTATAATCGCATATAAATCCAAAGTGTATTACGTTCTTAACAAAAAGTATTAAATATTTAATGATAAAGCTTATTGTTTATACACAAAATCTATTTGCCTGTCTTTCAGTGACATGAAATTTTTGATAACATTTTCATCAAAATTACTTATGTTGTGGATTGTGTCTTTATTCACTGATATTACTGCTTGAGTATACGCGTGTAGACAATCTTCATTCATCATATTCCTTAAAAATCCTTTATTCTTTTTAGGGTAAAAAAATATTGTTCTGATTTTAGTTTTTTAAGGTCAATTTAAGGACTTTTTAATATTTCAACTCTTTATATAATTATATATTATATAAATATTTCAACTCATTTTTTTCTTATTAAGAGCCGCCATCTTTTTGTAATATAGGCCTATATATTTACTAGTTAATTTTGTAAAAAAAAGTAGTAAAATCTTTACAGTCAACAGAAAATAGTATAAGCATATTTCTGATTATAGTATATATAGTATAGTACACTGTCTGAATTTTCTCACATTTTTGTAAAGCTTGTATTCGTTTTCAATATTCACACAATATGAATACGACATTCACAAACAATATGTGTTTACACAATGAGTCTCACAGCTAACTGAATAGTCCACGTCGAAATGCCTCATCTCGTTGGATCGGTTACAGACTTACAATGCAGTTGCTCAATGGTCGGATATACTTTTTGGCCTTATCACAGATATGCTTTCTGCAACTGACTGTGTTAAATATAGTAATACAGAAATTATGTATGTGTCTTTAAACAACTGTATCATTTATTATTGTATCTTTGTTATTGTATTTTAAATTAGTATATCTTTTATGATTTGATTTTTGTGCTAGTGATGAGTTTAAATGTACATCTGGGGAATGCATTGATATTGTTTCTATGTGTGATGGAACCAAGAAATGTGCAGATGGATCTGATGAGACCGAAATAATCTGCAAACAACTGAATATTACAGAGTAAGCTTGAAATAAATTCTGTTAATTCCAAAATATACTGAGTATTAGTTTGTCTTTCAACTATTATTTACTAGAATATTTTACTTTGTATAATAACTTTATGTATAAAATATTTAAGATCTAAATCCAACTTTAATAAACAAGAGTGTTTGTGACTGAGTGAGTGAGTGAGACAAGGCACAGTTTATTCTTTGGTTTGTTGTCCACAGTACTGGATTTACCAGGAGCTCAGAGGGGGCTGCAACCTACATACATTAACATGATAATGTTTTATGCTGGGGGTCATTCCACAAAATGCGTGATGCGTCATCGAAAAATGTAACGCTTCCACACTTTCGATTCCCCACAGTCCAGAAAACGTTTGTTTACAAAAGATTATCATGCTTCGATGTTTCTGTTTCGCCGAAATTTTTTATATAAAGAATTTGCCGAAATTGTTTATTGCGCGCGTGTGTGTGTGGGTAGATGAGAGAGAGAGAGAGAGAGAGAGAGAGAGAGAGAGAGAGAGAGAGAGAGAGAGATTTCTTTTTAACAGAAGTATTTTTTTAAAAGCATAAAATGCACTTTGGTCTATTTAAGTATGATTTTTTGAAATAAAATTATCAGTTTTTGTTAATAATACAAATGGAAGACAGTTGTTATTTAAATATTGTGTGCTTATTTTTAAGGCATTGGCATCCTTGAAAATTAATATTTAATTCTATGTTAATTCCATTAAGCTACATAGTCACTGAATATTATTTTACCATTAGCTTGTTGAATCTTTAGTCAAAGAATAAAAAATCTAGACCTATTTTTTAATTTTATAAAAATTATAGGAAAGAAATTAACGTTATACCTAGACAATAAAATATAAATTTTTTATGTTAAATTTCTAAATAAGCTTAGTTAGGCTTAACTTACTCTACTTAAAAAATAAATTCATTTCCTCAATTCTTTGCATGGTTCTTAATATTTTCAAAAAGTGTGCTAAATGAAGGGACGCTTTCTTATAGTAGCCTACTGGTTTTAAATTTGATAATATTCATCTGACATCAAATTACTTCTGCAGTTCATCGTATGGTACAGTGGAAAACAATGAAGCAATTGTACAGACACCAATGAAGTCATTAATAACCGGCTTTAATTATCACAATTTGTAAACTAAAACAGTTTGTAATTAACAAGATCATCTCTTACAACAAATAAAATAAAAATTGTTTACACACAATAAAAATGTCAACTAATATAAAACACAATTGCATTATAATTGTCCTGCACAATTATAAAAGGCATAAAAGGACGGCTGAAGATTGCCAGTGATAAAATGAAAACTCGGTATGACATTCGCAGCAATAGTGTGGGTTTCCAAGAAGGAGATCAGGTCTGGTTTTTCAACACAAAGCGCCGTTGTGGTTGCTCACATAAGCTTCAGTCTAACTGGGAAGGACCCTATAGTGTAAAAAAAATAAACAACGATGTTGTTTATTGGATTCAACGGGAAGAACAGCGAAACTTCAAGGTTGTCCACCTAGATCGCCTGGCTAAGTATTACTTCAGAGACGGTTTGCCAGTTCGGGAAGAAAGGCTTAAGAAGGGGGCAGTGTTACGACATTACAGAACAATCTACGTGTTTCTTTAATGTTCCAGAAGGGTCCAGCTATAATGTTGTGTGCGCATGTGATGTCAACATGCGCTCGCAAGACTTTGCTAGACAGAAGCCATGCGCACTGTGTCAAGGCCGCAATCAATTACGTCAAAGTGTAGAACTAATACGTAGTATGTGGAACAATCTAGATTTTCGGCGGGGTATAAATACAAGTACTCAGGGACGCTCAATTCAGTTTATTGTCAGGCGATTACTTTTTACAAGTTATTACTCTGTGCGTTCAAGTGGTTATTGTGGCGAAGTGTTGTGTTTTATAATCGGGCGGAATAATTGTAATACAATTGTGTTTTATATTAGTTGACACTTTATTGCATGTGAACAATTTTTATTTGATTTGTTGTAAGAGACTATGTTGTTAATTACAAACTTTTTAACTGTGATAATTAAAGCTGGTGATTAGTGACTTAATTGTTGTCTTGTATTTTGCTTCCCACTGTACAATACGACAATCAAGGAGACCGTCGAACAACATAATCTGTTTGTTTCTATGTTGCCTGTGCTCTCTTTGAGTAAAAAGTATTGTTATGACAGTAACAGCGATTGTCATGTTGTACAGAATAAGTGACACTAATAAAGTCACTAATTAAAAATTTTAATTGGACACAAATATCACAACTCAACAAGGGCACACCCACACAATGATTCATGTCAAATTTGTTTAACAAACAACAATAAATGTCAACTTATTTCAGTTTTGCAGTAAGTAGCACAATTATCACTTCTCACTAAACCGCCACAATAATTTTGAACAACAATCTAATATTGTACAGTCTGCATTAACATTGCACTGTGTTGTGTTGACACACATGTGGGTTTTAACTGTTGTTTATTTATTTTTAATTCTGCGTATTATTTATTACTGAAAAAACGTGTTTTCCATTATCAAAAATGTATCAACATGCTCAGAATAAATTTGTTGTAAAAACTCATGCCTAAAAGTAAACTGTTGTATACCTTCCCACCTATTCCTATCCCAAATAGTTCACCCTAAAATATGAGTTATCAGGAAAGACTACTGATGGTTAGAGGGGGTCCTTCCAGATGGCAACAGTCTGCTACTCTGGATTGGGGTGCCATTGTTACTAAGGTATTTTGAAAACATGTAAGGAAGCAGAATCTCGCTGCATCTATCAAGCATGAAAACAGAGGACACTTTCAGCTCTATATGGTCCTCAACTGGAAGAAAGGTCTTGAAACATTACTGGCACATGAGAATAACCAAATTCGCAAGAAACCTACAATGAAACTGGTCTCTTTATCCACACTAAATGTAGTCATTCTGTTAAATAATAATACTAACAATGAGATGAAAAGAGTGAACTCAGCAGTTTTGGCTACCTATACTATTTACAGGATCTGTTGCTACCAGAGATTACAAAGAAACTGCCAACTGACTACAAACAGCAGACTTCAACAACATCCACAATGAAACAGCTGACTACTGAGAGAAAATTTTCGTCATTCAGTAACAAGCCAAATGAATATCTGCAAGTGTATTTCCATTGTGGTGGCTAAGGCATGTGACACCTCCATTCATGGGTAAATCACCTTGGCTATGAAGTGTCTGTGTTAAGGTTGGCTATGTGTATGTTAAGGTTTCATTGGATAGTAAAAAACTGCTAGTATTACAGAAGAAAATCCCCTTTCAGGTCATAATGAAGAATTTATCATTGGATTTTGTTATCCATGACATGTCCGTTGATTAACTAAATATAATTATATCACAATTGTAGCGCTGACAAATGTACTACCGGTACTACTTGACATTCCTGTAATGGTGTGAGAGCTTAAAATTTCTTCTCTTCAATATTTAACAGGACATGATTTACAACAGACATCTTGCTCAACCCTCTGTAATGTTCCCATCTGGACAGCAGATTGTTACAAGATAATACAGAACGCAGCCCTCAATGCATATTCACTCAGCCAACAGTAATTGTAACGACAATTACGGAACACTTTTGAATAATCGAGAGTGTCCTTCCACACGATTCTCGGCTAGCCAAGCAGATGCAGTGCCGAGAAGAAAAGTACCACTCCAGACTGTTATAGTATTGTTATTACGCAAATTATGCCGGCACGCCACCAGAAGAATGGAAAATTATTCTGGAACATCTACGGGCTACATATAAGCAACAGCAGCTGGCTTTGTTACATCTGGTGAAATCATGGTGTGTGGATCAAGTGATAGTTTAAAGTGATTACTGTGTTATAATTAGTGCGTAACTGTTAATAGTTGATATTATTATTGTGTGTGGACAAATTTAACTTGAATTACTGTATAAGAGTATTTTCTTGATTTCAAATCGTTATTTTGTGACTCATTAAAGCCAGTAATTAGTGATTTCATTGGTATCTGCATTTTGTTTCCACTGTACCATACAACAATAGGTGAGACCATCGTAACAATATTATACAAAAATGGTGTACTATACAACAAGTTTGTGTAGCTTTTCCCACCACAAGCAATTAACATTGTAGAACTTTTCCTACTGCTAAATCCAGAGAAGGAAAAAGTAGTCAAAAAAGTATGCCTGGATGTCAGTCAATAAAAACTAATCCTACAGTCATATTATTATCATTATTAAAGATTCTGTGAGCCCGTTTCCTAAAATAAAAATTGAAGTAACAGAATGTGGAATATTAATGCTAAGAAAGTTACAAACACTACGAAATAATAAATTTTATGTTGCAGCTTATAACACATGAAAGCATTCCTTAGTGCTTGTGTCAACAATAAAAAATTCCTGATGAATCTGGAAAATTTAAGATTCCTACTACATATTTTCTGAAGACTACTTGATGATGAAATCAAAACTTCAAAGTGTATTAACTTTAATATGTTGTAAACAATCTTAGTCTGTTAACTTGATATCAATTTAATATGATATAACTAACTTGTTAAAGTTTTAACTGACTAAACACATAACGATATGTAAAAAAATCTTTATGTGATATCTGTTTCAACTAGTAATTTCTTTTGGATATCAATAAGATTATATTAGAAAGTAGATTAGTATTATATTACTAGATTATGTTAGTATAATACTTGTCATATTCAGTCATTAGAATTAACACAGGCGTCGAGAGAGAGAAAGAGACAGTGAGAGTAAATGTGTGTGTGTGTGTGTGTGCGTGTGTGTGTGCACGTGCGCGCAGTCACAAGTATCGGTGAATGTGTGAGCATGCATACATATGCCTCTGTATTTATGTGTGAAAGTCTGTGTACATTCATAACTTCATAGTGGTTAATGATTAGATAGAATTATGGATATTAGTTACATACTAACTAACATTAGGTACACATTTAACTACTTGATAATTACTTTTAAACTTTTGATTAGTTATCCATCCCCTCGAGAAGGAGGCTGTCTTCTTCCTCAACCTCCAGAATTTGGAGCGTATACTTCACCTGTATGTCATTTTGATAAAAAAACAGCAGCCTGTAAGCAGGTACCTGGGACACCTGTTCCTCATAATTGGATGCTGTCATTCAAGTGCAATGAAGGATACTATCTTAACGAATCTCAGGATAATATTATGGTCTTCTGTATTAACGGAAAGTGGTCTCCAACAATTCCAGTCTGTAGAAGTAAGTTACTATTTGTTTGCAGATTTTTTTTTTTTAATATGTTCGGAAGGAGATAATAGTAAAGAGCAGTTTGCTTAAAGATGTAGCTAATATACTTGTAGAAAAAATGGTAACAAGTAACATGAGTGGCAGACATTAACTCATTTAGATGTAGATACTGTATATTATTATGGTGACCAGATCTGGAATTGAGATATAGGACACTCCCCGCTCAACTCCTCCCTAACTACTCCTCACTGCCACTACTAACCTCCCCTGAAATCTCACTCCAACTGCGATAATAGTACAGCAATATAATTTGAATTGTTTCTGTTCGTTTAGGATGTCGTTTTTATTTGTTTTCGTGTGTTTCTATATTTCCAATTGTTCTAGAATGTCTAGTGTTCGGCCTTTTGTGTGTACGTGTAGAATGTCCATGTTATTTTCGACGTTTTTGTATGTGTGGTTTGCTTCAATGAGGTGGTTTGCAAAGGTGGATTCTGTAGTGGAGTAATATGAGATTTGCCTTTGTGTGTTGAATGTAGCTATGTTTGAAGCTACGTCCTGTCTGGACTATGTAGAATGTGTTGGAACCTGAGCGATTTAGTTTGAAAACACCAGGTAAACGAACAAACACAATTCAAATTACACGCATTATTCAAACATATCACACCTCACACACACAACATCAATCTTTCGAAAGTCGATACCGTCGCCAACAACAAGATGGACAGTGCTCCCAGCGGCAGCCTCTGAAGAAGCTTTTTAAAAGCGAAAACCGGATCAGGTTATAAGGTAAAACTTTTACGTTTTTACCCATAAAACTTTGTGTTTCGTGTCGGTAGTGAAATAATTATATTTAGTTAAGTAACGGACACGTCATGGACAACGTAGTCGAAGAATTTTGCTACTGAATTAAAATAAATTACTGACGTAAATTATTATATAGAAGTGTGTCCATACACACACATGTACACAAAGACACATGTATATATAAAATTACAAGTCTGTAAACAAAATTGTCTCGTGTATTTTCAACCGTTGTTTCACCCATTGTAGAAATTTATTTACCAATCCTTTTAACATTAACGTGGCAACAGGTTTGTCAAGTAATGATTTTAAAAACATATTATTATTCTACAAAATTTTCTTGAGTTTTCTAAACACTTTTCTAGAAACCGGCGTTACCTTAAGTGTTTACATTTGAAAACGTGAATACAATTTATAATTAAACTGTTATATGTGGTCATTCATGTTTTAGGTTTTTAAGACATTTTTGTGTAATTTGCAGCTTGTGGAAGAAGAAACTGGAAAGGTGTAAATACGCCTCAAATTACACATGGTTCTGCTGCAAAATATGGTGAATTTCCATGGTACGTTGGTCTTTATCAGAAAAATGCTACTAGTCAGTGGATTCTAAAGTGTGGAGGAAGTCTTATTTCGCCGCACATTGTTTTAACAGGTTTGAATGAGTTTTTCTATAAGTAGTAAGGTGTCTATAACTGTGTGTTAGATAATTGATTTAAAAAGCAAAATTGTAATGGTGTGCTCTACACACTTTAAACTAAATTGTTATATTAACAGTTTATTATGTTTATGGAAAACGTCATTTGTATATTTGCAATTGTAAATTTTCTAAAAAATAACAAGGACCTTATCAATTTCAGCTGCCTATTGTGTCTACATGTGGGAAAGAAATATAAAGTATATAAAGTTACCTCCAGAAGCAATTAAAGTGGGGCTTGGAAAATATTACAGAGAATGGACTCATGAAGAACCATATGCTGTACAAGCAGATGTAAGAATTCTGCATTTCACATCAATTTACATTTAAATTACTTTAGATTTTAAAGTAAAGTATAGATTTTATAATGCGCGCTCGCACACTCACACACACACACACACATGAGCACGCGCAAGCACACTTATAACCATAAATTAAACAGTCAAAGGTGTACTATAAATTGCATAATACAAAATGTAATTGGTTTGGTAACTTCTAGTAACGAAACGTTTGACCAACAAGTAGACATAGTTTTAAAACGTTTATGTCAACTTTTTAACACTTTTTAACACTGTCGAGGTTCAAAATATTTGTCATTATCTGAATCTGTATTATGGGCAATACAGAAATCAGTACACATATGTTGAATTTTAATATTTATACTATATCTTAATGTAATTAGTATGTAATTAATCAATGTAAGATTAGTATTTTAATATGTAACAGTGATCATTTTTGTATAATATATTCATACCTATTCACAAGGAAATGTGTAACATTTCTATATGTCTGTGAGACATCAGTCATGATGATGAGAATACGTTTTATCAAAATCTCAACAAAATGTATATAACTAAGTCTAGTTAACAACTGAATGTCACAAAACCGATCACCATTGGTTGATAGACAGTCATTACTAAACCAAGGACAACTTCCAGTGCCAAGCAACCAATACCCCACTCTGTATAAGTTGGTAAAACTAACTCACTTTTTTTTAAGATTTTAAAATGTACAAATTTTTCTGCTTCAGGTCCGTGAAATATTAGTTCCGCCTGGGTACAATGGAACTGTGACAACTGTTTGGAAACAGGATGTAGCACTTCTGGTTCTTACACGCAGTGTACAGTTGAATGCAGGTATTATGCCCGTGTGTGTTGACTGGAAACGGGAATTCACAATACCACCCGGCGCACTAGGAACGGTAACAGTAATCAATGAATAACTTCTAATATGTATATAAAACTATATGCATAATGATATATATTCTTCGTCTGCTTAAACTGTAAATATAGATTTATATATATTTATGGATTTTTCCGGTGAAGGGTTTTTTGAGGATCGGTCAAAAAATATAACACAAATTTTAACATATATGTGTCGACGTTTCGACAATGTTTACTGCCATCATCAAGACCTGTGTATGAATACAAAAGAAATGTCAATCACTACAGAATAATTATTTGAGTGAATATGTGTGCGTGTGTTTGCACGCATGCGTGTGCATGCATATGTGAGTATCCTTGTGTATGTGAAGGAGTTGAGATAGCTTGTTTTACATCATCAAATGTTGTTTTTAAAGATAATGAGAAAATTATAATATCACAGAACTTAATTTATACAATATTACAGTTTAAGTTACTGATAATGTAACGGTGTTTGTAATTAATTAAAAAAGCAGTAATCAACAATTAAATATTAGAATTGGTATAGAAAACGTTTATACATATACATTTATACAATCACTTTGTCACTATGCCAACATTGAAAGATATTAGTATTTCATTGAATCAAACTATAGCAATGTGAGTAACACCCAATCATCTTAGATAGGTCTTTAGTTGTTATACTGTAAGCAATACCAAGAAAAATGTGATTGATATGAACATTTCATGAGCAAAATTGAATTCAGATAAACTTTACAACTTCAGTAATTTACTGAGCTTGTGTGTTTTAGCTGTAATTAATTAATAAGTGTTCTTGTAGTTTGTTTACTTATATTACATTAAAATTACCCTTTGCCATCTTGACCGCAATTAGCAAAATTTGTCGGACATTCCAAATGGATAAATCTTGGGGTGAATACATTTGAATTATATACTGGTACTCCTTACTCTGTCTACCAAACCAGGTTATTCTTTTAACTTGAAGTATTTCCTATACCCACTCTTCTCATGTTAAACAGAGCAAATTCTCAAAATTACACTTCTCTTCTTAATACAGTACTTATTTCATAAAACATTTTATTAATAATAAACATGGTGGAATGTTTCAGTTGGCCGGATGGGGTAGAACAGAACACGGAACACCCAGTGATGTCCTGTTGTTGGTTGACTTGACATATGTAGATCACTCCCACTGTATTAATCAAATACCAAAATTATATCAGCCTTGGGTTACATCTGATAAATTTTGTGGTGGTTATACTAATGGTAAGGTGTCAACTTAGTTCAAACTTCTATGTGTAATTATCATATCTAAAGACTACATATTAGCTTTTACAAGTCACAGTTGATATTTCAATGGACATTTTCTTATAGGTACTGGTGCTCGACCCGGAGACTTTGGAGGAGGCTTAACGTTTGTTCAGGATGATTTGTACTATGTGTATGGAATTACCAGTAGTACATATACTCTACTACCGGACGGCAACAACTCAATTACAGCTTTTATAAACATCACTAACGAGGACATATTCACCTGGCTTATTTCTTCTAAGAACAAATTTGATAAAGAACATGATGAAGAATATCCAGAAAAGTAATTGACATTTGATTTCATTTAAACGTAGTTAAATATTTAAATATATTACAAACAAATACACACTACTTACTGACCAGCAATATATATATAACGAAAATTTTTTAAATTTGTTTACTTGTTCTACGGTTTATTCAAAACATAAACCTTTTAAAAACAAAAAATGTTCTTGTTCTTGTTGTAGTTACTTCAAATCCTATAAAACAAGTTTTTCAACCATGCTCTGTTTAAAGAAAGAAACACAATATAATTTCACATGTAGCGAGTAGAATTAACCATTTCATATAAAATGCAAACTTTAGAGAAGAAATAGAGGATTTTTCTTTTATTATTTTATATTTACTTTTATCAAGAATAAATAATTTGTTGATGTAGACTGTACGATTACACCACAGCCATGAAAGGATTATTTTCTTTATATAATTTTTCCAATTGTAACTACTGTTTGTTGTTTACATAAAACTGTACAGGAAACGTAATACTATCTTATAGAAACTATTGGTTTCTCTTTCTAACTAATATCAATAACAGTTTTTTTAAATCTAAATTCCTAATTGTAAAATAAAGAATTATTTTTACAAATAGACTTGACATTAAAATGATTTTCAAAATTAATTTTAATTAATGAGTACTCTAAACAGTTTCAAACAATGAGCAGTGATTTGTTGCAGCATAGTTCATTATCTTGGAATCCCGTCTTCTGATCAAATGATTTAAAATTGTGTGAAAGTACCAAGTTCAATCTAAAATTGGTTTGTTCATACTCTAGAACTATCTATTTTAGGAATAAAGTTAAAAATTTTAAATTTCAAACTGAAAGATTTAATTGTCATAAATAACCTAAATAAATTTTCATCATATTGATTGCTTTGTTATTTTTAAAACTAACAAAATATTTTGCCTTTACCAATAGTTCATAATGTGGAAGCTGTAAGGGAAGGTAGCCGTAAGGTGAAAGATAGGGATACCTGTAACCAAGTAGAATATGCTCAGAGAAACGATTTCTTTTTAGGCTGGCTAGTGCGAATTTTCTCTTATTTATAATACATAGGCAATGGTTAAATGGTCTCAACTAATGGGTGGAACAGGTATGGTTAAAATGAGAATAACAAAGTATCAAAAAAAATTATGAAATTTAGAACAGAAGGAAGAAATAAAGTGTGGTTCTGAATCCTATGGAAAGATAATATGAAAATATGGGATAGACCATGGGAGAAGTGAGATAATTACGTTATATAAGATCGCTATTAACAAAAAAACAGGCTGAACAGGCTGAGGCCCATTGACATTTGGTTTTAGCTAAGACAATAAAAGTCACAGTTATTGCATCAATAACTGTGTGGGGTTTGAGGTTACCAGCTATAAATGTGAGTTTTGTTTACCTTGTTACTAACACCACATAATGTTAATTTTTATATTTTAATGTTATTTCCTCTTATGAGACTCGAGAAAATTGAAATTGTTTAAAAAACATACAGCTCACTTTGTTCCATACAACTGCATGATCAACGATGAGTTAAAGGGGGAAAGCAAGACCATAAGCAAAAAGGCCCGCGGATTACCTGCATTGTGTAATTATAATTGTTACACCTGGAGGTTTGAATCTTGGCTCCTGTTTGCATAAATTGTTCATCTGATTTAAAGAGTCACTGAGCCACTTGTCTGAGTTAAAGTCCTGACTGACCATACACTGAGCACATAACCAGATGTATTTTTTAGGGTGCGCAAGTCGATCTATGCATTCAAAAATCGAGATTGAGTATGTAAAATGTTATGCAATTTAAAATACCAAACAATCTGTATTTAAAAAAAAATACATTTCATAAAAACTAGAATATTGTTTAGCAAGGTAATTATTTAAAGTAAGCTGCAAAAAAGTGTACCACAGAAAAGCCTACTTCATATAATCTAGTGATCCAGTGGCAACAGGTAACACAAATCTGGAAACTTGTGTTTTTTTTTTTATAAAACTTTTCTCAATTTCTAATAAATTTTGGATGTTAGTTTTATATTGCTACGACAGCACAGAACAATCTACGCGTTTATCGAATGCGCCAGAAAGATCTCGACGTAAGCGTGTGGTGTACGTGCTACTAAACGCATTTTGCGAGAATTTTCTCGACTGTGCCAGGCTCCGCTCGGGCGCTCGGGCTGTGTCAAGGCCGTAGCAATTTACGTAGTTCGCGAGAGATAAGACGCAGTTTGGAAGCTTCTGGTGTGTGAGCGTAACTATAAATACATCGCGTCGCGGCCTTAGTTTTCAGTTCAATGCGAGATTTTGACTGTGCGGTTCGAGAGTATTAGTGCGATATATTTACAGAGCGGTTCGAGTTATTACGGTGTACGTTCAAGTAGTTATTAGTGAAGTGTTGCGTTTTATATTCGGACGGTATAATTGTAATACAGTTGAGTTTTAATATTAGTGGACATTTTATTGCGTATGAACAATTTCATTTGATTTGTTGTAGACACTGTGTTGTTAATTACGAACTGTTTTACTATAACAATTAAAGGTGTGATTAGTGACTTATTTGGTGTCTTGTACTTATTTTGTTTCCACTGTACCTACGACGATCGAGTAGACCGTCGTAACAGTGGTGTCAGAAGTGGGATAGAACGGTTAACAGTGGAAACAGTGGATACTTTGTACAAGACGAGTGTAATTCGTAATTAATCGAAAAACAATGGATGCCAGTCAGATGATGGAAAATTTCCAGGCGCTGTTGTTGCAGACAGAAGAACGACGACGACAGGATTCAGAGAAAGCGGAAGAGAGACAGAAAACCCTCCTGCTGGAAGCAGAGGGAAGACGCAGACAGGAGGCGGAAGAAACAGAAAGACGAAAAAAAGAAGAACGAATACAAGAAAGAGAAGAAGCAGAGAAACGACAGGATGAGAAACGCAGACAGGAGGCGGAAGAAGCAGAAAAACGACAGGATAAAAAACGCAAGCAGGAGGCAGATGACATCAAAGCATTAATTCATGAACAAAAGCAGATGCAAGAACATACTACCGCAGAATTGGGTCTCCTACGTGGTGACGTAGGTGAATTACGAGGTGAGCTCAACAATCAGATTACCAGAATATCTGACGTAGAAGAATCCATGTCAAATAAAATAGATAAAGTAGAAAAATCTGTCTTGACTGTGGAAGAAGTTATGTCAACAAAAATATCTGCAGTAGAAAACTCAATGGCAAACATAAGAGAACAAATTAAAATTGAAGTTGAACAGTGCATGAAGGTTCAACCAAAACAAATTTCTGAACAGACTGTACCTGTGATCAAGACAGAAAACTACACAGAAAATAAGTTAACAGAGAAAGTCACTTTGCCTGCAGTAGGGACAGTTCATGTCAAAGCTCCAACCTTTGACGGAAGCACTCACTGGGCAACGTACCTCCGCCAATTTGAAGCTGCTGCATGCGCAAATAATTGGACAGAAAAAGACAAGGCTGTATCACTTGTTCTTGCATTTTTAGTTTTAATATTTAGAGTTTTAATATTAGTGGACATTTTATTGCGTATGAACAATTTCATTTGATTTGTTGTAGACACTGTGTTGTTAATTACGAACTGTTTTACTATAACAATTAAAGGTGTGATTAGTGACTTAATTGGTGTCTTGTACTTATTTTGTTTCCACTGTACCTACGACGATCGAGTAGACCGTCGTAACAATATCATTTTAAATTAAGTCAATATTTAAAACAATAAAATATTTGATAGTAAAGTGTAGTCTTGTGCCAGTTCATAAATTAATCCAAACATACAAGAAACTATAACAAATATGCAGTTGCAGATCCCACACAAAAGCAAGAATTAAGTGACTAAATTTCTGACTGGCTATTTGTCATTTTCACTGCATCTACTAAATCTTGTTGGTTCCACCACTGTTGACTACTGTCTGAAGCTATGAACTTTTTTAGAATTCTTCGACAACTGTATAGTTTTTTCTATATTACTACCAGGAGATAGAAATCACTGTTACACATTTAAAGTCTAATTCTACAGCCTTCAAAATCTTCCTTAAAGTGAGATGTGAGAGATGACACTTCTCACACTTTGTATAATTCATGGTATGACTTTCTGGTAGCTTTTGAAAGAATGTCCTATGATGATAATGACAAATATCTTATACTGAATAAATATAATTAATTAACTACCGACTCGGAACACAAAGTTTTTTTTGGTAAAAATATAAATTTTTATACCTTATAGCCTGAACCAATTTTCGCTTATTATAAGCTTTGTCAGAGGCTGCCACTAGGAGCTCTGTCCGTCTTGTTCTTGGTGACAGCGCCGTCATTTGAAAGATCAATGTTATTTGTGTGGAGTGTGATATGTTCGAATAATGCGTGTGATTTGAATTGTGTCTGTTCGTTTAGGATGTCATATTTATGTGTTTCCGTGTGTCTGTATATTTCCAATTGTTCTAGAGTGTCTAGTTTTAGGCCTTTTGTATGTACGTGTAGAGTGTTCATGTTTTTGTACGTGTGGTTTGCTTCCATGAGGTGGTTTTCAAAGATGGATTCTGTAGTGGAGTGTAGTGCCTTTGTGTGTTCAATGTATCTTTGTTTGAAGCTACGTCCTGTGTGGCCTACGTAAAATGAAACACTAAGACTTCATAATTCAATGGACAAACAAGAAAGTTATTTTTTAACATTTCTGTGGAACATAAATTATAGGCAAATTTAATTAAATGAGAAAAACTTAGAATAAAAATTCTTTTCTGAGTAGACGTGAGTAATCCCATTAATAACTTTGTGCAATTGAAGGTGTAGATATAACATTTTTAAAGGAAGTTGTATGAATTTAGAGGATCTGTTGCTACCAGAGTTTACAAACAAACTGCCAACTGACTACAAACAGAAGACTTCAACAACATCCACAATGAAACAGCTGACTACTGAGAGAAAATGTTCGTCATTCAGTAACAAGCCAAATGAATATCTGCAAGTGTATTTCCATTGTGGTGGCTAAGGCATGTGCCACCTCCATTCATGGGTAAATCACCTTGGCTATGAAGGAAGTGTCTGTGTTAAGGTTGGCTATGTGTATGTTAAGGTTTCATTGGATAGTAAAAAACTGCTATTATTACAGAAGAAAATCCCTTTCAGGTCATAATGAAGAATTTATCATTGGATTTTGTTATCCATGACATGTCCGTTGATTAAATAAATATAATTATATCACAATTATAGCGCTGACAAATGTACTACCGGTACTACTTGACATTCCTGTAATGGTGTGAGAGCTTAAAATTTCTTCCCTTCAATATTTAACAGGACATGATTTACAACAGACATCTTGCTCAACCCTCTGTGATGTTCCCATCTGGATAGCAGATTGTTACAAGATAATACAAAACGCAGCCCTTAATGCATATTCACTCAGCCAACAGTAATTGTAACGACAAATACAGAACACTTTTGAACAATCGAGATTGTCCCTCCACACGATTCTCGGCTAGACAAGCAGGTGCAGTGCCGAGCAGAAAAGTACCACTCCAGACTGTTATAGGACTTGTAATTACGCAAATTATGGTGGCACGCCACGAGAAGAATGAAAAATTATTCTGGAACATCTACGGGCTATATATAAGCAACAGCAGCTGGCTTAGTTACATCTGGTGAAATCATAGCGTGTGGATCAAGTGATAGGTTAAAGTGATTACTGTGTTATAATTAGTGCGTAACTCTTAATAGTTGACATTATTATTGTATGTGGACTAATTTAACTTGAATTACTGTATAAGAGTATTCTCTTGATTTCAAATCGTTATTTTGTGACTCATTGAAGCCAGTAATTAGTGATATCATTGGTATCTGCATTTTGTTTCCACTGTACCATACAACAATAGGTGAGACCATCGTAACAATATTATATAAAAATTTTGTACTATACAACAATTTTGTGTAGCTTTTCCCACCACAAGCAATTAACATTGTAGAACTTTTCCTACTGCTAAATCCAGAGAAGAAAAAAGTAGTCAAAAAGTATGCCTGGATATCTGTCAATGAGAACTAATTCTACAGTCATATTATTATCATTATTAATGATTCTGTGAGCCCATTTCCTAAAATAAGTTTGAAGTAGCAGAATGTGGAATATTAATGCTAAGAAATTTCCAAACACTACGAAATAATAAATTTTAAGTTGCAGCTTATAACACATGAAAGCATTCCTTAGTGCTTGTGTCAACAATAAAAAATTCCTGATGAATCTGGAAAATTTAAGATTCCCACTACATATTTTCAGAAGACTACTTGATGGTGAAATCAAGATTTCAAAGTGTATTAACTTTAATATGTTGTAAACAGTCTTAGTCTGTTAACTTGATATCAATTTAATATGATATAACTAACTTGTTAAAGTTATAACTGACTAAACACATAACGATATGTAAAAAAATCTTTATGTGATATCTGCTTTAACTAGTAATTTCTTTTGGATATCAATAAGATTATATTAGAAAGTAGATTAGTATTATATTACTAGATTATGTTAGTATATTATTTGTCATATTCAGAGATTAGGATTAACACAGGCATCGAGAGAGAGAAAGAGACAGAGAGAGTAAGTGTGTGTGTGTGTGTGTGTGTGTGTATGTGTGTGTGTATGTATGTGTGGTTGGTTGGTTGTACACACGTGCGCGCAGTCACAAGTTTCGTTGAATGTGTGAGCATGCATACATATGCCTCTGCATGTTTGTGTGATATCCTGTGTACATTCATAACATCATAGTGATTAATGATTAGATAGAATTATGGATATTAATTTAGATACACATTTAACAACCGGATAATTACTTTTAAACTTTTGTTTAGTTCTCCATCCCCTCCAGAAGGAGGCTGTCTTCTTCCTCAACCTCCAGAATTTGGAGCGTATACTTCACCTGTATGTCAAATTGGTAAAAAAACAGCAGCCTGTAGGCAGGTACCTGGGACACCTGTTCCAAAAAATTGGGTGCTGTCATTCAAGTGCAATGAAGGATATTATCTTAAGGAATCTCAGGATAATATTATGGTCTTCTGTATTAACGGAAAGTGGTCTCCAAAAATTCCAGTCTGTAGAAGTAAGTTACTATTTGTTTGAAGATTTTTTTTATGAAATATGTTCGGAAGGAGATAATAGTAAAAATTAGTTTGCTTAAAGATGTAGCTAACATACTTGAAGAAAAAATTTTAACAAGTAACATGAGTGGCAGACATTTAACTCATTTAGATGTAGATACTGCATATTATTATGGTGACCAGATCTGGAGTTGAGATGTAGGGCACTCCCCGCTCAACTCCTCCCTAACTACTCCTCACTGCCACTACTAACCTCCCCTGAAATCTCACTCCAACTGCGATAATAGTACAGCAATATAATTTGAATTGTTTCTGTTCGTTTAGGATGTCGTTTTTATTTGTTTTCGTGTGTTTGTATATTTCCAGTTGTTCTAGAATGTCTAGTGTTCGGCCTTTTGTGTGTACGTGTAAAATGCCCATGTTATTTTCGACGTTTTTGTATGTGTGGTTTGCTTCAATGAGGTGGTTTGCAAAGGTGGATTCTGTAGTGGAGTAATATGAGATTTGCCTTTGTGTGTTGAATGTACCTAAGTTTGAAGCTACGTCCTGTCTGGACTATGTAGTGTGCCGATTAATTTATATGGGCGCGAATAAACAAAAATGTGTACGGTATTTAACGTCAAAGCCGACGAAAAATACTGTACTGTATTTAGCCAGCATTTACAATACTGTAATGAGGTATTCAAGTGCGCCCGGTTAGTGCTGCGTTCTGGTGCTCGATACTGATTGCGAGCAAACAATAGCAAAAACTGCGTTCTAAAAGCTGTCTTATTCTGGTGGTCATCTGAAACAGACGCCTGGCCGTCTTCCCTGTCAGAAAGAAGTTTTTAGTTGTACCATCTTCTCCCATCTATGGCAGTCTAAACTAATACAGATCTGCGGTAAGTTACGGCAATATGCTTATATACATTAATTTAAAGTTATACGAAAGGAATTTGTTTAATAAGTCCACATATGAGTAAAATCAGTTAACCTCACGCCACGTGGCAACTTGTGAAATGTGTAATTTTGAGTAATTTAAATGTAACTTTTATTGGTAATTATAGTAATACTATATTAATTTCAGAAGTCTTAACTAAGGCACCAGAATTGAGAATAATGTAAATGCAAAAAGGTATTTGTTTAATAAGTACAGAAATGAATGTAATCAGGTAACCTCTCACACCACGTGACAAATAAGACTATGTGTAAATTTTATTAATGGTATAACAAACTGAATAATTATATAACCGTAATTGGATAATGTTAACCCACAGGGGTAAAGTTTATAATATGAAATTTAACTAAACTATATGTTTTCAAGATAGGGCCATGTGGCCGTATAACCGTTGCAAAGTGTGTCAAACTATCATTTTAAGTAGGCCTAAAGCTGTGTTTAATATTCTATATGGATTTTGGTGCGTGTGAGGTTTCTGGGCGAATTAGTTTTGAGAACTTATCGCTGATAATATTTTGTATAAATAGGGTCCCTCGCCGGAAGTCGAGGAACAGCTCCATCCTGAACGAACATCTAGACTCTCTCTCAACTTCATCTGCCGGAGGAGAATAGCGAGGACGGGCCACAAACACCCTAACATGTAGAACAGAAGACCACTGCTTTACACCCATGGAATAAATAAGGTGACAACAAACCAATTTACTTTTACACAGTGAGATGTAACCCACTGGAACCAGTGGACATAGAGTCACTCTACACCAATGACTTTCAGCTTTAAACATTTTAATTGGGTCCCCGTTCAACGGGACAGAATAGTGCGTGGACTTGGGGGGGGGGATCTTTTGTACATTTTGTGACTCTGTTTGTATAATCTGTGAGCCCAGAGGTTGGCATGATTCTGTGGCTGCTTACCATTCAGGCGTGTAAATTTCCTTCTTATTTTCAGTATAAGGGTTACCTTAGTGCTACTAATTCATTCAATCAACATGTAATTTCACCGGTTAAATTTAGTTTTCATTTTATGCTTTAATTTCTCATTTTTAAATTCAGTTTGGGTCATATAGGGATAGATGTTTCTTTGGTAGTTAAGTCGGGTCACCAGTTTAATCCTGTATAGGTGGATTTTCATGCAGAGTTGAACATGCTCTTGGTAGATCTTGCCTAGGAACATGTCGGCCTTTGGGCCAAATTAATTTTAAAAGGTTATAAGGCATTATGACATGTAACTGTTTTCCATATTCAACAAAATTTATCATATTTAAATTCTTTTAATTGATTATGATCACTTGTGTGATTACTGGATTCTAATTATAATTACTCCAAGTCTAAGTGCTCAATGTGGGAGCACTTTATAATAGTAACAGTCACTATGCCAACTCCTGAATGTAGTATGTCCAGGGTCCACTGGTGTTACAAACATGTATCATATTATACACATATAAAATGTTATACACATATAATATGTTATACACATATTAGATATTAAAACCTTGCAATGGGTGTTACGTGCAAGGAGATTTATAAATTGTTAATTATGTACCTCATGGCGTGAAAAGGGTGTGGCAAGATTTAATGATAGATGTTATAATTGTCCTGTGTTGTGGAACGTGTATATGTATTGTATATTCGCGTGTATTTTTGGGAGTTAGATATAGGGCTAAAATGAGAATATAGATTTTATAATTATTCATTTCCAAATAACATTTTTAAGGAGAATTAATTTTGTCAATTAATATTTTTAAGGAGAATATAGAAAATAAATTTTATATTTATTAATAATTTTCAAGTAACATTTTTAAGGAGAATTAATTTTTTTAATTAACATTTTTAAGGAGAATTAATTTTTTTAATTAACATTTTTAAGGAGAACATAGAATCTAAATGTTATATTTATTGATGTTGTAGGTAACAATTTTAAAGGAGGTATTATATTAAAAAAAGATTTTATTGATTGTTAATTTTGTGAGTTTTAATTGCAAGTCCCGTCTCACTGGATCCAGCGTATTTTTGGCTTCTCTAGGCTTTGGCCTAGTTTCAGTTATCTTGTTTGTCCTCTTTAGAAAAAAAAAAAAATTTTTCAAAAAACAAATTTTTTTACAAGTCACACTTAAAGAGGGGTTACATTTGGTAGCAGAGCGTGGTTGAGATTAGGGTCTACCCTTGGGTCCTTTGGGTGTGACGGGGCTTGCAAACTCAGGAAGCATTCTGGGGTTCGAATAGAACTTAGAATAATCTCTAAAAGTCCCTATATCTATAAGTACATATGTCTTGTTAGGTTTAAGGTTTTGTGTATTATATGTGTATATATTTGCCCGCCTGTTGGTATCGTGGAACGGTAGGTTGCCACGCGGTGTGAAATTTCAAAGAGGGAAATTCCGTGGAAACGCGAATTATCGCAGATCTGTGCCTAGGTGGAGATATGGTTCGCGTATTACCTTGCCCATAATAGGGGAGGCGTTTTATTTTTGCGGTATGGCCCGATCGGCAGTCGGTCTCCTCCGAGTTATGGGAGCCGAAGTCATTACAAATTTTTTGAGAATTTGTCGTTGGTCGGTAAATATGTCATGTTGTGTTTTAGTGTGTGTGTCGCGTTCCTTAATGTGTAGTGTTGTTGAGAGCGAGGTCAGGTAAGTGGGCTGGGTCCTCGCAACGGTAGGGGGACCCGCAGTCTGCTCGAAGGAAGAGTATAGAACTCGAGTTTTTTCTGATTCCTGTGTTTTTATTGTTATTATTTTGTAGGAGGTTCGATGTTTTGTGGGAATTATGTTTTGTTGATTGTGTGTTGTGAATTGTGCAATTCTGGCGGCGGTATGCTTTCAGAAATTGCCCCACTCCCTTTCAGGGGTTCTCCAGAAACTTTCGGTGGTAGATGGAATAGATGAGGACGGGTTGCTGGTCTTCTTGGATCTTGTCCTGCAGTTGGCAGTTTCCCGGGTGTGTCCGATGGGGAGGTCTTGTCCCTTATATACCCGTATTGCCGGGGTTCATTGGCAGGGTTGGTCACCAATACTCTGCGTCGGGGCGGCAGTGTCGACGCTTTTCATGGGGAAGTGGATTTCTTCATACCCCATCGACGACGTTCCCAGCTTAAGTTAGATTCATTCTATCGCCTACAGGACAACGTAGAGGCGTTGGGGGACTTCGTGCACGACATACGGAAAGCTGCCCGGGTATTAAGATTAGGGTTGCCCGAGGCGGAAGTAATACAAGCAATTCTGGAAGGACTGAATCTCCAAGAGAGATCGCGTTTGATATTCGCAGACCGTCCACGTTGTTTCGCAGATCTGTACCGGTTATGTGTGGTTTCTAAGACTGTCCAGGCAGGGGACGAGTCCCGGGGGAAGAGCTGCAACGGATGTCCAATACTCCAGTTGTTCGTTAGGAGGAGCCAAAAGGGACAAACATGGCGGTTGGGGAAGAACACAAGAGACTGTCAGAAAAACTGAATATTCCGGAAGTAATGGAGGCTACAAGGGGGTGGTAAGTGAGAAGACTGTAGCAACGGTTACAGCAGAGAAAAGACATAAGTATGAAATTAAAAGGGAAAGAAGAAGTTATATTAGTAAACCAACATCGGCAAGTAGGGAGCCTGTAGCAAGGCGTTATTCCTATTCGGAGAAAAAAGAAACTTTGAAGCTTCCAGAGGAATTACCAGTGCCTAATAGAGTAGTGGATGAAGAAGGCGAGGAGAAATAAGAAAAGCGAAGTAACTTCTGTGGATCAATACAAGACGACAAGAACACGTCTGTTGATATTGAATTACAGGACTCTGAGAGGACGTCATCGTTGAATCCAGATGCCGTAGAATTTGTTCCGGTATCTCCATCTCGGTTCATGACGGATCCAGATCCGGTAACATCATCATCGCCTACGCCGGGAGATGAGAAGTCACTTGATGGTGGAGCTTTACCATCGTCAGTAGAATTTAATTTAGACATTGCACATGGACCTGGACAGCTGGATTCCAGGTTGGGAAATGTTGAGGAAGTTGTAGTTGCTGAGAGTGGTGAAGAAGAGGAATCGAAGGAAGAGGCAGAAGAGCGGTCTGCACATGCTGCGTAGGGGAGTATAAGTGTAAGTGTTAGGGAGGCTGCAAGTGTTTCTGAGGTTGCGGATGGACAAGGGGATGTCCAGGCTGCACGTGTGGTAGAAGTAGATGAGGTAGAAGTTGAGGAGAAACTGGGTGGCAGCGTTGTGGAGTGTGTGAGTGAGAATGATATAGTGTGTGAAGATGTGCAGACGCTTTCTGTAAGTAGTGTTGAGGATTCCGAGGAATGGAAAGAAGTATCATGCGGACCAGGTGAGCAACTAGAGGATGAAGATGTGCAGTGTCATGAGGTAGATTTGGATTATGGGGACGAAGAAGGGGAAATTGTAGAAGAGAAGAAGGTAGAAGGAGAAGAGTTAGAGGTTGAGGATAATCCAAATCGGGGTAAAAGTAGTCAAGTAAGTTGCCTTGATTCTAATTCAGAAGAAACAAATCAGTACAGCTCAACACGAGATAGTTTCTCAGGGCGAGGTGTCCAAAAGAAACGAGTACCTAAAGTTCGTCATAAAAAGGTGAGAAGAAGCGGTTAACGGGTAGCGGGTAGATGTTCCCCACAGTCCCACTGGTGTTCGTCTACTTCAGGGTTGCGTCCCTGCTTCCGCGAGCCTTGGTTTTCTCCACCCATCCTTATTCTCGGAGGGAACCATGTCCTTACCCTTACTCCTAGCTATTGACCTTTCAATGATCCTTGCCCTTTTCATCTTCCCAATTTTCCTACCCCTCCCCTTAGAAAACAAAATAAAATAAAAAACAAATAAAAATTAGAAAGGAAAAAGAAAAAAAAATTAGAAAAGGAAAAAAGAAAAATATCAGAAAGGAGTTAGAAAAGAAGTTAGTTGGAAGAGTTGGGACTAGGTTGGTGTAGTGATGTTAGTGTTAGATTGTTGGTGTTGTTTTCATTTTTCTTTGTTGTAGTTTGTTGTTGATTATTGTAGGGTCGGGTCCATGCCGCATTCCCCGGTTGATTTCCCTGGTAGGTTATTTTGGATTAAAAGTGGTTTGTTAGACGATGCCGTGGAGAAGTAAACCCCCCCTTGCTAGTTACGCAGTATTTAAAGAGTAAGAGAAGGGATAATGTTGGCGTGCCCCTATGCGGTTTTCTATGTCCGGCTAAGTGGGGCCGTCCGCCCTAGTTTAGGGATGTGGGCCAGTTATATGGCAAGGATGGAGATGCCTTGTTGGTGCATGTGGCTGGTCGGTCCGAGAGGTGGACGAGAGAAGTAGTACGGTGACTCACATACCAAGGTGGGAGATACCTTGTTTGGTCTTCGGACGAGTATGTGAGTGCGACCAGTAGAAGTAGGTGGTGGTCACCAGAGAGGGTGACGTGTTGGGGCGGTCCCGTAGGGTTGGCATGGCGGAGAGGGTCGCATGGGGATGGTAGCAGTTGTGAGGATTTTTTGTTCTGGTCCTCTGTCTACTTATGGAGCAACTATGTTGCCCTTTTGGGGTGGGGGTGTGCCGACTAAATTATATCGGCACGAATAAACAAAAATGTGTACGGTATTTACGCCAAACCGACGACAAATACTGTACTGTATTTAGCCAGCATTTACAAAAATGTAATGAAATATTCAAGTGCGCCCGGTTAGTGCTGCGTTCTGGTGCTCGATACTGATTGCGAGCAAACAATAGCCAAAACTGCGTTCTAAAAGCTGTCTTATTCTGGTGGTTATCTGAAACAGACGCCTGGCCGTCTTCTCCGTCAGAAAGAAGTTTTTAGTTGTACCATCTTCTTCCATCTATGGCAGGCTAAACTAATACAGATCTGCGGTAAGTTACGGCAATATGCTTATATAAATTAATTTAAAGTTATACGAAAGGAATTTGTTTAATAAGTCCACATATGAGTAAAATCAGTTAACCTCACGCCACGTGGCAACTTGTGAAATGTGTAATTTTGAGTAATTAAAATCTAACTTTTATCGGTAATTATAGTAATACTATATTAATTTCAGAAGTCTTAACTAAGGCACCGGAATTGAGAATAATGTAAATGCAAAAAGGTATTTGTTTAATAAGTACAGAAATGAATGAAATCAGGTAACCTCTCACACCACGTGGCAAGTAAGACTATGTGTAAATTTTATTAATGGTATAACAAACTGAATAATTATATAACCGTAATTGAATAATGTTAACCCACAGGGGTAACGTTTATAATATGAAATTTAACAAAAAAAATGTTTTCAAGGTAGGGCCATGTGGCCGTATAACCGTTGCAAAGTGTGTCAAACTATCATTTTAAGTAGGCCTAAAGCTGTGTTTAATATTCTATATGGATTTTGGTGCGTGTGAGTTTTCTGGGGGAATTAGTTTTGAGATATTAGCGCTGATAATATTTTGTATAAATAGGGTCCCTCGCCGGAAGTCGAGGAACAGCTCCATCCTGTACGAACATCTAGACTCTCTCTCAACTTCATCTGCCGGAGGAGAATAGCGAGGACGGGCCACAAACACCCTAACATGTAGACCAGAAGACCACCGCTTCACATCCATGGAATAAATAAGGTGACAACAAACCAATTTACTTTTACACAGTGAGATGTAATCCACTAGAACCAGTGGACATAGAGTCACTCTACACCAATGACTTTAAGCTTTAAACATTTTAATTGGGTCCCCGTTCAACGGGACAGAATAGTGCGTGGACTTGGGGGGGAGGGGATCTTTTGTACATTTCGTGACTCTGTTTGTATAATCTGTGAGCCCAGAGGTTGGCATGATTCTGTGGCTGCTTACCATTCAGGCGTGTAAATTTCCTTCTTATTTTCAGTATAAGGGTTACCTTAGTGCTACTAATTCATTCAATCAACATGTAATTTCACTGGTTAAATTTAGTTTTCATTTTATGCTTTAATTTCTCATTTTTAAATTCAGTTTGGGTCATATAGGGATAGATGTTTCTTTGGTAGTTAAGTCGGTTCACCAGTTTAATCCTGTATAGGTGGATTTTCATGCAGAGTTAAACATGCTCTTGGGACAGGTTGAGTTATGCACTATCTTGCCTAGGAACATGTCGGCCTTTGGGCCAAATTAATTTTAAAAGGTTATAAGGCATTATGACATGTAACTGTTTTCCATATTCAACAAAATTTATCATATTTAAATTCTTTTAATTGATTATGATCACTTGTGTGATTACTGGATTCTAATTATAATTACTCCAAGTCTAAGTGCTCAATGTGGGAGCACTTTATAATAGTAACAGGCACTATGCCAACTCCTGAATGTAGTATGTCCTGGGGCCACTGGTGTTACAAACATGTATCTTATTATACACATATAAAATGTTATACACATATAATATGTTATACACATATTAGGTATTAAAAACTTTCAATGGGTGTTACGTGCAAGGAGATTTATAAATTGTGAATTATGTACCTCATGGCGTGAAAGGTGTGGCAAGATTTAATGACAGATGTTATAATTGTCCTGTGTTGTGGAACGTGTATATGTATTGTATATTCGTGTGTATTTTTGGGGTTTAGATATAGGGCTAAAAGGAGATTATAGATTTTATAATTATTAATTTCCAAATAACATTTTTAAGGAGAATTAATTTTGTCAATTAATACTTTTAAGGAGAATATAGAAAATAAATTTTATATTTATTAATAATTTTCAAGTTACATTTTTAAGGAGAATTAATTTTTTCAATTAACATTTAAAAGGAGAATATAGATTTTATCTCTATTAATTTTCAATTAATATTGTTAAGGAGATTTAATTTTTTTAATTAACATTGTTAAGGAGAATATAGATTTTATCACTATTAATTTTCAATTAATATTTTTTAAGGAGAATAAATTTTTTCAATTAACATTTTTAAGGAGAATATAGAAAACAAATTTTATATTTATTAATAATTTTCAAGTAACATTTTTAAGGAGAATTAATTTTTTTAATTAACATTTTTAAGGAGAACATAGAATCTAAATGTTATATTTATTGGTTTTGTAGGTAACAATTTTAAAGGAGATATAATAATAAAAAAAGATTTTATTGATTTTTAATTTTGTGAGTTTTAATTGCAAGTGCCGTCCCACTGGATCCAGCGCATTTTTGGCTTCTCTAGGCTTTGGCCTAGATTCAATTATCTTGTTTGGCCTCTTTAGAAAAAAAAAAAAAAAATTTCTAAAAACAAATTTTTTTACAAGTCACACTTAAAGAGGGGTTACAGTAGAATGTGTTGGAACCTGAGCGATTTAGTTTGAAAACACCAGGTAAACGAACAAACACAATTCAAATTACACACATTATTCAAACATATCTCACCTCACACACACAACATCAATCTTTCGAAAGTCGATACCGTCGCCAACAACAAGATGGACAGTGCTCCCAGCGGCAGCCTCTGAAGAAGCTTTTTAAAAGCGAAAACCGGATCTGGTTATAAGGTAAAACTTTTCCGTTTTTACCCATAAAACTTTGTGTTCCGTGTCGGTAGTGAAATAATTATATTTAGTTAAGTAACGGACACGTCATGGACAAAGTAGTCCAAGAATTTTGCTACAGAATTAAAATAAATTATTGACGTAAATTATTATATAGAAGTGTGTCCATACACACACATGTACACAAACACACATGTATATATAAAATTACAAGTCTGTAAACAAAATTGTCTCGTGTATTTTCAACCGTCGTTTCGCCCTTGGTAGAAATTTATTTACCAATCCTTTTAACATTAACGTGGCAACAGGTTTGTCAAGTAATGATTTTAAAAACATATTATTATTCTACAAAATTATCTTTAGTTTTCTAAACACCTTTCTAGAAACCGGCTTTACCATAAGTGTTTATATTTGAAAACGTGAATTCAATTTATAATTAAACTGTTATATGTGGTCATTCATGTTTTAGGTTTTTAAGACATTTTTGTGTAATTTGCAGCTTGTGGAAGAAGAAACTGGAAAGGTGTAAATACGCCTCAAATTACACATGGTTCTGCTGCAAAATATGGTGAATTTCCATGGTACGTTGGTCTTTATCAGAAAAATGCTACTAGTCAGTGGGTTCTAAAGTGTGGAGGAAGTCTTATTTCACCGCACATTGTTTTAACAGGTTTGAATGAGTTTTTCTATAGGTAGTAAGGTGTCTATAACTGTGTGTGAGATAATTGATTTAAAAAGCAAAATTGTAATGGTGTGCTTTACACACTTTAAACTAAATTGTTATTTTAACAGTTTTTTTATGTTTATGGAAAACGTCATTTGTATATTTGCAATTGTAAATTTTCCAAAAAATAACAAGGAATTCTTATCAATTTCAGCTGCCTATTGTGTCTACACGTGGGAAAGAAATATAAAATATATAAAGTTACCTCCAGAAGCAATTAAAGTGGGGCTTGGAAAATATTACAGAGAGTGGACTCATGAAGAACCATATGCTGTACAAGCAGATGTAAGAATTCAGCATTTCACATCAATTTACATTTAAATTACTTTAGATTTTAAAGTAAGGTATAGATTATATAATGCGCGCTCGCACACTCACACACACACACATGAGCACCCGCATGCACACTTATAACCATAAATTAAACAGTCAAAGGTGAACCATAAATTGCATAATACAAAATGTAATTGGTTTGGTAACTTCTAGTAACGAAACGTTTGACCAACAAGTAGACATAGTTTTAAAACTTTTATGTCAACACTATTTAACACTTTTTAACACTGTCGAGGTTCAAAATATGTGTCATTATCTGAATCTGTATTATGGGCAATACAGAAATCAGTACACATATGTTGAATTTTAATATTTATACTATAACTTAATTATTCTTAGCAATGTAAGATTAGTATTTTAATATGTAACAGTGATTATTTTTGTAAAATATATTCATACCTATTCACAAGGAAATGTGTATCATTTCTATATGACTGTGAGACATTAGTCATGATGATGAGAATACGTTTTATCAAAATCTCAACAAAATGTATATAACTAAGTCTAGTTAATAACTGAATGTCACAAAACCGATCACCATTGGTTGATAGACAGTCATTACTAAACAAAGGACAACTTTCAGTGCCAAGCAACCAATAGCCCACTCTGTATAAGTTGGTAAAACTAATTCAATTTTTTTAAAGATTTTAATAGGGACAACTTTTTCTGCTTCAGGTCCGTGAAATATTAGTTCCGCCTGGGTACAATGGAACTGTGACAACTGTTTGGAGACAGGATGTAGCGCTTCTGGTTCTTACACGCAGTGTACAGTTGAATGCAGTTATTATGCCCGTTTGTGTTGACTGGAAACGGGAATTCACAATACCACCCGGCGCGCTAGGAACGGTAATAGTAATCAATAAATAACTTTTAATATGTATATAAAACTATATGCATAATGATATATATTCTTTGTCTGCTTACACTGTAAATATAGATTTATATTTATTTATGGATTTTTGCGGTGAAGGGTTTTTTTGAGGATCGGTGAAAAAATATAACACATATTTTAACATATCTCTGTCGACGTTTCGACAATGTTTACTGTCATCATCGAGACCTGTGTATGAATACAAAAGAAATGTCAATCACTACAGAATAATTATTTGATTGAATATGTGTGCGTGTGTGTGCACTCATGCGTGTACATGCATATGTGAGTATCCTTGTGTATGTGAAGGGGTTGAGATAGCTTGTTTTACATCATCAAATGTTGTTTTTAAAGATAATGAGAAAATTATAATATCACAGAACTTAATTTATAGACTATTACAGTTTAAGTTACTGATAATGTAACGGTGTTTGTAATTAATTAAAAAAGCAGTAATCAACAATTAAATATTAGAATTGGTATAGAAAATGTTTATACATATACATTTATACAATCACTTTGTCACTATGCCAACATTGAAAGATATTAGTATTTCATTGAATCAAACTATAGCAATGCGAGTAACACCCAATCCTCTCAGATAGGCCTTTAGTTGTTATACTGTAAGCAATACCAAGAAAACTGTGATTGATATGAACATTTCATGAGCAAAATGGAATTCAGATAAACTTTACAACTTCAGTAATTTACTGAGCTTGTGTGTTCTAGCTGTAATTATTTAATAAGTGTTCTTGTAGTTTGTTTACTTATATTACATTAAAATTACCCTTTGCCATCTTGACCGCAATTAGCAAAATATGTCGGACATTCCAAATGGATAAATCTTAGGGTGAATACATTTGAATTATATACTGGTACTCCTTACTTTGTGTACCAAACCAGGTTATTCTTTTAACTTGAAGTATTTCCTATACCCACTCTTCTCATGTTAAACAGAGCAAGTTCTCAAAATTACACTTCTCTTCTTAATACAGTACTTATTTCATAAAACATTTTATTAATAAGAAACATGGTGGAATGTTTCAGTTGGCCGGCTGGGGTAGAACAGAACACGGAACACCCAGTGATGTCCTGTTGTTGGTTGACTTGACATATGTAGATCACTCCCACTGTATTAATCAAATACCAAAATTATATCAGCCTTGGGTTACATCTGATAAATTTTGTGGTGGTTATACTAATGGTAAGGTGTCAACTTAGTTCAAACTTCTATGTGTAATTATCATACCTAAAGACTACATATTAGCTTTTACAAGTCACAGTTGATATTTCAATGGACATTTTTCTTATAGGTACTGGTGCTCGACCCGGAGACTTTGGAGGAGGCTTAACGTTTGTTCAGGATGATTTGTACTATGTGTATGGAATTACTAGTAGTACATATACTCTACTACCGGAAAGCAACAACTCAATTACAGCTTTTATAAACATCACTAACGAGGACATATTCACCTGGCTTATTTCTTCTAAGAACAAATTTGATAAAGAACATGATGAAGAATATCCAGAAAAGTAATTGACATTTGATTTCATTTAAATGTAGTTAAATATTCAAATATATTATAAACAAATTCACACTACTTACTGACCAGCAATATATATATAACGAAAATTTTTTAAATTTGTTTACTTGTTCTACGGTTTATTCAAAACATAAATCTTTTAAAAACAAAAAATGTTCTTGTTCTTGTTGTAGTTACTTCACATCCTATAAAACAAGTTTTTCAACCATGCTCTGTATAAAGGAATAAACACAATATAATTTCACATGTAGCGAGTAGAATTAACCATTTCATATAAAATGCAAACCTTAGAGAAGAAATAGAAGCTTTTCTTTTATTATTTTATATTTACTTTTATCAAGAATAAATAAGTAGTTGATGTAGACTGTACGATTACACCATAGCTATGAAAGGATTATTTTCTTTATATTATTTTCCAATTGTAACTACTGTTTGTTGTTTACATAAAACTGTACAGGAAACGTAATGCTATCTTATAGAAACTATTGGTTTCTCTTTATAACTAATGTCAATAACAGTTTTTTCAAATCTAAATTCCTAATTGTAAAATAAAGAACTATTTTTACAAATTGACTTGACATGAAACTGATTTTCAAAATTAATTTTAAGGATTGAGTACTGTAAACAGTTTCAAACAATGAGCAGTGATTTGTTTGCAGCATAGTTCACTATCTTGGAATCCCGTCTACTGATCAAATGATTTAAAATTGTGTGAAAGTACCAAGTTCAATCTAAAATTGGTTTGTTCATACTCTAGAACTATCTATTTTAGGAATAAAGTTAAAAATTTTAAATTTCAAACTGAAAGATTTAATTGTCATAAATAATCTAAAGTAAATTTTCATCATATTGATTGCTTGGTTATTTTTAAAACTAACAAAATATTTTGCCTTTACCAATAGTTCATAATGTGGAAGCTGGAAGGGAAGGTAGCCGTAATGTGAAAGATAGGGATACCTGTAACCAAGTAGAATATGCTCAGAGAAACAATTTCTTTTTAGGCTGGCTAGTCCGAATTTTCTCTTATTTATAATACACAGGCAATGGTTAAATGGTCTCAACTAATGGGGGGACAGGTATGGTTAGAATGAGAATAACAAAGTATCAAAGAAAATTATGAAATTTAGAACAGAAGGAAGAAATAAAGTGTGGTTCTGAATCCTATGGTAAGATAATATGAAAATATGGGATAGACCATGGGAGAAGTGAGATAATTACGTTGTAATAAGAACGCTATTAACAAAAAAACAGGCTGAACAGGCTGAGGCCCATTGACATTTGGTTTTAGCTAAGACAATAAAAGTCACAGTTATTGCATCAATAACTGTGTGGGGTTTGAGGTTACCAGCTATAAATTTGAATTTTGTTTACCTTGTTACTAACACCACATAATGTTAATTTTTATATTTTAATGTTATTTCCTCTTATGAGACTCGAGAAAATTGAAATTGTTTGAAAAACATACAGCTCACTTTGTTCCATACAACTGCGTGATCGACGATGAGTTAAAGGGGGAAAGCAATACCATAAGCAAAAAGGCCCGCGGATTACCTGCATTGTGTAATTATAATTGTTACACCTGGAGGTTTGAATCTTGGCTCCTGTTTGCATAAATTGTTCATCTGATTTAAAAAGTCACTGAGCCACTTGTCTGAGTTAAAGTCCTGACTGACCATACACTGAGCACATAACCAGATGCATTTGTTAGGGTGTGCAAGTCGATCTATGCTTTCAAAAATCGAGATTGAGTATGTAAAATGTTATGCAATTTAAAATACCAAACAATCTGTATTTAAAAATTAAATACATTTCATAAAAACTAGAATATTGTTTAGTAAGGTAATTATATTAAATAAGCTGCAAAAAAGTGTACCACAGAAAAGCCTACTTCATATAATCTAGTAACCCAGTGGCAACAGGTAACACAAATCTGGAATCTTGGGTTTTTTTTTTTATAAAACTTTTCTCAATTTCTAATAAATTTGAATGTTAGTTTTATATCATTTTACATTATGTCAATATTTAAAAAATAAAATATTTGATAGTAAATTGTAGTCTTGTGCCAGTTCATAAATTAATCCAAACATACAAGAAACTATAAAAAATATGCAGTTTCAGATCCGACACGAAAGCAAGAATTATGTGACTAAATTTCTGACTGGCTATTTGTCATTTTCACTGCATCTACTAAATCTTGTTGGTTCCACCACTGTTGACTACTGTCTGAAGCTATGAACTTTTTTAGAATTCTTTGACAACTGTATAGTTTTTTCTATTATTACTACCAGGAGATAGAAGTCACTGTTACACATTTAAAGTCTAATTCCACAACCTTTAAAAATCTTCCTTAAAGTGAGATGTGAGAGATGACACTTCTCACACTTTTGTATTATTCATGGTATGACTTTCTGGTAGCTTTTGAAAGAATATCCTATGATGATAATGACAAATATCTTATACTGAATAAATATAATTAATTCACTACCGACCCGGAACACAAAGTTTTTTTTGGTAAAAATATAAAGTTTTATACCTTATAGCCTGAACCACTTTTCGCTTATTATAAGCTTTTTCAGAGGCTGCCACTAGGAGCTCTGTCCGTCTTGTTCTTGGTGACAGCGCCGTCATTTAAAAGATCGATGTTGTTTGTGTGGAGTGTGATATGTTCGAATAATGCGTGTGATTTGAATTGTGTCTGTTCGTTTAGGATGTCATATTTATGTGTTTTCGTGTGTCTGTATATTTCCAATTGTTCTAGAGTGTCTAGTTTTAGGCCTTTTGTATGTACGTGTAGAGTGTCCATGTTTTTGTACGTGTGGTTTGCTTCAATGAGGTGGTTTTCAAAGATGGATTCTGTAGTGGAGTGTAGTGCCTTTGTGTGTTCAATGTATCTTTGTTTGAAGCTACGTCCTGTGTGGCCTACGTAAAATGAAACACTAGGACTTCCTAATTCAATGGACAAACAAGAAAGTTATATTTTAACATTTCCATGGAACATAAATTATAGGCAAATTTAACTAAATGAGAAAAACTTAGAATAAAAATTCTTTTCTGAGTAGACGTGAGCAATCTCATTAATAACTTTGTGCAATTGAAGGTGTAGATATAACATTTTTGAAGGAAGTTGTATGAATTTAGAGGATCTGTTGCTACCAGAGATTACAAAGAAACTGAAAACTGACTACAAACAGAAGACTTCAACAACATCCACAATGAAACAGCTGACTACTGAGAGAAAATGTTCGTCATTCAGTAACAAGCCAAATGAATATCTGCAAGTGTATTTCCATTGCGGTGGCTGAAGCATGTGACACCTCCACTCATGGGTAAATCACCTTGGCTATGAAGGAAGTGTCTGTGTTAAGGTTGGCTATGTGTATGTTCAGGGTTCATTGGATAGTAAAAAACTGCTAGTATTATAGAAGAAAATCGCTTTCGGGTCATAATGAAGAATTTATCATTGGAGTTTGTTATCCATGACATGTCCGTTGATTAACTGAACATAATTATATCACAATTATAGCGCTGACAAATGTACTACCGGTACTACTTGACATTCCTGTAATGGTGTGAGAGCGTAAAATTTCTTCTCTTCAATATTTAACAGGACATGATTTACAACAGACATCTTGCTCAACCCTCTGTGATGTTGCCATCTGGATAGCAGATTGTTACAGGATAATACAGAACGCAACCCACAATGCATATTCACTCAGGCAACAGTAATTGTAACGACAATTACGGAACACTTTTGAACAATCGAGAGTGTCCTTCCACACGATTCTCGGCTAGCCAAGCAGGTGCAGTGCCGAAAAGACTTTACCCCTCCAGACTGTAATAGTAGGCCTACTTGTAATTACGCAAATTATGCTGGCACGCCACGAGAAGAATGAAAAATATTCTGGAACATCTACGTGCTATATATAAGCAACAGCAGCTGGCTTAGTTACATCTGGTGAAATCATAGTGTGTGGATCAAGGATTAAATTTATTTAAGTCATTACTGTGTTATAATTAGTGCGTAACTCTTAATAGTTGACATTATTATTGTGTGTGGACAAATTTTTACTTGAATTACTGTATAAGAGTATTTTCTTGATTTAAAATCGTTATTTTGTGACTCATTGAAGCCAGTAATTAGTGATTTCATTGGTATCTGCATTTTGTTTCCACTGTACCATATAATAATAGGTGAGACCATCGTAACAATATTATACAAAAATGTTGCACTATACAACAAGTTTGTGTAGCTTTTCCCACCACAAGCAATTAACATTGTAGAACTTTTCCTGCTGCTAAATCCAGAGAAGGAAAAAGTTGTCAAAATGTATGCCTGGATATCTGTCAATGAGAACTAATTCTACTGTCATATTTTTATCATTATTAATGATTCTGTGAGCCCATTTCCTAAAATAGAAATTGAAGTACCAGAATGTGGAATATTAATGCTAAGAAAGTTACAAACACTACGAAATAATAAATTTTATGTTGCAGCTTATAACACATGAAAGCATTCCTTAGTGCTTGTGTCAACAATAAAAAATTCCTGATGAATCTGAAAATTTTAAGATTCCTACTACATATTTTCTGAAGACTACTTGATGATGAAATCAAAACTTCAAAGTGTATTAACTTTAATATGTTGTAAACAATCTTAGTCTGTTAACTTGATATCAATTTAATATGATATAACTAACTTGTTAAAGTTTTAACTGACTAAACACATAACGATATGTAAAAAAACCTTTATGTGATATCTGTTTTAACTAGTAATTTCTTTTGGATATCAATAAGATTATATTAGAAAGTAGATTAGTATTATATTACTAGATTATGTTAGTATATTACTTGTCATATTCAGAGATTAGGATTAACACAGGCATCGATAGAGAGAAAGAGACAGAGAGAGAGAGTAAATGTGTGTGTGTGTGCGTGTGTGTGTGTGGTTGTGCACACGTGCGCGCAGTCACTAGTATCGGTAAATGTGTGAGCATGCATACATATGCCTCTGTATGTTTGTGTGAAAGCCTGTGTACATTCTTAGATTCATAGTGATTAATGATTAGATAGAATTATGAACATTAGTTTAATACACATTTAACAACTGGATAATTTCTTTTAAACTTTTGTTTAGTTCTCCATTCCCTCCAGAAGGAGGCTGTCTTCTTCCTCAACCTCCCGAATTTGGAGCGTATACTTCACCTGTATGTCAATTTGATAAAAAAACAGCAGCCTGCAGGCACGTACCTGGGACACCTGTTCCTCATAATTGGGTGCTGTCATTCAAGTGCAATGAAGGATACTATCTTAAGGAATTTCAGGATAATATTATGGTTTTCTGTATTAACGGAAAGTGGTCTCCAAAAATTCCAGTCTGTAGAAGTAAGTTACTATTTGTTTGAAGATTTTTTTTATAAAATATGTTCGGAAGGAGATAATAGTAAAGATTAGTTTGCTTAAAGATGAAACTAACATACTTTAAGAAAAAATTTTAACAAGTAACATAAGTGGCAGACATTTAAATCATTTAGATGTAGATACTGTATATTATTATGGTGACCAGATCTGGAATTGAGATATAGGACACTCCCCGCTCAACTCCTCCCTAACGACTCCTCACTGGCACTACTAACCTCCCCTGAAATCTCACTCCAACTGCGATAATAGTACAGCAATATAATTTGAATTGTTTCTGTTCGTTTAGGATGTCGTTTTTATTTGTTTTCGTGTGTTTGTATATTTCCAATTTTTCTAGAGTGTCTAGTTTTCGGCATTTTGTGTGTACGTGTAGAATGTCCATGTTATTGTCGGTGTTTTTGTATGTGTGGTTTGCTTCAATGAGGTGGTTTGCAAAGGTGGATTCTGTAGTGGAGTAATATGAGATTTGCCTTTGTGTGTTGAATGTATCTTTGTTTGAAGCTACGTCCTGTCTGGACTATGTAGAATTTGTTGCAACCTGAGCAATTTAGATTGCAAACACCAGGTAAACGAACAAACACAATTCAAATCACGGGAATTATTCAAACATATAACACCTCACACACACAACTTCAATCTTTCGAAAGTCGATACCGTCGCCAACAACAAGATGGACAGTGCTCCCAGCGGCAGCCTCTGAAGAAGCTTTTTAAAAGCGAAAACCGGATCAGGTTATAAGGTAAATCTTTTAAGTTTTTACCCATAAAACTTTGTGTTCCGAGTCGGTAGTGAAATAATTATATTTAGTTAAGTAACGGACACGTCATGGACAACGAAGTCCAAGAATTTTGCTACAGAATTAAAATAAATTACTGACGTAAATTATTATATAGAAGTGTGTCCATACACACACATATATATATAAAATTACAAGTCTGTAAACAAAATTGTCTCGTGTATTTTCAACCGTCGTTCCACCCTTGGTAGAAATTAATTTACCAATCCTTTTAACATTAACGTGGCAACAGGTTTGTCAAGTAATGATTTTAAAAACATATTATTCTTCTACAAAATTTTCTTGAGTTTTCTAAACACTTTTCTAGAAACCGGCTTTACCTTAAGTGTTTATATTTGAAAACGTGAATACAATTTATAATTAAACTGTTATATGTGGTCATTCATGTTTTAGGTTTTTAAGACATTTTTGTGTAATTTGCAGCTTGTGGAAGAAGAAACTGGAAAGGTGTAAATACGCCTCAAATTACACATGGTTCTGCTGCAAAATATGGTGAATTTCCATGGTACGTTGGTCTTTATCAGAAAAATGCTACTAGTCAGTGGGATCTAAAGTGTGGAGGAAGTCTTATTTCACCGCACATTGTTTTAACAGGTTTGAATGGGTTTTTCTATATGTAGTAAGGTGTCTATAAACTGTATGTTAGATAATTGATTTAAAAGCCGAAATTGTATTGGTGTGCTTTACACACTTTAAACTAAATTGTTATTTTAACAGTTTTTTTATGTTTATGGAAAACGTCATTTGTATATTTGCAATTGTAAATTTTCTAAAAAATAACAAGGAATTCTTAACAATTTCAGCTGCCTATTGTGTCTTCACGTGGGAAGGAAGTGTAAAGTATATAAAGTTACCTCCAGAAGCAATTAAAGTGGGGCTTGGAAAATATTACAGAGAGTGGACTCATGAAGAACCATATGCTGTACAAGCAGATGTAAGAATTCTGCATTTCACATCAATTTACATTTAAATTACTTTAGATTTTAAAGTAAGGTATAGATTATATAATGCGCGCTCGCACACTCACACACACACACATGAGCACCCGCATGCACACTTATAACCATAAATTAAATAGTCAAATGTGTACCATAAATTGAATAATACAAAATGTAATTGGTTTGGTAACTTCTAGTAACGAAACGTTTGACCAACAGTTACACATAATTTTTAAAACGTTTGTGTCAACTTTTTAATACTTTATAACACTGTCGAGGTTCAAAATATTTGTCATTATCTGAATCTGTATTATGGGCAGTACAGAAATCAGTACACATATGTTGAATTTTAATATTTATACTATATCTTAATTATTCTTAGCAATGTAAGATTAGTATTTTAATATGTAACAGTGACTATTTTTGTATAATATATTCATACCTATTCACAAGGAAATGTGTAACATTTCTATATGTCTGTGAGACATCAGTCATGATGATGAGAATACGTTTTATCAAAATCTCAACAAAATGTATATAACTAAGTCTAGTTAATAACTGAATGTCACAAAACCGATCACCATTGGTTGATAGACAGTCATTACTAAATCAAGGACAACTTTCAGTGCCAAGCAACCAATAGCCCACTCTGTATAAGTTGGTAAAACTAATTCACTTTATTTTAAGATTTTAATAGGGACAACTTTTTCTGCTTCAGGTCCGTGAAATATTAGTTCCGCCTGGGTACAGTGGATGGGCAACTGGTTACATAGATGAAACTATGACAACTGTTTGGAAACAGGATATAGCACTTCTGGTTCTTACACGCAGTGTACAGTTGAATGCAGTTTTTATGCCCGTGTGTGTTGACTGGAAACGGGAATTCACAATACCACCCGGCGCGCTAGGAACGGTAATAGTAATCAATGAATAACTTTTAATATGTATATAAAACTATACGCATAATGATATATATTCTTAGTCTGCTTACACAGTAAATATAGATTTATATTTATTTATGGATTTTTCCGGTGAAGGGTTTTTTGAGGATCGGTCAAAAAATATAACACAAATTTTAACAAATTTTTGTCCAAATTTCGACAATGTTTACTGTCATCATCAAGACTTGTGTATGAGTACAAAAGAAATGACAACCGCTACAGAATAATCATTTGAATGAATATGTGTGCGTGTGTGTGCACGCATGCGTGTGCATGCATATATGAGTATCCTTGTGTATGTGAAGGGGTTGAGATAGTTTGTTGTACATCATCAAATATTGTTTTTAAACATAGTGAGAAAATTATAATATCACAGAACTTAATTTATACAATATTACAGTTTGAGTTTCTCATAATGTAACGGTGTTTGTAATTAATTAAAAAAGCAGTAATCAACAATTAAATATTAGAATTGGTATAGACAACATTTATAAATATACATTTGTACAATCACTTTGTCATTATGCCAACATTGAAAGATATTAGTATTTAATCGAATCAAACTATAGTAATGTGAGTATTTAACACCCAATCCTCTCAGATAGGCCTTTAGTTGTTATACTGTAAGCAATACCAAGAAAACTGTGATTGATATGAACATTTCATGAGCAAAATGGAATTCAGATAAACTTTACAACTTCAGTAATTTACTGAGCTTGTGTGTTTTAGCTGTAATTAATTAATAAGTGTTCTTGTAGTTTGTTTACTTATATTACATTAAAATTACCCTTTGCCATCTTGACCGCAATTAGCAAAATTTGTCGGACATTCCAAATGGATAAATCTTAGGGTGAATACTGTTGAATGATATACTGGTACTCCTTACTCTGTCTCCCAAACCAGGTTATTCTTTTAACATGAAGTATTTCCTGTACCCACTCTTCTCATGTTAAACAGAGATAGTTCCCAAAATTATAATTCTCTTCTTAACTCACCACTTATTTCTTAAAATATTTTATTAATAATAAACGTGGTGGAATGTTTCAGTTGGCCGGCTGGGGTTATACAGAACACCACACAAGCAGTGATGTCCTGTTGTTGGCTGACTTGACATATGTAGATCACTCTCACTGTATTAATCAAGTACCAGAATTATTTCAGCATTGGGTAACATCTGATAAATTTTGTGGTGTTTATACTAATGGTAAGGTGTCAACTTAGTTCAAAATTCTATGTGTAATTATCATACCTAAAGAGTACATAATAGCTTTTACAAGTCATAGTTGATATTTCAATGGACATTTTTCTTATAGATACTGCTGATAGAGCAGGAGATCATGGAGGAGGCTTAACGTTTGTTCAGGATGATTTGTACTATGTGTATGGAATTACCAGTAGTACATATCCTCTACTACCGGACGGCAACAACTCAATTACAACTTTTATAAACATCACTAACGAGGAAATATTCACCTGGCTTATTTCTTCTAAGAACAAATTTGATAAAGATCATGATGAAGAATATCCAGAAAAGTAATTGACATTTGATTTCATTTAAATGTAGTTAAATATTCAAATATATTATAAACAATTTCACACTACTTACTGACCAGAAATATATATATAACGAAAATTTTTTAAATTTTTTTACTTGTTCTACGGTTTATTCAAAACATAAACCTTTTGAAAAAGAAGAAAATATTCTTGTTCTTGTTGTAGTTACTTCAAATGCTATAAAACAAGTTTTTCAACCATGCTCTGTTTAAAGAAAGAAACACAATATAATTTCACATGTAGCGAGTAGAATTAACCATTTCATATAAAATGAAAATATTAGAGAAGGAATAGAGGATTTTTCTTTTATTATTTTATATTTACTTTTATCGAGAATAAATAATTTGTTGATGTAGACTGTACGATTACACCATAGCTATGAAAGGATTATTTTCTTTATATGATTTTCCAATTGTAACTACTGTTTGTTGTTTACATAAAACTGCACAGGTAACTTAATGCTATCTAATAGAAAGTATTGGTTTCTCTTTCTAACTAATATCAATAACAGTTTTTTTAAAATCTAAATTCCTAATTGTAAAATAAGTAACTATTTTTACAAATTGACTTGACATTAAACTGATTTTGAAAATTAATTTTAAGGAATGAGTACTGTAAACAGTTTCAAACAATGAGCAGTGATTTGTTTGCAGCATAGTTCACTATCTTGGAATCCCGTCTACTGATCAAATGATTTAAAATTGTGTGAAAGTACCAAGTTCAATCTAAAATTGGTTTGTTCATACTCTAGACCTATCTATTTTAGGAATAAAGTTAAAAAATTTTAATTTCAAACTGAAAGAGTTAATTGTCACAAATAACCTACAGTAACTTTTCAACATATTGATTGCTTGGTTATTTTTAAAACTAACAAAAAATTTGCCTTTACCAATAGTTCATAATGTGGAAGCTGTAATGGAAGATAGCCGTAATGTGAAAGATAGGGATACCTGTAACAAAGTAGAGTATGCTCAGGGGAAAACGATTTCTTTTTAGGCTGGCTAGTGCGAATTTTCTCTTATTTATAATACACAGGCAATGATTAAATGGTGTCAACTAATGGGTGGAACAGGTATGGTTAGAATGAGAATAACAAAGTATCAAAGAAAAATTATGAAATTAGATCAGAAGGAAGAAATAAAGTGTGGTTCTGAATCCTATTGGGAAGATAATATGAAAATATGGGATAGACCTTGGAAGAAGTGAGATAATTACGTTGTAATAAGAACGCTATTAACAAAAAAACAGGCTGAACAGGCGGAGGCCCATTGACATTTGGTTTTAGCTAAAACAATAAAAGTCACAGTTATTGCATCAATAACTGTTTGGGGTTTGAGTTTACCAGCTACAAATGTGAGTTTTGGTTACCTTGTTACTAACATCACATAATGTTAATTTTTATATTTTAATGTTATTTCCTCTTATGAGAGTCGAGAAAATTGAAATTGTTTAAAAAACATACAACTCACTTTGTTCCATACAACTGCATGATCAACGATGAGTTAAAGGGGAAAAGCAAGACCATAAGCAAAATGGCCCGCGGATTACCTACAATGTGTAATTATAATTCTTGCACCTGAAGGTTTGAATCTTGGCTCCTGTTTGCATAAATTGTTCATCTGACTTAAAGAGTCACTGAGCCACTTGTCTGAGTTAAAGTCCTGCCTTACCATACACTGAGCACATAACCAGATGTATTTGTTAGGGTGTGCAAGTCGATCTATGCTTTCAAAAATCGAGATTGAGTATGTAAAATTTTATGCATTTCAAAATAAATACCAAGCAATCTGTATTTAAAATTAAATACATTTCATAAAAACTGGAGTATTGTTTAGTAAGGTAATTATATTAAATAAGCTGCAAAAAGGTGTACCACAGAAAAGCCTACTTCATATAATCTAGTAATCCAGTGGCAACAGGTAACACAAATCTGGAATTTTGTGTTTTTTTTATAAAACTTTTCCCAATTTCTAATAAAATTTGAATGTTAGTTTTATATCATTTTAAATTAAGTCAATATTTAAAACAATAAAATATTTGATAGTAAAGTGTAGTCTTGTGCCAGTTCATAAATTAATCCAAACATACCAGAAACTATAAGAAATATGCAGTTTCAGATCCGACACAAAAGCAAGAATTAAGTGACTAAATTTCTGACTGGCTATTTGTCATATTCACTGCATCTACTAAATCTTGTTGGTTCCACCACTGTTGACTACTGTCTGAAGCTATGAACTTTTTTAGAATTCTTCGACAACTGTATAGTTTTTTCTATATTACTACCAGGAGATAGAAGTCACTGTTACACATTTAAAGTCTAATTCTACAACCTTTAAAAATCTTCCTTAAAGTGAGCTGTGAGAGATGACACTTCTCACACTTTGTATTATTCATGGTATGACTTTCTGGTAGCTTTTGAAAGAATATCTTATGTTGATAATGATAAATATCTTACACTGAATAAATATAATTAATTCACTACAATTACTATACTAATTTTATTGTTGTTTTCATAATCTGATAAACCGTGCTTGCTTCATCAGCTGATCTATTGTAGACATTGATTTTTGTTGTTAAATGGCCATGCCGCATCCCCGGTTGGATTTTCCCTGGTGTTTCTTCTGGTTAAGTGTGTGTGTTTTATAGACGGTTCTGTAGAGAAGAACCCCCCCCCCTAGTTACGGTGTAGTCGAAGTGTTAAATGAGAGATGGGATTGATGTTCGCGTGCCCTCGATGCGGTCTTCTCTGCCTGACAACTCGGGGTCGTCCGCCCTAATGTAGGGATGTGGGCCGGTCATATTTCAAAGATTGGGATGCCTTGTTTGCGGCATATGGCTGGTCGAGCCAGGAGGTGGACGAGAGTAGTAGTACGGTCACTCACATACCAAGGTGAGTGACACCTTGTTTGGTCCTAGGGACGCGTATGTGAGTGGTAGCAGGAGAGGTAGGTGGTGGTCACCAGAGAGGGTGACGTGTTGGGGCGGTCCCGTGGGGTTGGCATGGCGGAGAGGGTCGCTTGTGGATGGTCGCAGTGGCGTTGAGATATTTCAGTCCTGTGAGGGGGGGATATAAATTTTCCTGGTTAGTAATGGTCTTTGGGTCTCAGTTTGTGAGTTGGGAGGCCTTGGGAGGTCAGAACTCATATGGGTACCCGATTCTTGTCTTTCTTCTTTTCTCCTTCTATCTCTTGTCACTGTATGCTGAACCTGGTCAAGTCAGCATACAGTACCCGCACAAGTACATAAATGTACCCCATGCATACATGCATACACACTACACTTTTTCTTCTTTCCTCTTCCTACGTTTTCAACCTGAGCCTCTGTTCTCCTGAGAGCGGTTAAGTTTTCTGAGATTTCCCAAGACAGCCAAGGGATTTGTTGTAATATGGACGAGGCAAGAGGCTCTGAGTAGGCTTATGGCAACCATGTTGCCCTTTTAGGGTGGGGGTGTGCCGGGTTTTTGATGACACGGCGTTTCTATAAAATAAAAACTTCAATATTTAGCTGTTAGTAATTAATGTCAACCGCGAGTATATTGCGCGGAGCAGATCCGTTATCGTGTTGCCCCTCTGCTTGCTGGCGCCCCCTGTTAGAGGAGCTCGTAATTAGCTTGGCTGCTTGGAATTGTGAGCGGGTCGTTTCAGTCCGCCGTCCGCTAAAGACCTGCAAGCAGTCTATCTCTCTTCTAGTCGGTAGAATTTTTTAATTGTGGTTTTCTCTCCTCTTTACTGGCCAAGTAACCGCCTTAAGACCTACCGGGTTCCCGTGGTAGTCGGAGACGTGACCAACTAATGATATACAGTCATCTTAATCATGCTTTGAACCACTGAAACCTTAGTTCTGCCGCGGCGGAGGGAGACAACACTGCAAGCGGTAACTATTTGACAGCCTGGATCAAATGAGATGATGTTCAAACAATTTCTTTTATTCAAAGCTGCCCTACAGGAAACACTATGTGCCGTGAATGTAACATACAGTGAGATTAACTTTATACCGTAGACCGTTTAATCGGGGTGTGCCGGCTGGACAGTTCAATATAATCCGAGTTTATAATATTCCGGTATCAGGTCTAGTTATGTTATAACAAAATTTTCGAACCAGGGGGTAGGTGCTTGTTGGTGCCATTTCGTGCAGGATTCTGGCGTGTTATCCGATGTCAGGTCGGGCACGTGCTGGAACACTCCTGCGGCTGGGTCTATTCAGCATCTCTCTAAAGGTTATATATATATATATTGATAAAGATTAAAAAATTTTACTTTTATAAAATTGTACAGGCGGTACTAACATTTCAATGTATAAGGGTATTTCCTTTTGGCTGTTGTGTTCCAATCACATTCCTGTAAAATTGTTTATATCTTAATGAAAATTAAGCTTCTCCTATTTTTATGAAATATATACAGGCTGTTCACTGGTACTTATATTTTGTAACTTGTATTTTCTGGCAATTATGTCAAACCAGACTTTCTTAGATTTATCAATTTTCCATGTTTTGTAAAATTATGCAGGCTGTGCTGAGATTTAATTTGCCATTATATTTTCTTTTATCATGTCATTATAATTAAACCTTTTAAGTATTATTGAACTCTTACGGCCAATCCTGTTTATTCTTAATGATCTATACTTTATAAAATCAAGAATGTTTACATTTTCGCTGACTTACACAATTGTACTAACACTTTAACTTGTTTATTTTGCTATTATGGGCCAGTCAGATCTTCTTTCACATTCATAAATGTATATTAGATAAATTAATATAGAATTGTTACAGTTCTTTTTTAATTATGATTGGTGATATTCTGAGTAAGCTATATGCTGTCAATAGGCATTAAAAAAAATAAATAAATTTATACTTTGTATAACTTAATAAATAGTAACAGTTCTCAATTAATGAAACTAGCGGGTTACAGCCATTTGACATTTTTATATATGATAGGGCGATATAAAAAAAGTGGAAAAAATGTACAGGCGGGCTGCAAGGCTTTTATGGGTATTATGTGATTGGAATTATAATTGTTATCTGGGTAAATTATATGTGATATTAAAAGAATTTGTTGGATTATTATGGTTAATTTAAACTGCAGTTGAAATATATAAGTATAGGTGTTTATGTTCAATTATGTGTTCTTTATGTCAAGCGTTATAAAAAGGGGATTTAAACAATTTATTTTGATATTATGTGATATTTTATTATATGTATATTTGTAATGTAAAAAGAGTGATTATGTCAGGAATACTATTGGGAATCTGTGATATTAAAAGTTTCTGAATTGGGATATACTAGATCTTGAATTGGGGTGGTAAATTGGAATTGGAATTAATATGTATATATACAAAGATGATTTCAGAAAGAATAAAGGTTGTTATTGTTGGTTAATGCAAGTCCCGTCTCACTGGACCCAGCGCATTTTATGCTTCTTCCAGGCCTTCTGCCTAGTTCTAAATATCTAGTAGCCTCTCCTTAAAACAAAAAAAAAAAAAAAATTATAAAATACTAAAATAAGGAAGGGTTACAAATGGTAGCAGAGCGTGGTTCTATCTAGGGTTGAACCCGTTGGTCATTGGGTGTGACGGGGCTTGCAAACTCGGAAAAAGTTTGAGATAAATCAAACCTTGAACAACTTGAGAAAGATCAACATATATGCAGATATGTTCAATGTTTTATACATAATGTGAATGTATGATGGTCAGCCTATTTGAACTTGTAAATCTTGTGCCGCCACGAGGCATGCATTTTTAGTTGGAATATTTTGAGGCGTTGAATTACCGGAGGTCTGGGGCGTTCAATGGGGAGTAGACTGTATTAGTGATTGAATGTCGAATTATAGCGCGTTGGATTAGCGGGATGCGGTATGGCCCGATCGGAAGTCGGTACCGTGAGGCGTGCCGACTGAGTGTGTTGTTTAAAATTTTCGGAAATTTAATGTTAATTTTGATGATGGTTGTTAAATGAAACAGATGTGTTGTCTGTGAAATGTCATATGTCGTGATAAGTGTTAGGTGTTGTGTATCTCATGTATATGTTTGTGGTTGGTTGTTCTCTTGTGTGATGTGAACGAGGGTTGGTTCAGGAGTGGGTCAGGTCCCCGCAGCGCTAGGGAACCCGGAGGTCTGGTTGAAGGAATTAGAGTACTCGAGTTTTTCTGTTTTTGTAAGTTATTTACAAATGCGTTGGGATGTTGCGTTAGGATTTATGTTTCATTGTTGGGTATTGTGAATTGTGTAATTCTGGCGGGGGTATGTTATCAGAGATTGCCCAGCCCCATTTCCGGCGTTCTCCAGAAACTTCCGGTGGTGGATGGAGTAGATGAGGACAAGTTGTTGGTTTTCTTGGATCTTGTCCTGCAGTTGGCAGATTTCCCGGGGGTGTCCGATGGGGACCTCTTGTCCCTTATATACCCGTATGGCCGGGGTTCATTGGCTGGGCTGGTCACCAACACTCTGCGTCGAGGCGGCAGTATCGACGCTCTCCATGGGGAAGTGTTGGACTTCTTCATACCCCATCGACGACGTGACCAGTTGAAGTTTAAGTTATTCTATCGTCTACAGGCCAACGAAGAGGCGCTGGCGGACTTTGTACGGAGCATACGCAAATCTGCCCGGGTATTAAGGTTTGGGGTTGCCTGAGACTGAGATAATACAGGTAATACTAGAAGGGCTGTCTCCCCGAGAGAGATCCCGTTTGGTGTTCGCAGACCGTCCACGTTGTTTTCCGGACCTGGACCGGTTGTGTGGGTTTGTCAGAATCGTCCAGGCGAATGACGAGTACCGGGGAAGAGCTGCTAAAGACGTCCAAGACTCAAGTAGTTTCACGATATTAATTGATGACTCGTTGGGCACTTGGTGAAACATATTAATACAAAGATTTTGTAAAATATATAAAAACACTTGGTGAGTTTCAAAATTTTTTTTTTAATTAACTCTGACAGCTGTTTCGACTAACTTAAGCCATTGTCAAAGAGCGAGTGAATGAAATTACTGCACACAGGATGTTAGTGGTGTGTAGGTGGTGAACATCTGTTTAGGGCGTATCTCGAACATCTGCGTTGTGTTGGCGAAGGGGGCAGTGTGTGCATGAGACAAGGGAAGGTCAGGTGTCTTTAAAAACTAAATACAATCATGAATGCGAAATATAAATTTAACTGAACTAAATATAAACTGAATGCAAAATTTAAAATAATGATGAATATTCAAAATAATATAAAATAAACTAAACTAAATGACAGATTTTAATAAAGGGGATACACAAAATTCAGTCTGTTCATTGGTTAAATTTTTGTTATTTTTTATTGTTTTTTTAATTTCTAAAATTTCTAACAAATACATTTATTTACCTTTTTGTATGTTGTGAAGTAGTGTTATGTTTTTTGTGTCTATGAAGTGATTGTGTTGTAAGCAATGATCTGCAAAACCTGTATTAGATATATTGGTTAAAATCGCCTTCTTATGTTCAGAAATGCGATGTTTCAGAGCACGGCCACATTGTCCGATATAAATAGCATCGCATTCTGCACAGTATTTCGTAAACTCCATTTTTCTCCAGTCTTTTAGATTTTTCTTTATTATTGACTAGTAGTGAAAAACGATTATATTTGTTTACTGATACCATGTTAAGACCATGGTTTCTTAACCTATTATTGATCTTATCTGTTATACACGGAATGTAATTTGTTAAGTGAAATTTTTTGTTACCCTGATCTGGCTTTATGGAATAAAATTCTTTTAAAGTAATTTTCTTCTGTTTTTTTTTTTAATTAAGGAGTTAATTATTCTTTCATCATAACCGTTATTTTGTGCTATGGCTTTTATAATATCTACCTCTTTATTGAAATTTTCTTTGGATAAACGAACTACAAGGAGACGATTAACCATTGCATGAAAACTGATTAATTTTATGTGCCATGATGTTAGTGATTGTTTATGTATAACGGTAAAAGTAAGTTTTCTATATATCATAAAACTAAGATTATTTTGTGATCTAGTAATGGTAAGATCCAAAAAATTTAAATTTTCATATTTTCTGTTTCAAGTGTAAATTGCACGCTACTATAAAAGGAATTAATATAATCTAAGAACATATGGAGCTGTCTATCTGTTCCCGTCCAGATACAAAATATATCATCAACATACCTTGCCCAATGAAAAACATTTTTTATGTTTGGGTTATCGGATGTAAAAATGTTTTCTTCCAAAAATGTCATAAAGATTTTACTTAATAAAGGTGATAAAGGAGAGCCCATAGGTAAGCCATTTAATTGTTTATAGATTTTATTATTAAACTGAAAATAATTTTGTCCTATGCAAATATCTAAGGCCGAGAATAATTCTTTTCTCTGATCACTATTTAAGGTTAAAGTATTTTGTATATGTGAGGAACAGATAGACAACAGAACATCTACAGGTATAGACGGAAATAAATTCTTAACATCAAATGAAACTAATTTTGCATTCAGTGGTAAATGTACATTTTTTATATTATTAACTAATTGTAAAATGTTTTTAATAGCATACTTTGGGTTAAAGTTAATATATTTTGGCAATAATTCATTAAGTTTTTTACAGACTTTATATGCAGGTGCAGTTACATATGAAACAACTGGCCGCATGGGACAATTAGGTTTATGTATTTTTGGTAAACTATACAAAACAGGAGCTTTCGGGTTCATCATAGTTAGCATGAAACTTTTTGTGTCTGAAAACATATTAGGGCAATTTTTAATAAGTGATTTTATTTGTTTTTGAAACTTATTAGTGGGATCATTTAATATCTTAAAATTGTCATTCCTGAAGTGAAGTTCTGTCTTTTCAATATATTCGCTCCTATTTATTATTGTAATCGTATTGCCTTTATCAGCTTTGCAAATCACTAAAATATTTGAATTAATTTTTTGTTTTAAACTGTTAACTATGTACTTATCTGAATCTTTTAGACTGTACTTATTCTTATTACTTTTTGATGTAATGTTTGCACAGGAAACTAATTCATTATTTCTTATATCTGGGTTATCTAAATTACTAAGTGCTATTTCTGTATTTATACATAACATTTCCATGTCTCTTTTGTACCGTATGTTTGGACAATATTTCAAACCTTTATTTAACAGATTTAGTTCTTTCTGAGTAAAGTTTGTATCACCGTAGTAGTTTTGAGATCACCGTCATTGTCATCATCACTTCATGGTTTAGGCTTATTGCTTGTTTTATCTTCCAGCGCCTATCCACAGATCTTCTGCCAACTAGTTTGTAGTGTACAGTGCATTTTACTGGCTTCTGGTGGCCCACTCTGTAGACATGCTGCTTTTGTTCTTCTATTTATCATTGATAGAGAATACACCCTGTTTGGCACTTATATGTTCATTATGCATTTGATCCCTTAGACCAGCGGTTCCAAACCTTTTTCGTCTCGCGTACCCCTCACTACCCATTTTACTAAAGTAGTACTCACAAAACATACCCTCCATTATTACCACATTGCTAGATCCCCACATAGGCCTAAGTTGTGTGCCATGTTTTTGATGACCCGGCGTTTGTATAAAATAAAAACGTCGATGTTTAGCTGTTAACAATTAATGTCAGCCGCGAGAATATTGCGCGGAGCAGATCCGTTATCGTGTTGCCCCTCTGCTTGCTGGCGCCGCCTGTTGGGGGAGCTCGTAATTAGCTTGGCTGCTTGGAATTGTGAGCGGGTCGTTTCAGTCCGCCGTCCGCTAAAGACCTGCAAGCAGTCTATCTCTCTTCTAGTCGGTAGAATTTTTTAATTGTGGTTTATTCTCCACTTTACTGGCCAAGTAACAGCCTTAAAACCTACAGGGTTCCCGTGGTAGTCGGAGACGTGACCAACGCATGATGTACAGTCATCTTCATCATGCTCTGAACCTCTGAAAACTTAGTTCTGCCGCGGCGGAGGGAGACAACACTGCAAGCGGTAACTATGTGACAGCCTGGATCAAATGAGATGATGTTCAAACAATTTCTTTTATTCAAAGCTGCCCTACAGGAAACACTATGTGCCGTGAATGTAACATACAGTGAGATTAACTTTATACCGTAGACCGTTTAATCGGGGTGTGCCGGCTGGACAGTTCAATAAAATCCGAGTTTATAATACAGTTAATACAAGTATAATCGTGAACCCGCCCGCGGGATGATTCCAGCGTGCATTCATTTTCTGCTTCAGAACGGGTGCAAGGGTTGTTGGGTTTTTGTGTGTTTTTGTGTGTTTTTTTTATTAAATCAATGTGTGTTGTCTGGAAGCGTGTTGAACCGGCTGGTTTGGCCTCATTTTTATCGAGTTTTTTACTCTTATTCACTTTCTTTTCATTTAAGGGCTGGGTTTTTTTATTCCGGTATCAGGTCTAGTTATGTTATTACAAAATTTTCGAACCAGGGGGTAGGTGCCTGTTGGTGCCATTCCGTGCAGGATTCTGGCGTGTCAACGAATGTCAGATCGGGCAAGTTCTGGAACACTCCTGCGGCTGGGTCTATTCAGCATCTCTCTAAGGGTTTTATATATATATATATATATATATATATATGTATATATTGATAAAAATTAAAAAATTTTACTTTTATAAAATTGTACAGGCGGTACTAACATTTCAATGTATAAGGGTATTTCCTTTTGGCTGTTGTGTTCCAATCACATTCCTGTAAAATTGTTTATATCTTAATGAAAATTAAGCTTCTCTTATTTTTAAAAAATTTATACAGGCTGTTCACTGGTACTTATATTTTGCAACTTGTATTTTCTCGCCATTATGTCAAACCAGACTTTCTTAAATGTATCAAGTTTCCATGTTTCGTAAAATTATGCAGGCTGTGCTGAGATTTAATTTGCCATTATATTTTCTTTTATTATGGTCATGTTATTATAATTAAACCTTTTAAGTGTTATTGAACTCTTACGGCCAGTTCTGTTTATTCTTAATGATCTATACTTTATAAAAATCAAGAAGTTTTACAGTTTTGCTGACTTACCCAATTGTACTAACACTTTAACTTGTAAATATATTTTGCTATTATGGGGCAGTCAGATGATCTTTCACATTCATAAATGTATATTGTAACGAGACTCCGTTTAAAGTAATGTTTCTCGTTCGTGTACAAAAAAAATATATAAAAAAATATTTACTTTATTTTAAATGTTTTCAAAACAAATTTTATGATTTGTTTTATTGTTCAATAATTTAATAAATAATTCTTGTAAGGGTGTAGTGTTGAAATTTTTAATTTGTTGGAGTTATTTGTGTCAATAATCTAGCTTATGGTTTCCTGTAACTACATTCCAGTTAACAGGATTGTCTCAATTCACTAATCGATTGGCGATATTTCCTTTCCTCCGTATATATTACCTTTCCTTTTAGTAATGCTCGCCTTTCTGTTAGTCCTGCTGTTAACTGAAACCCTTCTATTAAATTGAGAAATAAATTTAAAACCAAATTGTTGAATTACTATGTTTTTTATTGACAATTAGTCAAAAGATCGATTGAAAATCGATTATCATATATAGCTCGACTCTTTCACAGGGGCAATCGATTGTTAATACATCTGTTATTTTATATAAATATTTTCGAAAGATTTCTTTTAACGGTTATAATTAATAGTCAGAGAAGGGGCAAGTATAGAAAGTATAACATTCACAATAAAATATTTTAATAGTTAATAAATACACATTTTGATAATACTATATAATATTTATTAAGTAAGAATTTATACCAAATGACTTGTTGAATACTATTCGACGTAGGCGCTAGGCATGACGGGAGTTCAATACGGCCGCTTGCTCGCTGCTGAAAATAAACACGAATGGTGTCGCCAGATTTTTCTGTTAATAAAGATGCCTTCTCAACTGCTTCCTTGTATCCGCAATAGTGAATAATGTCTCTGGTGTTGTTAGGGTTGTCCCGGTTAAGTGTTCTGTGCTCACTTCGATTAAATGTTTTGGATTAGCTGTATTCACTTCTGTCTATGTGTGTGTCGAAAATTGTGAAGTTCGTTTGGTTATCAATAATTAGTGTTTTATAGTTTTATTTCCTTATGTCACTTGTATTCGGTTTAATATTAATTGTTTTCAATGTTTGTAGTGGTTTTGTTCACTGACTTTAGGTTTAAGGTAAAATTTCTGTAACTCTCGGTTTTTTATTGTAGGCTATGCTCATTTTTTATTCGCCATTTTTGGTTTCGTTATATGTGTTATTAGCGCGAGCTTAATTCAACCGTACACTTCGAATGTTAATTAAGAACTGTTTTAATTCCTTCGTTTCTGAAATCTCTTAGCCGATTTAATATTAGAAAAGTATTGTTTCAATTTTTATTCACTTCCGATGCATGTAATTAAAGTACATTATATCACAGAATATATTTTGGTTATTAATTAATTTCATGTAATAGTAAATACATAATCGGTTTCTTTAACTCCTTCTGCTTAATTTGATATACAATAATCCATCTTTATAAAGTTTTTTATCAAAATTGCTATATTTCTGTCATTTTGGAAAAGTAGGTTCAATATTCTGTTTCCTGTCCTTGTCCAAAATTTAGCCATCTTATGTGTTATAATTCTGATTGCAATAAATCTCAGATTGACATAAATGTTTATCTTTCCCTAATTTCTTGCGTATTTATCCATTGATCATCCTTTTAAATATAATTCAGGAATTTATGGTTTCCCCTCTGAAATTGTTAGATATTACATTTGCAAATTTTTGAATAATTTTATACATCTTTTTATATTATCCTTTTAAAGTATAGTTTTAGTTATAGAAATTGGTGAGTAATTCACCTTATATAAATCTCATCAATTTACTTGGTTTATTTAACTTAATTACTCAATTATAATGTTACTGAATTTTACTATTTGGCCTAGATTTTCTGGTTTTACATATACTGGTGTTTGAATAATACTATGTCTATATCCCTTCTGACTTTCTGAAGTTAATATAATATTAAATAAAATCTCCTTAAATAACTATTAGAACATGTAGCATCTTATTCCTGCTCATAATACAAAAACAATATTTAAAATTAACTATTGGTCTTTAAAGTCAGACATTTTAGTTTTAACTATTACTAGTAACACATAACAAACATTTTATAAAATAGTATGGTATTCATACTGAGACATTTAGTCTGTATTAACCCTGTGAGACATAATAAACATTTTTATAATAATAATAAATCTTATTCTATACACCACCTTGAAATATGGGAGTTCATAGGCTTTAACACAAATACAATAAGCCATGTATTTATTTTTCTTAAATTTAATTTGGTTGCAGTCCTTTCTGTTTATATCTTAGTATTACTTTTTAATCCCTTGTCACTGTATTTATTCCCCACCTGCTCTCTTTATCATTCACATTTTAAAGAATATTTTTTGATAAAAAGTGGCATCTTCTTTGAAACATTAGTAATGTTTTCATAAGAATACTTCATAACATTTTATATCTGTATTTATAGAAAACATTAAAGTTGTTTAATGGTACATATTTGAAGTATCAGTTACACTTTTACTTGAAGTTTATTGAATATATTGAAATAACTTGCACTGGTTCACTTATACATTTGGATATTATTTATACTTGAGTTTTACAATATTCCAAGATCAAAATCTTAATTATAAGGGATTATGAAGATTTGTCTATTTCATTACATAATAAATTTGGTGGGTGAACTTCTACTTACAACCCTAAACACTTTTGTTTATAACTATTTTACATTTTTATATGAGGTTTTGTGTGTTGTACTTTCTTTGGTGATTTTAAATATTTTTCGCGGTTCTCATTCTTTGTAATAGGTTTTCCTTGGGTATATCTCGTAGTACTCCTATCCTAACTTTTCGTTTCTTCACACTTCTTCCTTCTCGGGTTCTCCAAGGTAATCTGGTTTTATCATGTCCGTTGGTTTATTCGGGGTATCTTCTTTAACTACTCCTATCCTACCTGGGTTTTACCTTATTTTATCTTAGTTGTTTAGGATTTATTTTCCTTGATACATTTTTGTTGCATTGTGATTATTTAATATTAATTTTTCCTTTTATGGTGGTAATTTACTTCGATATTTAATTATTTTCATTTGAATTTTCTTGTTATTTAATGTAATTTATATTGAATTATGATCAGATTGGAATTATTATTTAGTGGATTATCTGTCATGCTACAGAATGCACTCCTCCAGAAGCGATTAGTTCAGACTATACTTTTTTTGTCTGAAATAATTGCTTAATATAACAATTGATAATTGTTATATTTTTATTATTCTTGATTTCCTTCCATTTCTAATTTTTTCTTCTGCATATTCGAGCTTACATATAGTTTATCCTTAATTGATCTTCCTTGATAGTAATAGTAATCTGAGTTTCATATTTATTATTTTATTTTCATTTTTTTTAACTTGGTGTTTTATCCCTGGGATATTTATTCCCTATTATTCCCTAACACGTGAGCTGGGGCAGTTCAGAGAGGCACTGTAGGCTACATACTCTGCTGGCCATACATCACTTCTAATTGAGTACAGAGGCAAATCATCTCTGCTCAAAAACATATTAATACTGCTGGACTTATCTTCAGACAGTTATTAATAAAAATTATCTAAGAATAGTCCACCTTATGACTACCTTTAAAATATCTTTGGATACTACACTTCGTATATTGCTCAGATCTGTTAATATTTCTATCTCAGTTATTCTTCTGACTTGTTAGCTTTACTATTATATTATTTCTTATTTAGGTGGGAGGCTCTTTTACTAATTATCATTATTCATCAAATATACCGTTTTTTGTATTAATTCTCTATTCTTCTTTGGTTGTTTTTGCAATCTGTTTCTGGTTATTAGTAGCATATGTTTTATGATATTTTTTGTTTGTTTCTTAGTTCTCTTTCATTCCACTAGTTCCATGTTCTATCACTTTCTTCTAATTGTCTTTATTACACTCGACATTTATTTTATGATCATATTCATTAGTAATTTATTTAATTACATTTATATATTTCTTTTCTTTTTCACAATTTACTTCGCTCTGGAATTTTATTCAAATGAATTCTTTAATTATCATATTAATGTGGCCATTGTTTCTCCTTGTATTACGTCAAAGTTTTATATATTTTTTTTTATTTCTTCACAAGTTTATTAATTTAATTGTATCCGTGGTCCTTCCCTCCTTTTCTTTAATTCCATAGAATGTTTTTATAAATAATTGGTTGTAATTTGATATTACTATATATATTAGAATTTATTTGTTTTATTCTAAATTCTCTTCCTTATTTTGACAATTTTATTTTAAAATTCTCCTCTTTATATCACAAAATTATAATCACAAATAGTTTGTTTGTAAGGTGATCTTACAATATTTTTAGCATTTAATTGCTTTTTCACCTCTAAACTCTTTTTCTTTTACTTTATACCTCAAAATCGTTTTCATAAATACCGGTAGTAATGTGTGCTTACTATATTTTTTGAACTTGGTTGTTTTTTTAATTCTTATTCAAAATTCTCCTTCTTCTATTTTATATCTCAAAATAATTTTTTAAATACTTGTTTGTAAGGTGAACTTACTTCATTTTTTTTTTTAATTTTGTGGTTTTTATCTTCTAAATCCTCTTTTTTATATATCTCATAAATTGTTTTCATAAATAATTGTTTGCAAGGTGAACTTACTTCGTTTTTTGAATTTTATTGTTTCCATCTTCTAAATTCTCTTTTTTATATATCTATATATATCTTTTATATATGTTTTTTATATATATCTTTTTTATTTATATAAACACATAAATTGTTTTCATAAATACTTGTTTGTAAGGTGAACTTACTTCATTTTTTGAATTTTGTGGTTTTTATTGTCTTTATGTTTAAACTTCTATTACTCATAATATTTTTTCATGGAAGCCTGGTTATATATACCTTTGATTCTACCAGAACCCATCTCCTTTATCTCCTACGCATTATTGTTTTTGTTCATGGAGACTATATAGGGTCCAGTGTATAGTAGTAACAACTTCTTTGTTATTCCTTCCAGTGTGCTGTGTAACTCCCGATTTTTCAATAATATTTTTTCTCCACTTGTATAGGTTATTATTTTACCACTATTCTTTGATATTTGTTTCGCCGTTTCTCCTGGTCTTCGGCCACCTTGTTGTAAAATTTTATTTTGTCGACAGTATGAACATTATCTCTTGGGAACTCTAGTATTTCTTCGATCTCTCGTGGGGGTTGTTTCTCGTACATGGCGGAGTATGGGGTAATTCCTATGGATGGGTGGTATGCCAAGTTGAGGAATTCTTCTGTGGCTTCTAGATAGTCTTGCCACCTCCTCTGTTGATTGTGACAATAGGTTCTTAATATCCTCCCCACTTCTCGTAACACCCTTTCTGCCGGATTACTGCTCGGGTGGTAGACCGAGGTTTTGTAAGTACGAACACCCATAGATAGTAGGGTATCCCGCCATTTTTTCCCCTTAAACTTTGTTCCGTGATCTGTAATGATCGAAACTGGTTTTCCGATGTTTGGGAAGTACTGGACGGTTAATATTCCCAGAATTTTATTAGTAGTTGCCCGGTTAGCTGGGTATAGTTTAATGAACTTAGTGAAATGGTCCATCATGATTATCAGGTACTTATATCTATGACGACCGCCACTACGTGGAAATGGTCCGCAGATATCCAAGAATACCTTCTCCAATTTTGCTTGTGATGTTATAGGAATCATTTGGCCTTCCTTTTTCTCATTATTGGATTTAACTAGTTGGCAAATGTGGCAATATCTGATATACATCCGGACCTTCCGGTTGACGTTTTTCATGTGACAGCTCTCCTCCAGAGCCTTTATCACCTTTAAGGCGCCCATATGCCCATAGCGTTTATGATAAATAATTATTATCTCCTTTTCAATATGGGTTGGAATGATTACCTTCCATGTCTCCTGCCTTAAAGATGGTTTAACGAATAATACATCGTTATTTAGCTGATAATATTTAGCGATAGTTTCGTCCCCTGCTTCTAATCGAGTCTTAATATTCCTTAATTTCGTGTCTGCTTGTTGGTGGGTGCTCAGGTTTGTTAATAATGTGGCTAGATCGGCTCTGGTGCTAAGAATGTGATATATTTTGAGTACGCTTTCTTTCTCTCCCTCAAATGTTTTTCAAGTAGTTGCAACCTATTACTGTTATACTATTTGTATCAGTTGCTCTTTTCAATTCGTTTAGATACCCAGTAGATAGGAGCAGTAAAGGGTCAAGGGGATTTATTACTTCCTCCTCCCGTTTAAATGCTCGATTTCATTATTGGTATTGGTCGCACTGATTGATGCATCAGTCGGGAGACGTTGAGTGGGTCCCTACCGCTCTGTGCGATGATCCAATGGTTGTTCTCGGTTTGTTTGCCGTCCTGTATTGTCTAGACTGGTACTCCGTCTAGTCTGACTATACCTTGGATCGTCACGTTCTCGGCTCCTCCGCCGATCCTCATACTCATGGTAGCTGTTACGTCGCTGATGGTAGTATCTTCTTTGGCGACCGTCTTCAGCTCGTATGAAGTTTACCCTCGGTCGGGAAAACCTATTGTTACCACTGTTATGGTTTGGTGGATACCCTCGGTTATTGTTATAATAACGTTCCGTGTTATTATAGTTGGGGTTTCTCTGACTATTAACATTGGGGTTTGGGTAATATTGGTTTCTATTACCCTGGTAACCGTTAATCGTTCTATTGTTATTTTGGTTACTCTGAACGTTGTTATTATGATTATTAATATTGTTGTTGTTGGTGTTATTTGGTTGATTGGCACGGTTTCCTTGGTAGCCATTACTGTTGTTGTTATTACCGTTGTTGGTGTACTACTGGTTCCTGGGTTCCGGCCGATCGTTCCTCCTCCGCCTTTGTCTATAATATTCGTCGTTTTCGTAATTTTCGAGCAGTTCTGTCATAGCCTGTATTGTCTTAATTTGGCTGCCTCTCCTTGCTCGGATCAACTCTTCATCGTAATGATACGATAATTTGTTAATGAGGCATTCTTCCGGTATGGCTGGTTCTAAATGCTTAGCCATACATACATTGGCGAGGAAGTATGCAGTCATTGCGCTACCCAGCTGTGGTTTGTAACGGCGGTGACAGATGTTGTCACGTATTAAATTCTGGGTGGTCTCAGACCAGTATTTTGCCTTGAACAAGCTCTTGAATTGCTGGTAATCCTCGATCTCGCTCCGGTTGGCCATCCACCAATGATCTGTCATTTCAAGGAATTATTCATCTAATAGTTCCCGATTGTTTACCCTTCTGTTGCCCCTATGTTTGGCGATGTATTCTTCTATTCGGGCCAAGAACTCCATGGGTTTCCTTTTATACTGACGAAAGTTTAGCCATTCCCGATTCTCATTTATGGGGAAATGAGTGAAGTTAGTTGGTCGGTTTCGGATTACCTCCATCTCTTCCTGGCTCTGCCGCACTTGTCCAGTGATATTCGTCATCGCCGTTTCCATTCTGTTGCACCTTTCTGTAATTTGGTTATGTACCTTGTTTAATTCCTCCTGTGCTTACTTTCGGTTTTCTTCCAAATTTTTCTTATGGTGTTCTTCGACCTTGGCAATTTTGGCATTTACTGCTTCCCTGACTTCCTGTACTTCATACTCAGTTTGGCGACATATTTCGTCAACTTCCCTGAATTGTTGGTTTATTATGATGGTTTCTTCTTCCAATTTTTTATTTATAGATTTCTTATTGTCGTTGATCTTCCTGTTCAGCTCTTCCTTCGCCAACAATATTCTCTCGTCTAACTTCTTCATGTGTGCCTGGTTGACTTCTCTTAATTCTTCTCTTAGTAGATGGTTATCCTCTCCCAATTCTTCCAACCTCTCCCCCATCTTCTCTTCCATTTTCTTACTGTTTTCTTCCATTTTCTCTTCCACCTTCTTACTGTTTTCTTCCATCGTCTTACTGTTTTCTTCCATTTTCTCTTCCATTTTCTTACTGTTTACTTCTATCTTGGATTCTATGTTCTTATTTATTTCATTTAAATCTTCCTTCAAGGACTGTTTCTCTTCCTTCCTTTCCTTACTCATTGATTTGTTATCCTCTCTCATTTCCATTATCATTCTCATTAGGGTTTCCTGGAACTTAACAACCCCTTTAGTGTTGGTACTTCAAGTTGTATTTCTGTTAGTGCGAGTTGTTTCGTTTCCTCTGGGGGTAATAACACTTCTAGATCTTCCACGGGTGTTGCCTCCTTGTCTTCCATGTTAATTTCCTTTTCGGCCCCTGCCGCCCTTTTCTTTAAAGTCGCACGACGTTGCATGTTGTTTCCTTCTCCGACTGTATAACCGCTGCCAAGCTTGAACTAGTAATTGGGCAAGTTACGTTAGCCTTTCAATCGCTAATTGAAGCCCTTCAGTTCGACGCAAATTTGTGACGAGACTCCGTTTACAAATAATGATTCTCGTTCGTGTACAAAAAAAATATATAATAAAAATATTTATTTTATTTTAAATATTTTCAAACAAAAATTATAATGTTTGTTTTATTGTTCAATAATTTAATAAATAATACTTGTAAGGGTGTAGTGTTGAAATTTTAAATTTGTTGGAGTTATTTGTGTCAATAATCTAGCTTATGGTTTTCTGTAACTAAATTCCAGTTAACAGGATTGTCTCAATTCACTAATCGATTGGCGATATTTCCTTTCCTCCGTATATATTACCTTACCTTTGAGTAACGGTCGCCCTTCTGTTAGTCCTGTTGTTAACTAAAACCCTTTTATTAAATTGAGAAATAAATTTAAAACCAAATTGTTGAATTACTATGTTTTTTATTGACAATTAGTCAAAAGATCGATTGAAAATCGATTATCATATAGAGCTCGACTCTTTCACAGGGGCAATCGATTGTTAATACATCTGTTATTTTATATAAATACTTTCGAAAGATTTCTTTTAACGGTTATAATTAATAGTCAGAGAAGGGGCAAGTATAGAAAGTATAATATTCACAATAAAATATTTTAATAGTTAATAAATACACATTTTGATAATACTATATAATATTTATTAAGTAAGAATTTATACCAAATGACTTGTTGAATACTATTCGACGTAGGCGCTAGGCATGACGGGAGTTCAATATGGCCGCTTGCTCGCTGCTGAAAATAAACACGAATGGTGTCGCCAGATTTTTCTGTTAATAAAGATGCCTTCTCAACTGCTTTCTTGTATCCGCAATAGTGAATAATGTCTCTGGTGTTGTCAGGGTTGTCCCGGTTAAGTGTTCTGTGCTCACTTCGATTAAATGTTTTGGATTAGCTGTATTCACTTCTGTCTATGTGTGTGTCGAAAATTGTGAAGTTCGTTTGGTTATCAATAATTAGTGTTTTATAGTTTTATTTCCTTATTTCACTTGTATTCGGTTTAATATTAATTGTTTTCAATGTTTGTAGTGGTTTTGTTCACTGACTTTAGGTTTAAGGTAAAATTTCTGTAACTCTCGGTTTTTTATTGTAGGCTATGCTCATTTTTTTATCGCCATTTTTGGTTTCGTTATATGTGTTATTAGCGCGAGCTTAATTCAACCGTACACTTCGAATGTTAATTAAGAACTGTTTTACTTCCTTCGTTTCTGAAATCTCTTAGCCGATTTAATATTAGAAAAGTATTGTTTCAATTTTTATTCACTTCCGATTCATGTAATTAAAGTACATTATATCACAGAATATATTTTGGTTATTAATTAATTTCATGTAGTAGTAAATACATAATCGGTTTCTTTAACTCCTTCTGCTTAATTTGATATACAATAATCCATCTTTATAAAGTTTTTTATCAAAATTGCTATATTTCTGTCATTTTGGAAAAGTAGGTTCAATATTCTGTTTCCTGTCCTTGTCCAAAATTTAGCCATCTTATGTGTTATAATTCTGATTGCAATAAATCTCAGATTGACATAAATGTTTATCTTTCCCTAATTTCTTGCGTATTTATCCATTGATCATCCTTTTAAATATAATTCAGGAATTTATGGTTTCCCCTCTGAAATTGTTAGATATTACATTTGCAAATTTTTGAATAATTTTATACATCTTTTTATATTATCCTTTTAAAGTATAGTTTTAGTTATAGAAATTGGTGAGTAATTCACCTTATATAAATCTCATCAATTTACTTGGTTTATTTAACTTAATTACTCAATTATAATGTTACTGAATTTTACTATTTGGCCTAGATTTTCTGGTTTTACATATACTGGTGTTTGAATAATACTATGTCTATATCCCTTCTGACTTTCTGAAGTTAATATAATATTAAATAAAATCTCCTTAAATAACTATTAGAACATGTAGCATCTTATTCCTGCTCATAATACAAAAACAATATTTAAAATTAACTATTGGTCTTTAAAGTCAGACATTTTAGTTTTAACTATTACTAGTAACACATAACAAACATTTTATAAAATAGTATGGTATTCATACTGAGACATTTAGTCTGTATTAACCCTGTGAGACATAATAAACATTTTTATAATAATAATAAATCTTATTCTATACACCACCTTGAAATATGGGAGTTCATAAGCTTTAACACAAATACAATAAGCCATGTATTTATTTTTCTTAAATTTAATTTGGTTGCAGTCCTTTCTGTTTATATCTTAGTATTACTTTTTAATCCCTTGTCACTGTATTTATTCCCCACCTGCTCTCTTTATCATTCACATTTTAAAGAATATTTTTTGATAAAAAGTGGCATCTTCTTTGAAACATTAGTAATGTTTTCATAAGAATACTTCATAACATTTTATATCTGTATTTATAGAAAACATTAAAGTTGTTTAATGGTACATATTTGAAGTATCAGTTACACTTTTACTTGAAGTTTATTGAATATATTGAAATAACTTGCACTGGTTCACTTATACATTTGGATATTATTTATACTTGAGTTTTACAATATTCCAAGATCAAAATCTTAATTATAAGGGATTATGAAGATTTGTCTATTTCATTACATAATAAATTTGGTGGGTGAACTTCTACTTACAACCCTAAACACTTTTGTTTATAACTATTTTACATTTTTATATGAGGTTTTGTGTGTTGTACTTTCTTTGGTGATTTTAAATATTTTTCGCGGTTCTCATTCTTTGTAATAGGTTTTCCTTGGGTATATCTCGTAGTACTCCTATCCTACCTTTTCGTTTCTTCACACTTCTTCCTTCTCGGGTTCTCCAAGGTAATCTGGTTTTATCATGTCCGTTGGTTTATTCTGGGTATCTTCTTTATCTACTCCTATCCTACCTTTTCGTTACTTCACTCTTCTTCCTTCTCGGGTTCTCCAAGGTAATCTGTTTTTATCATGTCCGTTGGTTTATTCTGGGTATCTTCTTTATCTACTCCTATCCTACCTGGGTTTTAACTTATTTTATCTTAGTTGTTTAGGATTTATTTTCCTTGGTACATTTTTGTTGCATTGTGATTATTTAATTTTACTTTTACCATTTATGGTTGTATTTTACTTCGATATTTAATTATTTTCATTTGAATTTTCTTGTTATTTAATCTAATTTATATTGAATTATGATCAGATTGCAATTATTATTGAGTGGATTATCTTTCATGCTAAAATATTTGATAAATTAATGTAGAATTTTTAGTTTTTTTTAATTATGTTTGGTGATATTCTGAGTAAGCTATATGCTGGAAATAGACATTAAAAAAAAAAATGTATACTGTGTATAACTTAATAAATTATATCAGTTCTCAATTAATGTATCTAGCGGGTTACAGCTATTTAACATTTTTATATCTGATAAGGCGATATAAAAAAAAAGGGAAAAAATGTACAGGCGGGCTGCAAGGTTTTTGTGGGTATTATGTGATTGGAATTATAATCGTTATCTTGGTAAATTATATGTGATATTAAAAGAATTTGTTGGATTATTATGGTTAATTTAAACTGCAGTTAAAATATATATGTATAGGTGTTTATGTTCAATTATATGTTCTTTATGTCAAGCGTTATAAAAAGGGGAATTAAACAATTTATATGATGTTGATATTTTCATATTATGTGATATTTCATTATATGTATATTTATAATGTAAAAAGAGTGATTATGTCAGGAATACTATTGGCAATCTGTGATATTAAAAGTTTCTGAATTGGGATATACTAGATCTTGAATTGGGGTGGTAATTTGGAATTGGAATTAATATGTATATATACAAAGATGATTTCAGAAAGATTAAAAGTTTTTATTGTTGGTTAACAGAGAGTTTTAATTGCAAGTCCCGTCTCACTGGACCCAGCGCAATTTATGCTTCTTCTAGGCCTTCTGCCTAGTTCCAAATATCTAGTAGCCTCTCCTTTAAAAAAAAAAAAATCTTATAAAATAAAAAAGTAAGGTAGGGTTACAAATGGTAGCAGAGCGTGGTTCTATCTAGGGTTGAACCCGTTGGTCATTGGGTGTGACGGGGCTTGCAAACTCGGAACAGTTTGAGATAATTCAAATCTAGAAAAATTTTAGAAAGATTAACATATATGCAGATATTGTGTCATGTTCAATGTTTTATACATAATGTGAATGTATGATGGTCAGCCTGTTTGAACTTGTAAATCTGGTATCGCCACGAGGCATGCATTTTTAGTTGGAATATTTTGAGGCGTTGAATTTCCGGAGGTCTGGGGCGTAGAATGGGGAGTAGACTATATTAGTGATTGAATGTCGAATTATAGCGCGTTGGACTAGCGGGATGCGGTATGGCCCGATCGGAAGTCGGTACCGTGAGGCGTGCCGACTGAGTGTATTGTTTAAAATTTTCGGAAATTTAATGTAATTTTTGATGATGGTTGTTAAGTACGTGTCTGTGAAATGTCATATGTCGTGATAAGTGTTAGGTGTTGTGTATCTCATGTATATGTTAGTGGTTGGTTGTTCTCTTGTGTGATGTGAACGAGGGTTGGTTCAGGAGTGTGTTAGGTCTCCGCAGCGCTAGGGAACCCGGAGGTCGGGTTGAAGGAATTAGAGTACTCGAGTTTTTCTGTTTTTGTAAGTTATGTTTGTGCTAGGTGTTGCGTTGGGATTTATGTTTCATTGTTGGGTATTGTGAATTGTGTAATTCTGGTGGGGGTATGTTATCAGAGATTGCTCAACCCAATTTCCGGCGTTCTCCAGAAACTTCCGGTGGTGGATGGAGTAGATGAGGACAAGTTGTTGGTTTTCTTGGATCTTGTCCTGCAGTTGGCAGATATCCCGGGGGTGTCCGATGGGGACCTCTTGTCCATTATATACCCGTATTGCCGGGGTCCATTGGCTGGGCTGGTCACCAACACTCTGCGTCGAGGCGGCAGTATCGACGCTCTCCATGGGGAAGTGTTGGACTTCTTCATACCCCATCGACGACGTGACCAGTTGAAGTTTAAGTTATTCTATCGTCTGCAGGCCAACGAAGAGGCGCTGGTGGACTTTGTACGGAGCATACGCAAAAACTGTCCGGGTATTAAGGTTTGGGGTTGCCTGAGACTGAGATAATACAGGTAATACTAGAAGGGCTGACTCCCCGAGAGAGATTCCGTTTGGTGTTCGCAGAGCGTCCACGTTGTTTTCCGGACCTGGACCGGTTGTGTGGGTTTTTCAGAAGGGTCCAGGCGAATGACGAATCCCGGTGAAGAGCTGCTAAAGATGTCCAAGACTCAAGTAGTTTGTTAGGAAGAGCTAAAAATGACAAACATGGGGGTTGGTGGAAAACACAAGAAACAGCAAGAAAAAATGAATATTTTAGAAGTAATGAAAGCTACAAAGGGGTGGCAAGTGGAAGGACGGTAACCACAGTTACAGCAGAGAAAACAAATAAGTATGAAATTAACAGGAGAAGAAGAAGTTATATTAGTGAACCAACATCGGCCAGTAGGGATCCTGTAGCAAGGCGTTATTCCTATTTGGAAAGAAAAGAATCTTTAAAAGTTCCAGAGGAATTACAAGTGCCTAATAGAGTCGTGGATGAAGAAGGTGAAGAAGAAGAAGAAGAAGAAGAAGAAGAAGAAGAAGAAGAAGAAGAAGAAGAAGAAGAAGAAGGAGAAGGAGAAGAAGAAGAAGAAGAAGAAGAAGAAGAAGAAGAAGACGAAGAAGAAGAAGAAGAAGAAGACGAAGAAGAAGAAGAAGAAGAAGAAGAAGAAGAAGAAGAAGAAGAAGAAGACGAAGAAGACGAAGAAAAAGAAGAAGAAGAAGAAGAAGAAGAAGAAGAAGAAGAAGAAGAAGAAGAAGAAGAAGAAGAAGAAGAAGAAGAAGAAGAAGAAGAAGAAGAAGAAGAAGGGAATTACTTCGGTGGATCGACATTTGCAAATTTAGACATTGCACATAGACCTGGACAGCTGGATTCCAGGGTGGGAAATGTTGAGGACGCTATAGTTGCTGAAAGTGGTGAAGGAGAGGAACCGATGGAAGAGGCAGAAGAGCGGTCTGCAGATGCTGCACAGGGAAGTATAGTTATAGGTGTTAGGGAGACTGAAGTTTCCGAGTTTGCGGATGGATACGGGGATGTCCATGCTGCAAGTGTGGTTGAAGGAGATGAGGTAGATGAGGTTTTTGAAGGAGATGAGGTAGAAGTTGAGGATGAATTTGGTGGCAGCGTTGTGGAGTGTGCGAGTGAGGATGATGTAGTGTGTGCAGATTTGCGGACGGCTTCCGTATGTGATGCTGAGGATTCTGACGAACGTAAAGAAATTTCATGTGGACCAGATGAGCAACTAGAGGATGTTGAAGATGTGCAGTATTATGATGGTGGTAGTGGACGTGATGGCGATGAGGTTGATGATGAAGAAAATTAAATTATGATGATGAACGTGTAGATGAAAAGGAGGATGAAAATGAGATTGGAGAGAACGTTGGTGAAGAAGTTTGTGAAGGAGCTGGTAACGATGGTGGTGAAGAAATTGGTGAGGAGCTGGGTGAAGATGCTGTTAAAGATGGATCAGGTGAACAACTGGAAGATGGTAAGGAGGTGCAGTGTCATGATGTTGATTTGGATTATGAGGAGGAAGGAGCGGAAGAGGAAGAAGAGGGCTATAAGGAAGAAGGAATAGAGGAAGAAAAAGAGGAAGTGTTGGAAGAAAAAGAAGCAGGAGAGGGAGAAGCAGAGGATTTAGATGATGAGGATGGAGCGAAAGTAGTGATGTAAGTTGCCGTGATTCTGATTCAGAAGAAACAATTCAGTACAGCTTAACACGAGATAATTTCTCAGAGAGTGGTGTCCGGAAGGAACGAGTACATAAGGTGTGTCATAGAAAGGTGAGAAGAAACGGGTAACGGGTAGCGGGTAGATGTTCCCCACAGTCACAGTGGTGGTCGTCTACTTCAGGGATGCGTACCCTGCCCACGCGAGCTTTGGTTTCCTCCATTCATCCTTATTTCCGGAGGGAGCCATGTCCTTACCCTTAGTCCTGGCTATTGACCTTTCAATGATCCTTGCCCTTTTCATCTCTCCAATTTTCCTACCCCTCCCCATAGAAAAACATAAAATTAAGATGAAATTAAAGGATAAAATTAGAGAATGGAAAAGAAAAAAAAGGAGTTAGAAAAGAATTTAGGTAGAAACGTTGTGACTAAGTTGGTTTGGTGTATAAGAAAAAAAAATACGTTGCTTGTCGTTTTATGGGGTTCCAGATATTTTCCAGCGGAGTTATATTCTGAGAATTTTCTAAGAACAGAGTAGGTGAAATGTTAATGTTTTTGACCTAGCAAATTATAAGCAGCTGTATCGTTGTAAACTATGTTATCTAGGCGAGTTGGACTCTGAGCCGGTGATACCCGCCTGCTGGGTGGAATTTTATTTTTGTTTTCATAATCTGATAAACCGTGCTTGCTTCATCAGCTGATCTATTGTTGACATTGATTTTTGTTGTTAAATGGCCATGCCGCATCCCCGGTTGGATTTTCCCTGGTGTTTCTTCTCGTTAAGTGTGTGTGTTGTATAGACGGTTCTGTAGAGAATAACCCCCCCCTTAGTTACGGTGTAGTCGAAGTGTTAAATGAGAGATGGGATTGATGTTCGCGTGCCCTCGATGCGGTCTTCTCTGCCTGACAACTCGGGGCCGTCCGCCCTAGTGTAATGACGTGGGCCAGTCATATTGCAAGGATTTGCGGCATATGGCTGGTCGGTCCAGGAGGTGGACGAGAGTAGTAGTACGGTCACTCAAATACCAAGGTGAGTGACACCTTGTTTGGTCCTAGGGACGCGTATGTGAGTGGCAGCAGGAGAGGTAGGTGTTGGTCACCTGAGAGGGTGACGTTTTGGGGCGGTCCCGTGGGGTTGGCATGGCGGAGAGGGTCGCGTTGGGATGGTCGCAGTGGCGTTGAGATTTTTCATTCCTGGGAGGGGGGATAGAAGTTGTCCTGGTTAGTAATGGTCTTTGGGCCTCAATTTGTAAGTTGGGAGGCCTTGGGAGTTCAGAACTCAGAGGAGTACCCGATTCTTGTCTTTCGTCTTTTCTCCTTCTATCTCTTGTCACTATATGCTGACCCTGATCAAGTCAGCATGCAGTACCCGCACACGTACATAAATATACCCCATGTACACATGCGTACACACTACAATTTTCTTCTTTCCTCTTCCTTCGTTTTCAACCTGAGCCTCTGTTCTCCTGAGAGCGGTTAAGTTTTCTGAGATTACCCCAAAACAGCCAAGAGATTCCTTGTAATATGGACGAGCCAAGACGCTGTGAGTAGGCTTTTGGCAACAATGTTGCCCTTTTGGGGTGGGGGTGTGCCGGGTTTTTGATGACCCGGTGTTTGTATAAAATAAAACCTCAATATTTAGCTGTTAGTAATTAATGTCAGCCGCGAGAATATTGCGCGGAGCAGATCCGTTATCGTGTTGCCCTTCTGCTTGCTGGCGCCGCCTGTTGGTGGAGCTCGTAATTAGCTTGGCTGCTTGGAATTGTGAGAGGGTCGTTTCAGTCCGCCGTCCACTAAAGACCTGCAAGCAGTCTATCTCTCTTCTAGTCGGTAGAATTTTTCAATTGTGCTTTTCTCTCCTCTTTACTGGCCAAGTAACCGCCTTAAGACCTACCGGGTTCCCGTGGTAGTCGGAGACGTGACCAACGTATGATATACAGTCATCTTCATCATGCTCTGTACCTCTGAAACCTTAGTTCTGCCGCGGCGGAGGGAGACAACACTGCAAGCGGTAACTATGAGACCGCCTGGATCAAATGAGGTGATGTTCAAACAATTTCTTTTATTCAAAGCTGCCCTGCAGGAAACACTATGTACCGTGAATGTAACATACAGTCAGATTAACTTTATACCGTAGACCGTTTAATCGGGGTGTGCCGGCTGGAGAGTTCAATATAATCCGAGTTTATAATACAGTTAATACAAGTATAATTGTGAACCCGCCCGCGGGATGATTCCAGCGTGCATTCATTTTCTGCTTCAGAACGGGTGCAAGGGTTGTTGGGGACAGTTTTGTGAGTTTTTTTATTAAATCAACGTGTGTTGTCTGGAGGCGTGTTGAACCGGCGTGTTTGGCCTCATTTTTATCGAGTTTTTCACTCTTATTCACTTTCTTTTCATTTAAGGGCTGGGTTTTTTTTATTCCGGTATCAGGTCTAGTTATGTTATAACAAAATTTTCGAACCAGGGGGTACTGTTGGTGCCATTTCGTGCAGGATTCTGGCATGTCATCCAATGTCAGGTCGGGCACGTGCTGGAACACTCCTGCGGCTGGGTCTATTCAGCATCTCTTTAAGAGTTATATATATATATATATATATATATATAAATTAAAAAAATTTCTTTTATAAAATTGTACAGGCGGTACTAACATTTCAATGTATAAGGGTATTTCCTTTTGGCTGTTGTTTTCCAATCTTATACCCGTAAAATTTTTTATATCTTAATGAAAATTAAGCTTCTCTTATTTTTATAAAATTTATACAGGCTGTTCATTGGTACTTATATTTTGTAACTTGTATTTTCTGGCCATTATGTCAAACCAGACATTCTTAGATGTACCAAGTTTCCAGGTTTTGTAAAATTATGCAGGCTGTGCTGAGATTTAATTTGCCATTATATTTTCTTTTACTATGGTCATGTCATTATAATTAAAACTTTTAAGTATTATTGAACTGTTACGGTCAAATTCTGTTTATTCTTAATGATCTATACTTTATAAAAATCAAGAAATTTTAAATTTTTGCTGACTTACCCAATTGTACTAACACTTTAACTTGTAATTATATTTTGCTATTATGGGCCAGTCAGATGGTCTTTCACATTCATAAATGTATACTTGTTAAATTAATACAGAATTTTTACAGTTTTTTTTAATTATGGTTGGTGATATTCTGAGTAAGCTATATGCTGGCAATAAGCATTAAAAAAAAAAAGTATACTGTGTATAACTTAATAAATAATATCAGTTCTCAATTAATGAAACTAGCGGGTTACAGCCATTTGACATTTTTGTATATGATAGGGCGATATAAAAAAAAAGGGAAATAATATACAGGCGGGCCGCAAGGCTTTTATGGGCATTATGTGATTGGAATTATAATTGTTATCTGGGTAAATTATATGTGATATTAAAAGAATTTGTTGGATTATTATTGTTTATTTAAACTACAGATAAAATATATATGTATAGGTGTTTATGTTCAATTATGTGTTCTTTATGTCAAGCGTTATAAAAAGGGGATTTAAACAATTTATATGATGTATATATTTTGATATTATGTGATATTTTATTATATTTATATTTTAACGTCACAGAACATTCCATAAAGGAATTTAATTGCAAATTAAATTATCATAAGAGGAAGGGGAGATGAACAGTATCGAACCCAAGTAATCTAAAAAAAGGTTTGTAATATTGTCCGATAATTAATATCATTAATATAAAAAACGACAAAGACTATGACCAAGACTCAAACCCCATATATATTGTTTAAGTGAAGAACAGTGTAAAAGTGATAATGTACTATAAGAGAAACAGACAATCTCAGAAATGGCCAAAATGAGGTCATTACATATTAAGAAATGTAACTCTGAACAGGGTATAAAAAACTTTTTATTGTGAATTAATGGACAAGATCTATGTTTATACTTTGTAATATAAATAAAATAAATGTATTAAATGATTTGAACACATCATTAAAAGGATGTAAGTTAAAATAAAAAAATATATAAATGTTATAACAAAAAACCAAGGTTTTGGAGTTGAGACCAATCACTCAGATTTTATGTGAAAATTATTATAGAATTAATATAAAAACTACATGCAAATATCAATTAGACAAAGACAAACAAATTATTTTAAATAGAGAAAGCTGTAAATTGATTAGAAGTCAATTAAAATAGTCAAAAACTGTGTTAAATTGAAAACAGGTGATGAACATATAAAATTGTAGTATTTATAAATTTAATGTTATCAAAATGCAACAAAATTGCATTCTAAAGTTGAAACACAATATGCAGTAACTATACTTATATATTTGACGACCTACAACACTTTAACAGTCAAGTTATGAAACTATTTACCTATACCATACTAGGGTGAGAACAAAAAACAATCACAAAAATAGTCATATTTGACAGAATAATTGTAGAATATTAGAAAAAATAAAGGAAAAATGTACAATCCTATAATGTACAATGGAAAAATACTTGCTCAATTGAAGATAAGCTTAATTCATAGAGAATTTTAAATACAAAAGTGAAAATTGTCACACAAAGAAAATAACTCATCTGTGATAAGATGAGTGATGTGATTAGGATAAACCAGGTATTCCCAAAGATAAACAATATAACAAACTCTAAGTGAATACCCAAAAAATCCCATATATAATACCAAAAAAGACAAATTATTATAAAAAACCAGTGACAAAAAACCTAGGCCATATGTAATGCCTACACAAGAATTAACTGATTTATATGTTATATGTTTTAATATTTGTTTATTTTGTTATGAAAAGATAATTATGTTATGTATTAATGTTATAGCAAGAACCAAGCAACTTCATAACATTTTAATAATTAGAAAATTAGAATTTTGTGCAAACACTACAAGGTAAGAATTGTATTTTATATTAATTTATTAGATTTAATTTGTTCAAAACCAATCGTGAATGGTATCATTTTATTCAGTTAAAAGCAGAGAATCCAAAAATAATAATGGCATGCAGATTGTAAGTAGTTCTGTAAAATTGTTTGACAAATACCAGAATAATTTCAGTAATATCCTTTAGTATGAAGAATAAGAAGTTTTTGTTCTAAAGCTTCTACGGAAGTCAAATTTGTTCTATGATGTTCTATTTGCATAATCTGGAACGTTCCAGAAGAAAATTTTACTCAAAAATACCGCAAGTTTATGTTTAAAAATTAAAACAATGACCCTCACAGAGTATAAAAGGAAGACGAAATTTGACACAAAAAACACTTTATGCTTTGAATACACAAGAGACACATCACCTACGAATCCGATCATCTCGTCCAAGGCGAAGTCGAAGAACAAGAATTCAACCCGAGAACACAGAAAGGCTTTTTCCCGTACATGACAAAAGACTGACTTAACCTATATAAGGAGTATATCGCTAAACGCTAACGTGTTGTTGAATAGAGCAGCAACACGCCATATTTAATAGAAACGCACACAGCCAGATATCCAGCGGCCCTGAAAAGGACCGATTTTAATAGAGAAATTCAATTTTGCTGGTATTTGCTAAGACAAACCGACTTTGACAAAATTCCCAAACAATTTACTGACACGAGCCATCTACATTGAGTTTGGAACTAGCGCTGAGACGGCAGAATAGAGAAACCACGCAGACAGCTGTTCGCCGCCGCCAGAATTCAAAGCATAGAAACAGTACGAATTTTATTTCAATCGTGCGGAGTTTTAAAACCGTAATTTGACTTATAAATAGTTACCAGTGCGTGAGGAACATAAACACGAAGAGACGTAAGTTTGGAATCGTCCCCAAGAACAGTGTCCAGTGAAGGAAATACTTACCCACCGGAACGTGAGTTGTTCAATAATTAAAATCATTTTTACCTTGTATCCTTGTCACACAGTTGTACTACACATGTCAAACACCTTCAAACCACTCAATTTTTGTAAATCCCACTGATTTGTCTTGATAGTTCAAAGGAGTCACGTACTGAGTATAAAGTTTTTTCATACAGTAAATTCATGCTATTCAACTGAGCAATAAAATTTTTATCAGCCGATTATTAATAAAAAACTTGTCAATAACTTTTTTGTAACTCTGCAATTTTGTTTAATTTGTGTGTTAATCCTTCAGACGATTTTTTTTATGAAAAGAAAGATCATTAAACAAATGTTATTTATAATTTAAACTCTCTTGTTCACATTTTTTTATATAATTAATTTAACAACTAAAAAATCAATTTTTAATAATAATAATTTCTTGGAACAAATATCCAAGTGGCGCCCACATACACATATTAGCATAAGTTGTGTTTGCAGGACAACATCGTCGCAGAGAAACCGGCAATTAGTAAGTATTAAAAGTGCGCGGAGTGTAACACCCGACATCACAACACAATCTCATTTCGTTATAATATTTATAATGTAAAAAGAGTGATTATGTCAGGAATACCATTGGGAATCTGTGATATTAAAAGTTTCTGAATTGTGATGTACTAGATCTTGAATTGGGATGGTAATTTGGAATTGAAATTAATATGTATATATACAAAGATGATTTCAGAAAGAATAAAAGTTGTTATTGTTGGTTAACAGAGAGTTTTAATTGCAAGTCCCGTCTCACTGGACCCAGCGCATTTTATGGTTCTTCTAGGCCTTCTGCCTATTTCTCTAATTATCTAGTAGCCTCTCCTTTAAAAAAAAAGGAGGGTTTACAGTTGCACCTAATGGTTGTAATAAGACAAAATTTCAGTATCCTACTATATACATAACAGGTATGTAAGTTTTGTTTGAAGATGTATTGTTATTGTCCATTATTTTATTAGGCACTATCTTAAAAAAATAATAAAGTACAAAAATTATTAAAACCGCATTATATTTCGCCTCTTGTCTTGTACCATTTTCAACAATCTCGAAATATAATGCAATTTTAGTAGTTCCTACATGCGTTTTGAAGATAGTGGCTAATAAAATAATAGCCATTTCTATATATAGCTCGCGGGATTAGCTCAGAGCCCTGAGAAATTGCTGTGCGATCGAACTTCTTTTATTTACTAATGCTAATATTGGAACAGCTGTTTTTGTTGTGGGCACCTATTATTTACATTGCAGATACAAAACAAGTCTCACAGATGCCTCTCAGAGCTTTGAACCAATCTCACGAGTTATATGCATGGGTAGATTTTTGAGGGTTTGGGAAATAGAAATAAAATAGTCAACGAGGCATTTTTATTTTGCATTTTATTGAAAACTATTATATTGAAAACTAAACAATTTTAATATGGTTGTATTTTACAGTACCTTATGTTGTGTTATCAAATATAAATAAAACAATTACATATTATGTGCGAAGAAAAATAAGACATTTAAAATATTTAAGATTTAATGTCCTGTCACATGTAGAGTACATTATTATGAATGAGATCATTGAGCCTGTTTTGACGGACTTAGCATTTTGGAATCAGGTTCGAATATTGATAAGTACCCTCTTAAATCAGGGCTTCCATTGAGCTTGTTCCGGTATTTATTTTTAATGTAAGAATACGAAGAGAAAGCTCTCTCTACTAGTTCAGAATTAGTAAATGGTACGAAAACTTGAAGTGCTTTTTTACTTAGAGGTCCATATTCCTCACTGATGCTTGCCCAGAAATTTCCAATCAGATTTTAACGAAGAATCTGTTGAAATTTCAATTAATTTTTCCTTTTCATGAATGGATAGCTTGGCGGCCTTGAAGTTGTCTTCATTAAACGGGTCTGCAATCCAGTTGTCTCCGTCTTCACGTTTAGGGAAATACTGCCTAAAAGAAACCATGAGGCCTGTCAAGTGTAATACTACGTTATTTCTGACCTCTTGAGATAGGTCCAGGCTATTGACATTTAAGAAGCAGTGCAGTGTATCAAACACTTCAGCTTGATTATTTTCAACGCAGGTTTTCCAAAAGTCAAATTTTTTAACATGGACTCAATTTTGTTTGAAACTTTATATACTGTTATTGAGCTGTTCTGTAACCCTAAGTTGAGTTTATTTATCACTGAAAAAATATCAGCTAAATAACCAAGTTGCTGAAGCCAGTCATTGTCCTGAAACTTTGAAGCCAAATAAAATGGTGTTCTTCAAAAAAGACTTGTAGTTAATGTCTGAGTTCAAATAATCGTGTGAGGACTTTTCCTCGAGAAAGCCACCTTAATTCGGTGTGCAAAAACAATGTGGAGTGAATACCACCCATCTCCTCAGAAAGTGCTTTAAACAGTCTGGAGTTTGTTGCGTTGGCTTTGACAAAGTTTACAACTTTTACTGCTTCATTAAGAACGTCATTCATTTTATTCGGCATTTTTTTGGACGGAAGGCTTTGCCTATGGATACAGCAATGGCTCCATGCTACATGGGGAGCCACTTTTCTGATACGTCCACGAAGACCTACGTTGCAGCCGGACATTGAGTTTCCGCCATCAGTGCAAATGCCACAACAATTAGCCCAACTAATTTCCTGTCCACATTAATAGTTAAAAATCACGTTGAACACGTCTTCCCCTGAAGTTCGCTCAGTCAACGCATGATACAGTAAAAGGTTTACTTCAAAATCGTTATTGTCATTAAGATACCTTGCAGTAACAAGTAATATTGATAGGTCAGCAACGTCTGTGCTATCATGAACTTGAATAGAAAAAAATGACTATTTTTAATTTTTGTATTACCGTTTCTTCAATGTCTTTAATTATTCGTGAAACCGTGTTATTTGAAAACGGTATTCTCTTAATTTTTCGAACATTGTCCTGTCCGAATATACACTGTACAGCATCTTTTATACACGGAGCTATCAAATCCTCAGCAATTGTGTGGTTTTTACCGCGCTTAGCAATGTGATAGCTAATTCTGTAAGAGGCTTCAACAGCATTTTCATTGTCTTTATTAACAACCACTAGATATGATGAAACATGTGCATCTTTTTTATAGTTTTTTGACAGTCAATCAAAAAAACTAACTTCTTTCTTTTGTACTGAGCATGTTTAGTGTTTAAATGGCGCATAAGTAAAGAGGGTTTCATGCTACCGTTACTTAAAACCTCCCCGCATACAACACATAATGGATTCGGACTTTCCTCCTCCCCAGTAATTGAAAATCCATATTTTAAATACTCATCTGAATATTTCCGTTTCTTCTGATCAGCTCCAGTACTTGAAATATAATTTTTACTACTATCACTTACGTGCGTAACAACCATGTCCTGGGATGTGCTCTGGGAAACAGGTCTACTAGGTACATGGCCACTACACACTGCAGGGTGATCGTTTTTCAGAGTTCCAGTTTTTAATCACTTATCCATAACGGATTACACTCAGTAATAATGTATGGGAAAATCTCACAATAATGCCACCTTCTGTAAAATAATAGCACACAAAAATATATTCTCCACACACGAACACGTAGGCTAACTATTATTCGACAACGAACATAACAACCTTCTAAGAACCTTAGCCGCGCAACGTCAAATAGAAACACGAAATACTGTTGAGTTGAGGAGGTTCCCATTTATATATTTTCAAGCAGGTTGGGGCTGGGCTAGATTTAACTAAGAAGGGTGAAAGGGAGGGGGTGTGCCCGCCCGCCCACGGCTGCCACTGAGCAATCACAGGCGCGTGGCTTGAGACGAGTAGACGACAGGTTACCGGCGGCGCGTTCTGAGAGACAAATACATAGCGCCCGCCATTACTGTTTATTTTTGGCGTACCCCTGAGTGGTCCGTCGCGTACCATCAGGGGGTATGCATAACCCATGTTGCCTTAGACGATAACCAATCACTTGCCTTGAAAAATTCACTTCAGCTGTTTGTATAGGCTGCTTTTCTTTCCCATTTATCGTCCATGTTTCACTAGCAATGTAAGAACAATTATTGCCATTACTTATAGAACTTCATTTTAGTATCAGTTCTTGTTTTGTTTCTTAGTGTTCATTGTATGTTTCTTAGTGTAGTTTTGTGATGGAGGTATATATAGAGGATGGGTGTAAGCACAACATAAATTGGAGAATTTTATGCAGTTGTATAAAAATGTCACTGGTTATGGGAAGCCCATCTTATAAATATAGGCTAGGCCTAAAGATTTGTGTGTAGCTGTTGGTAGTGTCTTCTTTTTGGGATTGCCCTAACCCATGGACCCACAGTTATCTCACCATATCTGGCTAGAGACAAAATGTTATGCACTGTCTCCAACATCTACAGAGTTGTAATCCTTGGTTTCGGATAATGGGCAGGTTGTGCCCACAATGATCCTGAAGTTGGGCAGGGATCAGCAGGTAGAGCCTGACTGCACCAGTGGCATGTAAAGTAATGTATGCTCATCACTTAGGTAACTTTGTTTTTGTAACTCACCAGTGTTCAGACAGCACCAAGAACCAGAAACATTATTAACAGTGAACACATAAAACACTTGTCTCAACTGTGACATACATTACTGGTACTGATACAAACAGTACAACACTTTCAGAATCTGAAGTCAAACTCCCTAAACTATGAAATAATTTTGTTGGTTAATTGAAAGTTGAACACAGATTGCTGATGGAGACACAGCTAAATAAATTGATTCATGTCAACTTCCGATTAGTTAAGGTGCTGTTCAATCTGTTTGCTAAGTTTTCTTTAATTGTTTAACTAACTGATTTTTATTTTATGTAGGCCTATGTTCTTAACAAAATATTATTTTTTGTTTCAAATTTTACTTAATATGATCAATACAATTTTTATCAGATGTCCACCAACATCATTCCAATGTGCCAATGGGACATGTATTGACGGCAGCAAAAGATGCAATAAGGAAGTTGATTGCTCAGATGGATCAGATGAAGCAGCGCCTGAATGTTCTGGAGCCACATCCACAACAACAGAAGTCCCTGTACCAGTCCCTGTACCTTTGAAGTGCAAGTACGTGAAAACATGTTATTACCATATGGAAATTTAGATTGTACCATATACAGTAGTTGTTTCAGTGCTGAGATACCTACATCTTTTTTTAGTCCTTAATTAAATAGTAATTGCAACTTTAACTGTTAATTAAATACAAAATATTAATGGGTGTCTGATAAAAGTTTCATTTTATCATGTTATGATCTGTCAACACAAATATCTTCAGAAAAGTATAATTAAATTTGTAACTAACAATAATTAGTAAATAACTACAAAAGAATTGGTTTCTTATTAATAAAAGTATAGAGGCTGAGTAATTTTATTACAACAATTAATGAAATTTATGAAATACCAATAACAGGCTTTTCAATTTATGTGTTGCTGTTTGGTCCAGACATCCTTTCAGAGAGATGATGAATGTGGAGAAGAAGCAACTTTAAAAAGATTTTTTGTTAATAATAAATTTATATTTTTGTAATTAACAGTGTTTTATTGTGATTGTTATTTTAACTGGGTATAGTTCACTTTCTTAACATTAATATTAATGGAGATAATTTATTCGTCACTTGTTAATTAATATTGATTAAATTAAATGTATGGCCAAGGTTTGTTAACTTTTATTTCAAGCTTTACTTTGTGTGCTCATTGCTATGTTCATCCTTAATTTGTTGAAGTTCGTGTGACAGCAGATCAATGTGGCTAATGGTCAGTATACAACTAAATGTTTGAAATATGTTTTATCTAAGGTAATTCGTCTTTAGTTATATTACAAAGTAGACTTAAAGAAATATTAATGTGTAATTTCAACATTTGTGGAAATTGATTATATTAAATAGGTATCAGAAAAGTTCATGTGTAATGCATATATCAAGTTTTTATGAGTTTTATATAAAAAAAACTATAAACTGAGACTGTGCTGGATCCAACACGTGTCTGGTTTGCTGGTCATTTTTTACATAAATAAACAAAATACTGTGGTAAGAAGGAAGACATTTCTGTGACTTAATATCCCTGTCAAACAAGAGAATGATTCATTAGTTTATATCATGATTCAATATTAGTTTATATCATACAATATTTGGATCTACTAAGCTATACTTACCCAAACGTTTGTGTTGGAAATTAAAGATGGTACTTCAAATTGCTTTAGATAACAGTGTTACAACGATTGCCACGCGTTGGGCAACCAAATACAACGATAAGCAATTATGCTAACAATAATGAATTAATTAATCTGTGATTAATTAATTATGTAAATATACTAATTTGCATAATGAGCTCGTGTAATCACTCAATTAGGTTACTCATATCAACTGAACTGATTGAAGCTAAATAACACGTTAATTTCTTTATGTTAGCACAATTATTGCATGGAGACTCTAATTGTTGTATTAATAAATAAAAACTACTATAAATCACTCAAATGCCATTACTTTCTTGTTCTGAGGTAATTTGACAATAATGAACGCATATATTCTGGATAAAATAAACACTTATTTATTTAACATCATATCATTAAATAAAGAGACTTCAATATATATAAAATATGGATGATTCCCTGTAAATACATTCATAAACTCATAAAAAGAACATAAAAGAACACATGTGTATACATCAAATTACAATGTAGATCCACTACGTTGTTTGCTGAAAAACATACACATATATAATGCAATCGATATATAGAAACACAAATAGTCAAACAATAAATCTTATACTAATGCGTTCATCGTTTGCCTCAGATGGATGGCGTTAATTATGTTTATCATGTTTAATTTAAATACTCAAGGGGTGTTTCTTGAAAAAGAGACAGGACAGTAGAGTTCTTATGATAAGGATAGCATAAAGATTACTTGTTAGACGAATTATCCGATATTTCCATCGGCGTAACTCCTCCTCTCTGCTGGTCCATGTGTGGGAAGCTGCGTAGCTGTGATGTCACTGACACTTAACACACGCGGAACAGATTCACTCGCGCTGTGTGTGTATTCTGTTGATTCGGCTGTTACTGTTCGAGTCATGAAATTATGTGTCGTGAAGATAAGTTCATCGTTAACTATGGTGTATATGTCTGTCTGTCTATTGTTGAACTTCTGGTATGTACATTAATGTTTAGTGTTTTTGATGCCGTGGTGTAATTGTTCCAAATGATATTGTATCGCTCCGCCGCACTGTATAACGTTACGATTTCGTCGTCCGGTATTACATCAACGATAGTTCTACGCGTCGGTTATTGATGAAAGTGTGACTGGTTGTTCAGTTCTGAATTCGAGTATAATAAAGAACTCTATAATTGTTAAGCACTGGCGTATGTCGCATGTTTTTAGACACTGTAGGTACACTATTACCGGATACGCGCCAATATCGAAATGTCTAAGTCTCTTAGTTATATGTCGCGTAGCAAAGTTTCAAAGTCCCACTGCTGTCCGTATGTTAATCGAACTTTGACGACCGACTGTTGAAAGTTATAAATAGACTGTTTAAAAGTACTTGAAGACTGCTCAAAGTATATGATTGAAAATTTATGAAAGACTGTTCTCCCGCGTGCTCTGCAAACAGTTTTTATCAAGCATCGTTTACCACAATGCACCCTTCTGGAAAACACGCCTCAAGTCGAACATGATAGGACGGAAGATCTCCTAATCTTATGCCAGACCATCGTTCTTCACTTCTCATTCGACGTTCCCGTTGCCATGCTGGCGACGGTCCTCTCCACCTGTTCTCTGGGTAGATGCTGGGTTGTGATTGGGTATCCTGTCTTCCCACGAGTTCGTGTCGAAAGCCTCCGTACTCTTTTCCTAGAACAGGAGCGATTTCCATGGGTGTCCATCAAGTCTTTGTCTAAGCGTTCTCCGGATCTCGCTGCAGTTCTCACGCAAACAATGTGTCGTATTTTGTTATTGTTTCGCTGTGCTCGACCCCTTTTCCGAACGCTGTCCTGGCGCAGCGTGTCGTCGTTTCCAAAACGGCACTCCTTCTCCCTGTCGTAAATATCCGTTGTCGCCAGTAAGACGTTCCCCTGCTGTGTACAAGTTCGATTCTATTCTTTTAGGTATCGATGTCCGTTCTCATATAGGGTACATACTATTGTGTGTCTTACACCCTTTTCTTATTACTGGTACACTTCAAATTATCCTGGCAGTGTGTCCGTCACAGTTTCACCCTAATTGGTACTTGACACAATTTCTTTTATCTTACATTTTGCAGGCTGTAAATCTCGTGTTTGAGTCGCGTCTGTCACGGCCAACCTTGTTCCCTATTGTAAAGCTATGTGAAGCGTATTTGTATTGTCTGAAGCAAACGTTCACTTGACACCTCGTCACACAGTTTCTTTATTTATTGCTCGTGGCCTGAGTAGGTGTGTCTTGTTGAATGTAACGTCTTTTCGATCATACTAAAATTTTTAATTTTTTGGTTGTTACAGTGTTTGTTATCAGTCTTTACAGTGAAACTGAATTCACTTTATACCAAAAAAGTATATGTTTCATATTTTAATACAGTTGTTTATAATAGTATTATTTACACCATTAATGCCCCCCACATAGCATTGAACATATCGGTAGAATGGAAGCGAAAAGGGTACCTCAACAAGTTTTACAATATGCGCCTAAAGGGAAAAGAGATGTGGGAAGACCACGTAAAAGATGGCTTGAAAATAGAGACCATAACAAATGATGTCGCCTAATCCTGGAATGAAGGAGAAGAAGAAGACAATATTAATGGTTATCATCAGGAGTCCACATCTAGCAGTTACAGGTTTAGTACACCCGAGGTACGCTAGCTGAATTCTCACATTGCTTCAACATGTCTTGGGTAGAATCCCTTTCCTGTCTGGTTTCTCTTGACCAATTTTCGGTCTTTTTGACCCTGATGCTATTAGGTTTTTGAGGGCTAGGGAGTCTTTCATTGGTTTCACATTTCAGCTTTACTATGTACAGTAACTCTAGTTTTCTTGTTTTCATTTTGTACTACCTGGCAAGGGCCTGGCCAAGGTTAAAGGTGCCAAATGGTATATGGTCCTAAAGATAAAGGGGAATGTTTCCTAACAGCACTTGGAGCAGAAGAACCTAGGAGATGGGTCTCCATATAAAACCCAGAGCAGGATGAGATGTTAAAGTTAGTACTCCTACTACTGGTGTCACTCTACAGGATGCTGGTAACGTTCTTAGAGGACACTTATCCTACTCAAAAGTCACAAAGGAAAAAATCGTATGGTAAATATGGTTATGGACAGGGAATGACTATGGTTGTGCCAGTATTACTGTATGGTTCTGAAACTTGAGTTCTGACAAAAAAACATATATGCCTAAGTATGACGAAGGCTGCATATCAGAAACGTGATCCTTGAGATCTGTTAAGGGCTCCAAATGAAAAGATAGACACTACGATAAAGACGTTTGTAAAGAGTTGAAGATAGTGTTACGATATTACAGACCAATCTATGTGTTTATCTAATGTTCCAGAGGAATCAAGCTGAATGTTGTGGCGTACGTGATTCTCAGCGCATTTGGTAGACTGTGCCAGAATTCGAGCAGCCGCACGCACTGTGTCAAGGCCGCAATTAATTACGTCGTAGTAGAGATAACACGTAGTTGTGGAATGTTCTGGTCTGTGAACGTGGTATAAATACTGGGCAGCAACGGCCTTAGTTCAGTGATTATCGGGCGAAATTACTATGTGCGTTCAAGTGGTTAATAGTGAAGAGTTGTGTTTTATAATCGGGCGGTATAATTGTAACACAATTGTGTTTTATATTAGTTGACATTTTATTGCGTGCGAACAATTTTAATTTGATTTGTTGTAAGAGACTGTGTTGTTAATTACGAACTGTTTAACTGTGATTAAAGCTTGTGATTAGTGACATAATTGGTGTCTTGTATTTTGCTTTCCACTGTACCATACGACGATCAAGTAGACCGTCGTAAGAGTGGGTCAGAAGTTCGACAGAACCGTTAACAGTGCAAACAAGTGGACACTTTGTAAAAGACGAGTTTATTTCGTAATTAATCTGCAAACATGGATGCCAGTCAGATGATGGAAGCTTACCAAACACGGCTGCGGCAGACACAGTAAGAAGCAGAAAGATGGCAAAAAGAAGAACGAAGACAAGACAGAGAAGAAGCGGAAAAACGACAGGATAAGAAACGCAGACAGGAGACAGAAGAGACAAAAGAAGAACGCCGACAGGAAAGAGAAGAACGTAAGTTGTAAACAGAAGACATTAAAGCATTAATACAGGAGCAAAGCCAGTTGCAAGAACACTAGTAAGCAAGTTAGAAGGTAATAAAGGTAGTAAATAACGAAGGTAGAAGAATCAATGATATTAAAAATAGCTGAAGTAGACAAATCTGTCTCGATTGTAGAAGAATCAATGTCTACAAAATTATCTGTCATAGAAGAATCGATGTCTACAAAAATATCTGTCATAAAAGAATCGATGTCTAAAAAATATCTGTCATAGAAGAATCGACGTCAAATAAAAGATCTGCAGTAGAAAACTCAATGGCAAACATATGAGAACAAATTAAAATTGAAGTTGAGCAGTGCCTGAAGATACAACCAAAACAACTTTGCGAAAAGTCTGTACCAATGATAAAGACCGAAAAAGACGCAGAAAATAAGTTAATAGAGAAAGTCACTATGCCTGCAGTAGGGACTTTGCAAACCTCATGCAGTTCATGTCAAAGCTCCAACCTTTGACGGAAGCAGTCACTGGGCAACGTATCTCCGCCAATTTGAAGCTGCTGCATGCGCAAATAATTGGACGGAGAAAGACAAGCAGTTTCACTCGTTCTCTCATTAAAAGACCCACGGCAGAACTACTACAGAAAGTGCCACCTGACAGCCAAAACACCTATGCCGAATTGATAAAAGTTCTAGAATTACGGTATGGCGATAAACATTTGCGAGATGTGTACTGCACCCAGTTGAGAGCAAGGCGACAGCATTACGGGGAGAGTCTTCATGGGTTTGAAGCAAATATCGACAGACTAATTAGACTGGCCTATCCTGAAGCGCCAGAAGATTTTCGAACGAGTTTTGCGATCCAGACATTTACTGCCGGTGTCCGAGATAATGAACTACAGCAAGTGTTACGAATGGCAAGATACCAGAACAGTGCGGACGCCATGGTACATGCATTGCAATTTGAGGCCGCCAAATCACCGTCTGGTTGGACAAGTCATAAAGTGCGCGCGCTAAAAGATTGCGACGGCACGGACGATGAGGAAGAAGAACAAGGAACAGAGACTCGGCGGTCGGCGCCACAGAATAAAAGAAGAAAGGATGGAAGACCGAAGTGTTATAGATGTGGGAAACCTGTACATCTTCAACGAGATTGTCGGGATAGAATTCAGCAGCAGAGAAACTAGCAGTAGTCGGTACAACGTGGCGTGTGCTGACTAACTGAAGGAACGAAGCTCCTAGACATTACGTAATTTCTACACTTCAGTAAAACCGCGGGAATTTGGTGGTTACCGGATTCGTTCAAGAAAGGCCAACCTCAATTACAGTTTGACACAAGCGCAACAGATTCCATTGTGCGGCCCGACGTGGTGAAAGATCTCAAGCCAATCTGGTGCTCTTGCAGATTTCGAACAGCAACTGGACGGCCTGTAAAAGTGTTTGGAAAAGTGGAGATACACCTACGCCTCGGTCGACTTGAGTTTAATCATAAAGTACTTGTTGCAGACATTGTTGATGAAGCATTTCTTGGTGTGGACGTTATGAAGTCATACGGATTTATAGTCGATTTAAAAAACAATGTCTTGAGAATCGGAGGAGAAGAGGTTATGCTCTCCACAATGACTACATCAGAAAAATTGATGGACGTCATAAACCAAGTGGCCGTAACTGTTCTGCCAAACTCCGAAAAGCTCGTCATGTTTAGAACCGAGGTAGATATTAGGGGCAACCAGTGCTCTATATTTGAACCCCAGGTATATTTGCACATCGGGCATACTAATTGCCAGAAGTTTAGAAAAACCTGACGAAACCGGAAATGTACCTATTAGAGTAGCGAATATTTTGGATCAAGCTGTCACTTTACAAAGCAATACGCTCCTATGCAAATTGACTCCTGTGGCCTGGGTAACCGGAATGACGCCGAAGATCCAGTTGTGCTTCGGATAATTCCAAATTACCTGGGGAGCTGCAGGAAGTATTGAAGAGATCTTCTAACGACCTCTCAAGTGGTGAGGTAAAAAAACTCAGACAGTTTTTACATGAATTCAAAGATTGTTTTGCAGTTCGGGGACAGTCACTGGGAAGAACCTCTCTTGTGCAACATCGCATCAATACTGGGGACGCAACACCGATACGCCAACCTCCTCGAAGGCCTCCATTATCTAAGTAAGAGGAAATATCTTAGTTAGTACAGAACATGTTGACAGAGGGAATAATCGAGCCTTCGTCAAGTGCTTGGTCTTCTCGGGTAGTGTTGGTTGCGAAGAAGGATGGTGGATTACGTTTCTGCGTAGACTATCGGAGGCTGAATGACGTGACAAAGAAAGACTGCTATCCATTACTTCGCGTTGATGATACACTCGACACGTTGTACGGAGCACAGTGGTTTTCCACATTGGACCTGAAGAGTGGATATTGGCAAGTGGGTCTTCATCAAGAAGACAAGGGAAATACCGCTTTCTCGACCCCAAGTGGTTTATTCCAATTTAACATCATGCCATTTGGACTCTGTAATTTACCGGAGACATTCGAAAGATTGATGGACCTGGTACTCCGAGCACTGACATGGAAAATTTGCCTTGTATATTTAGACGATATCATAGTCATCAGGAAAATTTTCAAAGACCATTTGAAAAACCTTAAGGAGGTTCTAACTAGACTTCACGGTGCCCAACTAAAGCTGAGCCCGAAGAAGTGTTCTCTATTCCAGAAGGAAGTACAGTATCTAGGCCATCTGGTTTCGGCAGCGGGTGTTAGCATGGATCGTAATAAAGTAGACACCGTAAGAGAATGGCCAGTTCCAAAGAGTAAACACGAAGTTCGGAGTTTCCTGGGGTTATAGTTATATTACAGACGTTTTGTGAAAGGCTTCGCAAATATTGCTAAACCACTACATGAGCTAACGGCAAATAAACGAAACTTCCGCTGGTCGAGAGAGTGTAATCAAGCATTTAGAACTTTGAAAATTACATTATATTCACAGCCAATTCTCGTTTTCCCCGTTTCCGAAGGGAAGTATGTCGTAGACACAGACGCAAGTAATACTGGTCTAGGAGCAGTTTTGTACAAGTGCAGAACGGTGAAGAACGAGTAATAGCGTATTACAGCAAGACGCTTTCTAAGCCAGAGAGAAATTATTGTGTTACAAGGAGAGAGTTGTTGGCAATTGTTAGAGCTTTGGTGCACTTCCATAAATACCTCTATGGGAGAGAGTTTTCACTACGTACCGACCATGACGCGCTTGCATGGCGCTTGAGATGCTCTTGAGATTTAGAAATCCGGAAGCACATTTGCCAAGATGTTTCGAACGTCTACAAGTGTACAACTTCAAGGTACAACATTGATGGGGGCGCCTGCATGGAAACGCAGATGGCTTATCACAAAGACAGTGCCCGGAAAACTGCCGACATTGCCACAGAAAGGAAGAACAAAACTCCAGCGAATATGTTTAAGCCAACACTCTTGATTTCCTGGCAGGTGGTTGGACTACACAAGACTGTCGACAAGAGCAGATGACTGATGAAGACATTGGACCGACCTTGACAGCAAAACAGGAAGGTCGCCGCCCGTATTGGCAAGATATCTGCCATGGTTCCGAAGTGCTGAAGGGCTACTGGGCACAATAGGAATCTTTTAGCTTAGAAAACGGATTTCTGAAAAGGGCTTGGGAAAGTGCAGATGGACGAAACGTGGTCATGCAGTTGATAGTTCCCCGAAGTAAAGTGCAGTCTGTTTTGAAGGAGATGCATGATGGAACATCTGGAGGCCACCTTGGCGTTAAGAAAACCCTTGACAAAATACGGAAGCGATTCTATAAGTTACATCTTTGCCACGACGTAGAGGAATGGGTTCGGACGTATGAAATATGTGCTGCAAGCAAGGGCCCACAAACCAAAAGCAGGGAAAAAATGAGACAGTATAACGTTGAACTGCCTTTCAAGAGAATTTCCATAGACATTGCTTGACCATTCCCAGTTACTGACGATAAAAACCGGTACATCATGGTTGTAGGAGGCTACTTTTCTAAGTGGGTGGAAGCCTACGCAATTCCAAATCAAGAGGTTACCACTGTGGCAAAGGAGTTAGTTCACAACTTCTGTTACCGTTATGGAGCCCCTATGGAAATCCATACGGATCAAGGGAGAAATTTCGAATCAGGAGTGTTTAAAGAATTATGCCGTCTACTCGGAATTCGTAAGACCAGGACAACGCCTCTGCATCTTCAGTCGGACGGGATGGTTGAGAGATTCAATAGGACGCTTGAGCAGAATCATTAAAAGGTTGTTGACCAAACAGACGGGGACCAACATATACCACTATTCCTCATGGCGTATAGATCATCAGTACACGACACAACCGGCATGACTCCTGCAAAATTGGTGTTTGAGCGGGAGATTCGACTTCCTGGGGACTTGATGTTCGGATCACCTGAGACTCAGTCCCAAGGGCCACAGAACTATTCCTCGCATTTTGTAAACCAACTGCGAGAAACGAATCTCTTGGTAAGAGGACGGCTGAAGATTGCCAGTGATAAAATGAAAACTCGATATGACATTCGCAGCAATAGTGTGGGTTTCCAAGGAGGAGATCAGGTCTGGTTGTTTAACCATAAGCGCCGTCGTGGTCGCTCACCTAAGTTGCAGACTAACAGGGAAGGACCCTATACTGTGAAAGAAATAATCAACGATGTTGTTTACCGGATTCAACAGGAAGGACAGCGAAAGTTCAAGATTGTCCACCTAGATCGCCTGGCCAAATATTACTTCATAGTCGGTTTGCCAGTTCGGAACGAACAGGTTTAAGGAGGGGGCAGTGTTACGACATTACAGAATAATCTACGTGTTTATCGAATGTTCCAGAGGAATCTAGCTGAATATTGCGACATACGTGATTCTCAGCGCATTTGGTAGATTGTGTCGGAATTCGCGCTGTCGCATGCACTATGTCAAGGCCGCAATTAATTACGTCGTAGTAGAGATAACGAGTAGTTGTGGAATGTTCTGGTCTGTGGACGGTGTATAAATACTAGGCGGCAGCGCCCTTAGTTCAGTTATTATCGGGCGATATTACTCTGTGCGTTCAAGTGGAAAAAGTGGAGTGTTGTGTTTTATAATGAGGCGATATAATTGTAATACAATTGTGTTTTATATTAGTTGACATTTTATTGCGTGTGAACAATTTTAATTTGATTTGTTGTAAGAGACTGTGTTGTTAATTACGAACTGTTTAACTGTGATAATTAAAACTGGTGATTAGTGACTTAATTGGTATCTTGTTTTTTGCTTTCCACTGTACCATACGACGATCAAGTGGACCGTCGTAACAATATTTAAAATCCAAAACTATAATGGTGAAAACAAAGAGTGATGGTTGCTCATCTGAATAGGATGCTAGGTGGCAGGTTACTTAAGCAAGTTTGGTAATACAAGCCTATTGGACAAAAGTTTTACAAATGAAGCAAAAAGCTCTGACAGTTGACAAAAAATGTAGGAGCTACTTTTTGAAGTCCGTTAAAGAACATGAACGAATGATATTTACATTTTTCTATAATATTTCTATATTATGTAAGTGTAACAGAGTTACTGAAATCACAGATTAAATTTAAATTGGATCCTCCAATCAACTTCTATTATAATAAATCTGAATTTGGTTACAATATACTTTCTTATAGTTCATTGGGTTTATATAATAACTGAGTGTTGATGAACAATAGACGAAAATAGTCTGTTTATAGTATTAACTATATTTTTTAAGAATCAATCAAATACTTCACACACTAAATAGAGAAAGTGTCAAGGCCTAACATTAGCCCAGATTTTGGCGATAGTGTCAGATGCTGAAGTGCCAGTAATTATGCTACCATACAATGCCACTAACATTCTCCAGTTTTTGGCGATAGTGTCAGATGCTGAAGTGCCAGTAATTATGCTACCATACAATGCCACTAACATTCTCCAGTAATTATACCCCCTTCTTTCCCTTCTACAAATTACTTAAACCTGAAACAGGCATACAGATGCCCTAACAATCTTATCTATATACTTGAATGAATGATACATGTACTAATGTCTATGGATCCTCTCAATAGCAGACAGTTAAAAACATTGTTATTTTTACAAGCAGACTGGGAGATGTCTACCAAAGGGAAGGACTCTAGTTGCTACTATGTGTGCCAATAGTATTGTGTTTTAGTGTGGTTATTGTGTGTCAAGAATATTAATATTGTGTGTAAAATAATAGATACTGTATGACATTTCAGGGAGACAGAATTTAAATGTACATCTGGTCAGTGCATTGATAAATCTTCTGTATGTGACAGCAGAGTGGACTGTCCAGATAAATCTGATGAAACTGAATCACAATGCTCAAGTGTCTCGTAAGTTAATTGCAACTATATATTATATTTTTATAAACCTTCTAAGCTTATGATAATAACAATAATGACAATATGTTACCTTCTAATCTTAAACAATAATTTTATATATGTAAGAAGTAATTTAAGATAATAAAATCAATAAGATAATAGTAATTTTGATTAGTTTTTTAATTTTGCAAATTTTGAATTAAATAAGATCATTATTGCTCCTTGTGTTTGTATCCAAGTAATATATATATATATATATATATACATTTATTTATTTACATTTATATGTAAATACTGTAAACAATATGACTATCGAACAAATTATCATTGTGACACAGGGTTAAAAAGTGGTTATGTATAAGCAAAAGTGTTACGTATAGTATGCATAGACTTTCAAAGAATTCTATGATTATAATAATATGATACATAAGTAATTGTTATCTCAGAAATTATGTAAGATTAATTCAAATTATGCTTGAAGTTCAAGGTCAGAGTGTTAATACAAGAAGGATTGATAGAAGTAGTAGCGATGATGAGAAGTGTGTGGGAAGGAATGGGTGTCAGAGACACTGTATAATGTTGCAGTAGAAGGCATAATAAGGATCTGCAGAGTAGAAAAACTAACAACCACAAACTGGTTAATATTATGGTGTATACAAATGATATTGCTCTATCAGTGAGGAACAAGGAAAAGGTGAAAGAAGCAAAAGGAGTAGAATCAGAGAACCAAGGGAAGCAGCTGTCTTACTGGGAGAAAACCAAATATATAAGTCTGGGGAGGATAGAAAGCAAATGTGAAGAGAATTGTGGAATTTAGTGATTATAAACTTCAAAATGTGTAAATTTTTAAATAGTTTTAAATAATGGTTAAAACAAAAATGTGGATGACTTAAACATTATGCACAGAATACAATCTGTTAAACAGATCATATTCCTCCATCTCTCTTTACTGACACATGATGAACCCTGTCTTGGAACTAAATGCCAAGGTCCATTATCTTGTATCAAACCTGATCGTGCCTGTCAGTGAAATGTAAAAGAATTGTGATAGTTCTTGTGCTGTTACACCGTACGATTCCAACCAAGGCACAAAATAATATTATCAGCATAATAATATCAAGGTACTCAGCACATACAAAGTTATCTCAAACAGAAGTTTCAATTCCCAGAGTTTCGAAAAGCACCACGGTTGGAAAAGGAGTGTGTCTCTGTTGTCAGTTGGTGGTGCGATCAATTTCAAGCAAACGTAATATTCTTTGCAAACAACTTAGATTCTGAGAGGCTCTCGCTATTATTGTTGGTGCTTGGGAGCATTGGTAGACAAGGAAAAGAATGTTAGCTACCATATGCAAAGTAAGGAAGTTTTTGCTAAAGGGGAATGTAGTGTGCAAGTTACCAAATGTATCAAACTCATCTAAGCCATACCTGCAAACATAGTGTCAGCTGAAAGGTCATTAGCTGCCTGAATACATAGGCCTACACTGAGGCAGAAGAGACTGAACAACACGGTACCCTTAACACTCACACTATAGACTTGATGCCTCTTGTACCTCATGAATATCTCATGAGGCATTCAGAAAGAGCAGACCAATTTGGTAAAACCTTTACCTCGTACTGAGTACCTACTTTTAAGGCATGCAAATTATCTGAATTATAAGGAAACTCAATATTTTAAGGCATCATTTTTATCTGAATACAACTTTTCTGTTGTCATAAAATTACATGAAGGCATGAATAAAAATATTATGATGTAGTAATAAATAATTTTACAATATTCTTTCACTTTTAATTTGTAAATAATAGTTTCTGTAATGTATCTCCATGCTCTCTTTATTTAGAGGGCTACTTATTCCTGAAAACATGCTACAGTAATATTTATAAGAAATATTGTATTTGCTCTTTAATATTGTGGTAACCTTATTACAATGGACAGGTCTGTGTCTGTGTATGTACATATTTTTGGTGATTACATTGAAATGTTAGTATTAGTTTAAGTATACCTTTAACAATGGAATGACTAATATAAAAATTTTGTTTAGTCCTTCACAAACGGGAGGCTGTCTTGTTCCTCAGTCACCGGAATTTGGATCGTCTACTGCAGCAGCATGTGAATTTGAAAGTAATAATTCAGCGGCTTGTATTTGGGTACCTGGGACACCTGTTCCTGAACATTGGGCATTGTCAGTCAAATGCAGTGACGGATATTATATTAAGGAAACTCAAGATGAAAATTTTCATACTTTCTGTGTAAACGGAAAGTGGTCTCCAACGATTCCAGTCTGCAGAAGTAAGTTACAATTTGTTTTAAAGTTACTTATAAAATCATTAGAGAGGAAGGTAATAGTAAAATAGTAGTTTGCCTTTGGGATGTATATAAATAATCTATAGGAAAAAATGTTTTATTAGTAACATTAGTGGCAGACATTTAATTAATTTATGGTAGCTACGTTAGGGTGACCAGATTTGAAGTTGGAAAGTTAGACATTCTTTCTAAGTGTTCTCTCCACTGTTGTTTGTAGTGTTTTAATTTTTCATTCAAGTTAAAAACTTGTACCTCTTGTCTAATAGCCTCATTTCTCATACTGTCAAGTTTAGAACACCTTATGAGAATGCCATTTCCAAGTACTGTATTTTACTGTCTTGTTCCTTGGTTGTTGTTCATAATCCACACCCATAGGACAGTACAGGGGCTGTCGTAAGGTTGGTTGTTGTTCATAATCCACACCCATAGGACAGTACAGGGACTGCCGTAATGTTGGTTGTTGTCCATAATAAACACCCATAGGACAGTACAGAGAATGCCGTAAGGTTGGTTGTTGTCCATAATCCACACCCATAGGACAGTACAGGGACTGCCGTAAGGTTGGTTGTTGTTCACAATCCACACCCATAGGGCAGTCAGGGACTGCCGTAAGGTTCGTTGTTGTTCATAATCCACACCCATAGGACAGTCAGGGACTGCCGTAAGGTTGGTTGTTGTTCATAATCCACACCCATAGGACAGTACAGGGACTGCCGTAAGGTTGGTTGTTGTCCATAATCCACACCCATAGGACAGTACAGGGACTGCCGTAAGGTTGGTTGTTGTCCATAATCCACACCCATAGGACAGTACAGGGACTGCCGTAAGGTTGGTTGTTCTTGAAACACACTGTACACACACATACTCGTCCTGTCGCCGCCAGCGTACTTCAGGGATCTGCCCTCGGCCCCGTTCTGTACCTCGTGTACACGAACGACCTGCCTGTTTTGCCCGGAGTCACGTTGTCTTTGTTCGCTGACAATGCAATGTATCATTACAGCTCTGTGTCCCTGCGTTTTGCGAGTACACAGTTGCACCATCAGTTGGACCAGCTTCCGGACTGGCTACGGAAATGGCGGGTGACGATCAATACGGAGAAATCCGAGGCGATCTGTTTCAATCGTAAGTCCCTCTCCCGATGCCAGCCCCTCTCCCTGGAAGGGAGGCCTATCGCCTACAAAGAGTCGGTGAAGTATCTAGGCGTTCGGCTAGATCGTCGCCTGTGCTTCAACGCCCACGTGACGGACACCCTTGCCAAGGCTCGCGGCGTCCGAGCCAAACTTTACCCATACCTCGCGAGCCGCAGCCCCTTGGCGCTGCGCACGAAAGTTACCCTCTATCTGTTGTTTCTCCGGTCTGTATTGACCTATGCGGCACCTGTATGGTAGTCACTTGCCTCCGCCACCAACAGGCGTAGGCTGGAAAGTTTCCAATCCAGACCCTCCGTTCCTTGTCGGGATCTCCTTGGTTTGTTAGAAACAGTGTAATTCGAGGAGGTCTACGAGTTCCTGCTCTCTCAGCCTTTGTCTGGTCATTAGCTGCGACTCTCTTTGCCGCAGCTGAGACCTCTTCCTTCCCTTACCTCAGGACCATCAGCACCACGCAACCACCTCCCCCTGTCCGGGTCAAACGCCCTCGGGCGATTCTCGATGACCCGCCATAAGTTTAAGTAAACTTAAACCTCACTTAACTTGTACATTCACTCTCTGCCCATGCCCCAGAATTTACCTGTAAAGCTGCTTCCTTCCTCCCTTCCTAGTATGCCGACCGCGCTGAATGCCGCTGCTACGCGGTATCACTGGCACGGAGGCACTCTGCCTCGCGGGGAGCGACCGACGCCTCACGGCGTCTGCACGCGGGACTGGGAAGGGTGACATCTGTCATCTGAACCCGTTCATGCGGCAGTGCCCACTGATTGCAAAAATTTAAAATAAATAAAAATTGAAAACCTTTCTCCCCTGCCTTCTCAGTTAACTGGTTGGCGGTTGTCCATTCCTGATTTTAGGCACCAGTCGAAGAACCAGACCTATGTATATCTACAGGCAGCCATTGGGCTCGACCCAGATGCTGCAGTCATGCACCGGGTGCAAAGACGCCCCGCTACTATGAAGCTACATGCTACACGTATCAATGTACCGACCTCCCGCTCAGATTGTTAGGAGAGTCAACTAGCGCTCCTACCATGATGAGCTCTCACGGCGGTTACCATCACTCCCCGCGGACCCGATCGTCACTTGTGACGATTTGGATCTCCGAGCCACTCATCTTCAGGAGTTGGTCCAAGGTGTCATGGATCGACACACATATACTCTCGAGGTGAATCATCGTAAATCGGCCTTACCTGCGGAAGTACTCCACGCCATCTGGCTACGGCGCAATCTCCGCCGCAGATGGCAAAGAACCCGTGATCCCGGCGTCAAAAGGCGCTTTCAGGCCCAGTCTCTTTACGTCCAGCAGCTACTGCGGGACGTAAACTCTGATCGATGGGACTCAAACCTTGAGTCTCTTGAAGTCGACCACGCCGCTGGAGAGCGGCGAGTAGACTGACCCGCGAGAAGAGAACTCGCAACCCACTTGAAACTCCGAACGGGGTTGTATCTTCATCAGAAGGCAAGACCGAGGTCTTCGCCGACTGCATGGAGGTGCAATTTACTGTTCACCAAGGCGTCTCGGACCCTGCCCACTCGGCAGAAGTCCGTGACTTCCTATCTGGACATTTTTCACGCCCTCCCGAAATCCCAGCCCTCCCGTTCGACAGGGATGAACTAGTTTCATCTATCTGCCGACTAAATCGCCGTCGCGACCCCGGTCCTGACCGGATCGAGGCCGCTGGTCTACAAAATCTCCCGGCCTCAGGCGTTGACCTCGTTCTTGAGCTGTTTAACTCCTGTCTCCGGCTACAGTACTTTCCCCGCCTGTGGAAATCTGCCAACATCGTAATGATTCCGAAGCCTCGCAAGCCGCGCAAGCTTCCTGAAAGCTATCGTCCAATCTCTCTCTTGCCAGTCATCTCGAAGGTGTTCGAGCGTCTCCTGCTGGCTCGCATCTCGCCGCTGCTAGATGGTTTCATCCGCAGCGAACAGTTCGGGTTTCGCAGAGAGCACTCGACCACGCTTCAATTGGTCCGCGTTGTTACGCACTTGTCAGACGCCACCAACAGGCGAGCGGCTACGGCCGCCGTACTGTTGGACGTGAGCAAGGCCTTCGATAAAATCTGGCACGAAGGTCTTCTCTTCAAACTTGCCAATTCCCCTCTACCATCGACCATAGTGTTTTTCCTCTGGTCGTATCTCAGCGACCGAACCTTCAGGGTGAGCGTCGACGGGTCCTGTTCTACAGTTCGACCCGTCGCCGCCGGCGTACCTCAGGGATCTGTCCTCGGCCCCGTTCTCTACCTTGTGTACACGAACGACCTGCCTGTCTTCCCCGGAGTCACGTTGTCTTTGTTCGCTGACGATGCTATGTATCACTGCAGCTCCCTGTCCCCGCGATTTGCGAGTACAAAGCTGCAGCGTCAGTTGAAACAGCTTCCGGACTGGCTACGGAAATGGCGGGTGACGATCAACGCGGAGAAATCCGAGGCGATCTGCTTCACCCGTAAGTCCATCTTTCGATGCCAGCCCCTCTCCCTAGCAGGGAGACCCATCGCCTACAAAGAATCGGTGAAGTATTTAGGCGTTCGGCTAGATCGTCGCCTTTGCTTCAACGCCCACGTGACGGAAACCCTTGCCAAGGCTCGCGGCGTCCGAGCCAAATTATCTCCTTTCCTCTCGTGTCGCAGCCGCCTGGCCATGCGCACGAAACTTACAATCTATCTACTATTTCTCAGGTCTGTATTGACCTATGCGGCTCCCGCCTGGTGGTCTCTTTTATCCACCACCAACAGACGTAGGCTGGAAGCTTTCCAGTCCCGAACACTCCGATCATTGACGGGGTCCCCTTGGTTTGTAAGGAGCGACGTGATTCGAAGGGGTCTCCGTGTTCCTACCTTGACTTCCTTTGTCCGGTCGCTGGCTCTAACTCTCTTTGCTAAAGCCTCGACCTCCACCTTCCCGTACCTACGAACCATCAGTGCATCAGAACCACCACCGCCCATTCGGGTCAAGCGCCCTCGGGCGCTTCTTGATGACCCGCCACAACGCCATCCTCTTTAAATTAAACAAAAACAAGTAATCATCAGTCCTAGACCAGAGTATTTCACCAAACTGTCCTTCTCTCCTTCCTGTCCACCTCCTAGCACGCTGAGCCGGCTGCTTGTCGCTGTCATCAATCACTGGCACGGAGGCTCTCCGCCTCGCGGGGAGCGACCGACGCCCTCAGGGCGTCTGCTGACTGGACTTGAAACGGGCAACATCTGTTGCTCGAATCGGTACCAGCGGCAGTGCGTTAAACAAATAAAAGTTATACTCCCCCGCCTTCTCAGTTAACTGGTTGGCGGTTTCCTTTTCCAGTTTTAGGTAACCAGTCGACATTGTACCAGCACTATGTTTACTTCTGGCAGCCATTGGACACGATCCAGATGCTGCAATCAAGCCACGGGTGCAAAGACACCCCGCATCCATAATGCAATGCAATGCAGTATCAATGTAACTTTTTGTCCGTCGTGATCATCACTCCAGCTGCTCGATCTGGAAGGACCTGCTCTCTTGGACAGCTCTCTCTGGACGACTTCGGAAGCATTGTCGCTGTTTACAGCCGCTGCCCTGCTGCCTTCGAATTGCCGAGGACAGACAATCTACATCTGCTGCCCTGCTTGCTGAACATCAACAGGCCTTAGAAGACAGAAGACTACAACTCAGCTGGCTGGTGAACTGAGTAGCCAGCACAACAGCTGAGTTCGTCGGACCTTCTTAGGGCCACCAGCCAAGTGACCCTTTTCACGACCACCAGCTGCCGTTGAAGAGGAAGCATTTCCAGCCTGCCAGAGCTTAAGGTTGCGCAGCGCATCTAGCCCGCTGACGCTCAGGCTCTTAGGTAGCGCTGCCTAGGACGATCATTGCGAGCCCCCAACAGTGGTAAGCGAGCTTGGATATCGCCTAGGTAAAGAGGCCGGTGGACACCTCTCTTGGTAAGGAGAGGTATCTAACGAAGCCGGTCATTTGCCCAGCTCATAGTAAGCCTGAGCGTTTCAGTCCCGCTTGCGATCCGGCTCGGGCCGGACCCTAGGTCCCTGGTTACCGCCGGAGGCAGCCTGGCTGCCTCTGGTCGGCAAACCTCCCGCTCGTTGGCGGAAATGCCCGCTCCGGGCGCGTCAACGAGCACGCAGTCGCTCGCCTCCTCCATACCACACACGAGCGATTCGCCGTGTTCTCCGGCTATGGATGCGGACCAAGTTGTCGATCCCCGGACGGTTCTGCTGCCCGGTGACAAGACCGACGCTTTCGTGGCGGTTGGGCCACGGGGGCGCCCGGTTAAGAAACCGAGGCGGAATCGGTCCTCCTCAACCTCTTCCTCGGCGTCCGCCATGGAAGTTGTCCCAGCCGATGGCGAATTCGGCTCGGGGCCGACTGTGCCCAAGCACCGCCGGCCACTCGTCGCATCCGCCCGTGTTCGTTCACGGCGTGAACAACGTCACCGGTTTTTACCGGCGACTCATAGTGGCTCCCGGACTTTCCCCGGCCAGCGTTGACTTGAAGCTCCTTGGGGGCGACACTGTCAAGATCGCTGTCCGCGGAATGGACGAGTACCGCAGCGTCATGATGTTCGTTGAATCCGCCAACCTGCAATACCATACCTTCACCCCGAAACACGTGAAGCCTCTGTCACTTATCCTCAGAGGTTTGGACGTGAACTCTCCTCTCGAGGAAATCCTCGATGAGCTGCGCGAGCTGGGCTATCCGGTTCGCGCGGTACATCGGGTATTTGCTCCTGCCGGACCAAGGCGTCCAATTCCCCTGGTTCGCATCATGGCCGAGAACAGCGAGGCAGGCGCAAGCCTACTCTCTCTTACGCGGCTTTTTGGTTTCCGCGTAAAAGTGGAAAGAAGCCGCGCTCCCGGGGCTCTGCCTCAGTGCTACAAGTGCCAACGCTTCGGGCACCATTCAGAGACTTGTTCTAACGCTCCGGCGTGCGTGAGGTGCTCTCTACCTCACGCTAGTAAACACTGTGATGCTCCTGCTTTCAAAAGGTGCATCAACTGCGGCGGAAGTCACCCCGCCAACCGGGGCACGTCCGGTTTTTCAGCGGGAGCTCGAGCGGCGAAAGCCGAAAGGGCGCCTGCCACCACCGAGGCATCCGGAAGCTGGTTCTAGACCTGCTACCGAGCAGCCAGGCCCTTCGCCTCCTGCTACGGCTGCCGTGTCTTTCGCCGCAGTTGCTAACAGGCAACGGAAACGTAGCAAAAGCCCGAAGCAGACACCTGTGGTACAGGCATCTCCAACTCAGGCTCCATCCCAGGCCCCTGTCCTGCCTCAGGCGAAAAAGCGACGTAACCTCGCGGCTTCTAATCAAAGTGAGACAGACCAGCCACTGCCAAACATCTCGGTTGTGGAGCCTGAGAATTCTCAACCCTCCCCAGCACCGGAGAATCCTGCCCCTGCTTTAGAAGCAGCCTCGCCTGACCTCCCGCCCCCGCGGTACCCTAATGCAGGCAAAAAGAAGCGGCAACGTAAGCCCCGTGGCGCTCGCTCCCGGGCTCCTGCCAACCCAGCCGCACAGTCCAGACAGCCTGCGCAGCGCGTGAAGACCGACGTTATCGCATCTGTCCCACTCCCTAGCACCTCCGCTAGAGGCGCTACACCTGGCCCCAAGAAACCCCTGGCTTCCACCAATCCCCCGATTGACAATCCTCGGCGCTCTTATGCGCAAACAGTCTCCGGGCACTCTGCCTCAAAAACCGTTCCAGACCGGTCGTCAAAGACTTCCTTGCGGAATTCGACCTCCGCAAAGTTGCCCAGACCTTCAGGTCCATCCGCTCCCGCTTGGAGACTGCCGATACAACCGAGAGATTCATGCTCTTGGTGGAAGCCGCCACTTGTGTAGGTTTTCTATGAGTCGGGTCCTCAAACGTGATCTCTCAATTCTTTCCTGGAACGCCAACGGGTTGTCCAACAAGATCCAGGAACTCCAAGAATTACTGGCCCGACTCAAACCCGACGTAGTCCTTCCCAATGAGACCCACTTGACTCCTGCGAGTTGGTTACGATTGGCCAACTATGTGTGCTATCGAAACGACAGACCGGGCACTGCTGGTGGCGGTACTGCCGTCGCGGTGAGGCTCAATCTCGAGCATCACCGAGTTGTCTTGCCTGCAATGACTCACCTCGAAGGCACCGCTGTGGAGTTGTTAAACACTCTAGGCGGCGTACAGATGGTCGCGGCGTATAAACCGCCGCAAAAAGAGCTCCTTCACCCCGATCTAGCTGTTGCGTTCGATGCACACAGGAGGGTCATCATGGCCGGCGACCTGAACTGCAAACATCGCGATTGGAACAGTCGCTTGACTGCCCCAAACGGGAAACGTTTGCGCAGGTTTGCCGATTCTCGCAGGATAACAGTGATTGGGCCTACCCAACCTACGTTCTACCCCTCACAACGCAACGTGGCCCCCGATGTCTTGGACATAGCGGTGATCCAAGGAATTGACTGTCCGTTCCATGTGTCCGCGCTAACGGAACTATCGTCCGATCATCTCCCCATCTTGATACACGTCGCTACCCAGCACGTCGTACGCAGAAATGTCAGGAAGGTGGTAGAATGGGACCGCTATGGCTCGGCGTTAAGTCGCCGCTTGCCAGACGCAGGACCACTCGAAACCGTCCGCCAAGTCGACGAGGCAGTTGCCGCGTTTGACGAGGCTGTCGTATCTGCGATCGACGCGTCTTCCAGGATGAAGCCTGGCGTCACGCCCCACTGGCAGCGGATCCCAGAGGAGACGAGTGCTCTCGCTTGCGAGAGAAATCGCCTCCGGAGACGCTGGCAGCGGACCCGTGATCCGGCGGACAAGGCAGCGTACAACCGGGCGACCGGCATTTTACGTCGTGAAATGCAGGCCTACCGGAGACGCTGTTGGGAACTCGCCGTGGCCCAAGAAGGGGACGGATCGGACGAAAGTAGCCCTTACCGGATACCTTCGGCGTTGGTAGGGAAGAGGCGCCGGCCTCGCATCCCGGCCATTGCTGGACCTTTCGGTCAAATCCTGGCTCGCCCGGAGGCGAAGGCCGAGTACTTGGGCGCGTGTTTTGTGCGACAGTTCGCACCTAACCCGTCCATGGACTGGGACTTCGACGAAGAAGTCGAGAACGAAGTGGAAGACTTTCTGTCTCTTCCGATCACTGCGGAGCCCGAACCCATTACTAGGGAAGAGGTCACAGATCGGCTCGTTGAACTCGTGCCAAGAAAAGCTCCTGGCCCGGACGGCGTCTCGAACGCCGCTCTTACTCGACTCCCGGAGCGAGGAGTACTTTTCTTGGTCGCGCTGTTCAACGCGTGCCTTAGACTGGCCTATTTTCCCCAGAAATGGCGTAAGGCGACGGTCATAGTGATCCCGAAGCAGGGAAAGGACGCTTCCCGTCCCGGCAACCTCCGGCCCATTAGTCTACTGTCAGCCACGTCAAAGGTCCTCGAACGTCTCGTACAACGGAGAGTACTAGATCATCTACGAAATTTCGATGTACTGGTCCCCGAACAGTTCGGCTTCCGTGTGGGGCATTCCACCACTCATCAGCTGATGAGACTGGTGGAATACATCACGGACGCCGGGTGTCGGAAAGAGCAGACTGTCGCCTGTTTCCTAGATGTGGAAAAGGCCTTTGATAGTGTCTGGCATGACGGGCTCTTGTTCAAGCTCCGGGAAATCCAGCTCCCAGATTGCTACATTCGCTTGATTGCTAGCTTTCTGACGGAGAGGACTTTCTGCGTGCGAACAGACGACCACGTCTCTTTCGAGAGACGCATTACAGCCGGGGTACCTCAAGGTAGCGTGCTAGGGCTTCTCCTGTTCTCCGTGTATGTCAACGACGCACCCAGAGAGCCTGGAGTCCAGATGGCTCTGTTTGCCGACGACACGGCGGTCTATACCGCCGATCGGAACGCAGACTTTGCTATCCCACGACTTCAGCGCGCACTCGATGCGTATTCGACGTGGACGGAAAGCTGGAAAGTTGCCGTCAACGAAACCAAGAGCTCCGCGGTGCTGTTCACTAAGCGCCGGAAAGAACCACGAGGCCGAGTGAGACTCGGTAGAACGTACTTGCCCTGGTCGAGAGAAGTAAAGTACCTCGGTGTCCACCTTGATCGTCGGGTCACCTGGCGTGCCCACGCTGAGACGATGCGAAAGAAAGCGTCCGCTCGTCTCGCGCAACTGTTTCCAATACTTGCCAACAAGGCTATGACCCGCAAGCTGGGTAAGCTGATCGTCAACGCGTATCTGTTGCCGATCATTACCTACGCTATTCCCGTCTGGGGTTACCTCGCAACCGTTCATAAAAGAAGGTTGCAAAGCGTTCTCGATAGAGGTCTTCGGCTAGCGGCCAAAGTCCCCTATCGGTTTTCTTCTCGTCTCCTGAGAAGAGGACTCGGTGTCCGCTCCTTGGATGACACCGCAAGGCGACTTACACGTAAATTTTACGTCCGAGCTGCGAGGACCCAGACGAACCCACACACAGCTGGCCTTGGCAAGTACCGAACACGTCCAGGTGAATCTTGGAAACGGCCTCGACAAATACTGTACTAGTCGACCTAGTACGAGCATGTCGTTGTAGCGACCAATAAAAATAAATTAAACAATATTCCGTCTGGACAGGACCACTAGGCAGGAGCCCCTACCGGAGGCTCGGTACTAGGAAACCATTGGGTCGTCTCACGACGCGCAACCCAACAGCTCTGACCTGCTCAATGTAAGCGGGGGGTCTACCTAGAGCATTTGCCCGGGTAGGCTGTGACTGTTTTTGCTCTGCAAAATTTTGTCAAATTGTGCGGAAATATTGAGTTTTCATCATTTTTATTATCATCATCGTATTCAGGATCATCAACACTACAAGTAACACCAACAGTTCAGTGCAAATCAGTTTTATTTAATCTGTGCGGGAGTGTTTTTGTTTCCGTGTTCTGTGCGGTCTGTGTTGTGTTTTATTGCCTGTGGATAGTTCAGTGTCTGGTGATCCCTCTATCCTAGACTAGCGTAGACGTTCATTTCGGCTTGTCCGAAATGGCGTCGAATACGCCCCCGAATCCTCTGCCGGCGCCGCTTGTCTCCTTAATGGAAACATTTTCAACCGTCTTCCGTTCTACTCCACTTCCTCACGACAGTGAAAGTGATAGTGAAAGTGATAATAGTGCGGTAGAAATGTGCAGTGTTGGGTCGGAGGACGGACAGTTCTCGCTCGTGCAAGGCAAGTCTGCCAAGCGCAAGCGAAAGCTGGCCCAAACTCCGCCGCCCGCCTCAGCTGCACATGAGCCGCCTAGTCATGGTAACAGCGGCACAGCGCGAGCGTGAGTATTCAACTGCTACCCAAACTGTGCCTTCCCCACGCATTCCACCCATTGTAATTCCTGACAATAGTAATTACACACAATTGCTTCGTTCTATATCCCTAGCTCTCCCTTCTGTCAAGGTCGAGGCGAGGTGCCAAGGTGCTTCGCTAAAGCTGGCGACCGCCACGATCCCCGACTTCCGCTCTGTCCAGTCATTCCTGACAGAGCGCAAGATCTCCTTTCACACCTTTGCCCTCCCGTCAGAGCGAGAAATCAAAGTCGTTCTGTCGGGAATACCTTCTTTCACTGATCCTGATGCCATCAGGCAGGAACTTGTTGCGCTTGGCTATGCGCCGACCGCGGTAAGCGTCCTGCATGTTGGCAAAGGTGATAACCGCCCACCTGTTAACAGCTTTCTGGTCAAACTTCTAAAAGTAGGCCCTTTCGAGGAGATTTATAGTCTCCAGAATCTTCTGCACCTACGGGTGCAAGTCAGGACATTTGACCCGCGGCCCGGCCCCTCGCAGTGTTTTAAATGCCAGAGGTTCGGCCACAGCAGTATCTTTTGCCATCAGCCCCCCCCCCCGGTTGCGTGCGTTGTGCTGAGCCTCATCGTGGCTGTGATAAGCCAAAGACCGGGTACACAGCTAAATGCTGCAACTGTGACGGAGCCCACCCGGCTAATTACCGAAGCTGCCCTAACTTTATCGCCGCCATGAAACCGCAGCGACCTCCTGTGCGCCCTGGCACGCAGGCAGGCCGTGTAGCTGGTCCTGGCCCTAACCGGCGAGAGGCATTCCCACCTCTCACTGGTTTATCTGCCAAGGTCCCGGCAGCAACTCGGGTTGCTTCCGGTGCCGCTGTCTCGCCTGCAGTCGTCGCTTCGGCGCCGCCTGCAGCGGGCTCAACCCCGGCGCCTGACGGAGCGCCCGCACCTTCCTACGCGGCCATGGCCGCTAAATCTGTCCCGCCTCCAGCCCGTTCGGGCAAACCGAAGCGCTCTCGTCGTCGCCGGAACTCCGCCAGCCGACCTACATTGTCACAGGTTCCACCTGTACCCACACCGCGGGCTCGACCCGCCCCCAGTCATCGTCCTCACCCTCCCAGCGAGCAGTCTACTACTCAGTCCGACAGCCCAGCGCCATCTGCTACCCCTGTCAAGGCCAGTCAGGCTTGTCCTCCTGAGTCCCGGGAATCTTCTCGGGCTTCGGCGGATCCCCTGACTGCCTGGGCAGATAATCTTGTTGCGTCTATCAGGACTGCTCGCGACACTACCACAGTGCTTGCCCTGGTCTTCCAATCATTTAGCTACCCTCTTTCCTCTACTTCCCCTAATTGGCTAATAGCCTGAGGATCGTTGCGTGGAACGCCTTCGGGCTACTCCCCAGACGATCTGATCTGATGACTTTCGTGACGGAGTATGATGTTGATATCATACTTCTTTCCGAGACTCATCTGGCTCATTACCACACGTTTTCCTTTCCTGCCTATGCCTGTTATCGTCAGGATCGTCCCCTACGGCTTCGCTGTCCCCCTCGGATATCCCACAGGCTTTTGCCTCCTCTAGATACATCTATTATTGAAGGCTGCGCGGTGGCGGTGGACGCAGGCGGATCGGAGCTGCGCGTTGTTTCTGCGTACCTCGGGACTGGCCGGCGAACTCCGCCACCGCCCGAGGAGTGGGACGCCCTCCTCGACCACCCCTCTCAACCATTGTAGCCGGCGTCTTAAACGCCAAACACCCTTCATGGAACAGCCGCGTTGTCAACGCCTATGGAATTTCTCTGTTCCGGTTCGTCTCTGGCGACCCGGCACTTAATGTCATCGGCCCTGAAGACCCTACCTACTTCCCCTTTCACGGCCATCGGCCGGACGTTCTCGACATAGTAGTTGTCAAGAACGTTGCCCGCAACATCGAGGTCTCGTCTGTGTTGGACCTTTCGTCCGATCACAATCCCATTGTTATAACTGTTCGAGAGCTGTCGGCGTCACCCCGACTTCCCGCTCAGATTGTTAGGAGAGTCAACTGGCGATCCTATCATGACGAGCTCTCTCGAAGGTTACCATCTCTCCCGGCGGACCCAATCGTCACCCGTGACGATCTGGATCTCCGCGCCACAAATCTTCAGGAATTAGTCCAAGGTGTCATGGATCGACACACCTACGTACTCGAGGTGAATCATCGTAAATCGGCCTTACCTGCGGAAGTACTCCACGCCATCTGGCTACGGCGCCAGCTCCGCCGCAGATGGCAAAGAACCCGTGACCCAGTCGTTAAGCGACGATTTCAACAACAGTCCCTTTACGTTCAGCAGCTACTGCGGGACGTAAACTCTGATCGATGGGACTCATACCTTGAGTCTCTTGAAGTCGACCACGCCTCCGTCTGGAGAGCGGTGAGTCGACTGACCCGCGAGAAGAGAACTCGCAACCCGTTGGAAACCCCGAACGGGATTGTGTCTTCATCAGAAGGCAAGGCTGAGGTCTTCGCCGACTGCATGGAGTCGCAATTTACCGTTCATCGAGGCGTTTCGGACCATGCCCACTCGGCAGAAGTCCGGGACTTCCTATCTGGCTATTTCTCTCGCCCTCCCGCTGGCCCATACCTCCCGTTCGACAGAGACGAACTTGTTTCGTCTGTCTGCCTACTAAACCGCCGTCGCGCCCCCGGTCCTGACCGGATCGGGGCCGCTGCATTACAATATCTCCCGGCCTCAGGCGTTGACCTCGTGCTCGAGCTGTTCAACTCTTGTCTCCAGCTACAGTACTCTTTCCAAACCAGAACCCTCCGTTCCTTGTCGAGATCTCCTTGGTTTGTTCGAAACAGTGTAATTCGAGGTCTACGAGTTCCTACTCTCTCAGCCTTTGTCTGGTCATTAGTTGCGACTCTCTTTGCCGCAGCTGAGACCTTTTCCTTCCCTTACCTCAGGACCATCAGCACCATGCAACCACCTCCCCCTGTCCGGGTCAAACGCCCTCGGGCGATTCTCGATGACCCGCCATAACTTTAAGTAAAATACTTAAAACTAAATTTGCATATTCACCATCTGACCATGCCCCAGAATTTACCTGCAAAGCTGTTTCCTTCCTCCCTTCCTAGTATGCCGACCGCGCTGAATGCCGCTGCTACGCGCTATCACTGGCACGGAGGCTCTCTGCCTCGCGGGGAGCGACCGACGCCTCACGGCGTCTGCACGCGGGACTGGGAAGGGTGACATCTGTCATCTGAACCCGTTCATGCGGCAGTGCCCACTGATTGCAAAAATTTTTAAATAAATAAAAATTGAAAACCTTTCTCCCCTGCCTTCTCAGTTAACTGGTTGGCGGTTGTCCATTCCTGATTTTAGGCACCAGTCGAAGAACCAGACCTATGTATATCTACAGGCAGCCATTGGGCTCGACCCAGATGCTGCAGTCATGCACCGGGTGCAAAGACGCCCCGCTACTATGAAGCTACATGCTACACGTATCAATGTACCGACCTCCCGCTCAGATTGTTAGGAGAGTCAACTGGCGCTCCTACCATGATGAGCTCTCACGGCGGTTACCATCACTCCCCGCGGACCCGATCGTCACTTGTGACGATTTGGATCTCTGAGCCACTCATCTTCAGGAGTTGGTCCAAGGTGTCATGGATCGACACACATATACTCTCGAGGTGAATCATCGTAAATCGGCCTTACCTGCGGAAGTACTCCACGCCATCTGGCTACGGCGCAATCTCCGCCGCAGATGGCAAAGAACCCGTGATCCCGGCGTCAAAAGGCGCTTTCAGGCCCAGTCTCTTTACGTCCAGCAGCTACTGCGGGACGTAAACTCTGATCGATGGGACTCAAACCTTGAGTCTCTTGAAGTCGACCACGCCGCTGGAGAGCGGCGAGTAGACTGACCCGCGAGAAGAGAACTCGCAACCCACTTGAAACTCCGAACGGGGTTGTATCTTCATCAGAAGGCAAGACCGAGGTCTTCGCCGACTGCATGGAGGTGCAATTTACTGTTCACCAAGGCGTCTCGGACCCTTGTTTGTTTTCCAAACAAAGATGGCTGCTTCCTTGCTGATTCTTTATGTGTTCCTCATCAGAGCAGGAGTGATTAATTTCTCTTCATAACAGTGTAATTATTCTGGATTAGTGATCAGTTGTTTGGCTCGGCAATCAGTGTTCAAATGTGTTCTTGTTCCAATAGTTCATAAGGTTTTACAATGGGAAATTTCGTATTGATAAAATTCTGAATTAACGTTTATATTGTTCTAATATCTGGGTTACGCCTTCCAATCTTCATAAATAGACTAATTTGATTTATTTCATTTGAACTCAGTGTTGATGTCTCATATTTTTAAATTTCTCTTTTTTATTTTTATAGGTTTAGTTCGTATCCAAAATTATATATTCTATGTTTTTTAATTTTTTTAATTTATGTGAGGTAGTTCCGAAGTGTTCATCTTAACGTTGAACAATCAACTAACTCTCTTTCTTCTTCATACAAAAGGTCCTGGTTGATTTAATATTAAATTCACATTGTTTTAATGAGCTGACACTTCAGCCTCAATTATATGTTGAACTAAATAATTGACTTTTACATTATATTATTAATTACATTTTGCTTACTATTTATGCTTATTAAATACTAATTACATAATCAATTTCCTTATTTAATGCTGCATCATTTAATACCACACATGATACACTTTATAGTATATTTTTAACTCAAAAAGTCATATTTACAGTATATTTGGTTGTAGGCCTTACCCACTATTATTTCTTTCCACATTAAATGGTTGACAATTTATGTTAGATTCTAATTATCATTGAACAAGATCAGTGATTAACTTATTATGGTTTGAGTTCTTTAATTCTCAGTAATTTGATGATTTGGTTAGCTAATTTGAATACTATGTTCAACTTAGTCTTTTCTTTAGACTACAGTGTTATTACATTTGCATTTTTACTAATAATATCTTATACATTCCTTAATTACCTTCACTAAGTGTTGTTACAGTTATTATACATGGTTAGTGATTTATATACAGCAATTTCATTAACTTATTTACTAATTATATAATTATAATGTTGGTGAGAGGTACCATTAGCCTATTCTTTATGTTAGGTCAATTACAAAGCTTATTATTATTTCAGCTTGCTAATACACTTTCTGACATACAATTCTTATAAAATCATAACTAATTTGCCCTTACTTAATTACAATAGTGTTTATTATTAATTGATATCATTATAACATAATAAAGATATTATATAAAAAATAGACTCAATCTCAAGCATTCAAGCCTTGAGTTCAATGAACTGTTAACATCAACAAAATACATCTGTTTTTTATTTAAATATTTTATTAAAATTAATTTGTATGCAGTCTTTTGCTGTTTTTGTTTTAATTTAGGGATTTACCCTTGTTCACATCACTATTTACTGCATTCTTTTATCTTATTTATAGTCATTTTATCTAGTCTTGTAAGATAAAAAATATCACTTAATTGGGATCATCATTAGTTGCTTTTCATCATAAAAATAAATTGCACTGGTCCACTGTCAATCATATGTCTAGAAACTTTACTTACACCTACTTTACGTTTATTCTTATTTTATTGTATTGTCCTTTTCTTATTGACATTTCATCTTTTTTGGGGGTTTCTATTTTTATAATATGTGGTTGTTTTATCGAATAGTTATCCTTTTATTATGGAGGTTTGTTTATCCGTGGTATTTCCTTACATGCTCCTATTCTACCTGGGTATAATTACTCTATACATTGGATTATCATTATTTTCCTATGATTTATTATATATTGTATGGTCGTTTTTAATTCACTTTATTTCTTTGAATCTATGATTTCAATTTACTGTGATCCTTGATTAATTTTTATAGTAATTTTCCTTTAAGCCATTTTATTTTTATTCTATACTTGATTATTTTTTAAATTATAACAAGGTGGATATTCTGTCACGCTACAATATATTGCAACAGAACACAGGATGATAAGATATGCTGTTTATATCAGAGTACATGAATGACGAGCATTTTCTTGTTTACATTTGTTTTGTGTAATATTTTGTTTTTTAGTCATAAGTTTTGTATTTAAAAATTGATAAGCATGTAGGTTACACCAAACTATTCATAAAAAGATGTACTATATTGTCATGTATTTTTTGAATGAATTGGTGCGCGTGTGCGGGTGTGATAATCTGCGATCGCTATAGCGGCAGTGGTTGTTAACCGATTTACATGAAAATTTGACAAGGAATTATTTAAGTAAATAGCTTTGATTTGTGTATACTCTGAGGTTTGTAACTATTTTAGAAATATGGATTTTTAAGTAAAGAAAAACTCAAGTGTAACGCTTATCAATGATAGGGTAATAAAATTTGTAGATAATTTCCATGCAGGACTATGCTAAATTATGCAAAGTTTTTCATGAAATTTGTGTATCTGGTCGTTCCATCAATCATGTGACTTGGGCTTGGCCTATCAAAATACACCAAATTCAGTGAGATTCATACGTTGCAGAGCTAGGATGGGCACAGTCTGTCTGTCGACGTTGCTAGGGGAAGTTGTGCCCGGGTAAGAGAGTTGTTCTCTTACAAAAGTAGAAATATCTTATATAAAATAAACCATAAACCTTAAAATTCTTAACGAAGTTTTGCGGTAAGAAACAAGAAGGAATAGAGGAATATCTTATATAAAATAAACTATAAACCTTGAAATTCTTAACGAAGTTTTGCGATAAGAACCGAGAGGGTAAATAATTAGATAAAATTTAAAATATAATACAGTGCTGTTTCGTGTAAGTTAAGATATCCGCTTAGGGAACTTAAAGACACTACAAGATATCGTGGAAGGTGTACATTAAACACGCCGCATTAGTAAACATCCAGATAAATCCTGAGATTAAGAAATTATAAAATATAAATTAATAATAAACTGAAAATTATAATCATTGTGAGTGAACAATTTATCAAGAAACTAATCAATGTTAGCAGTCAAACTTAACAACGAGACTCTGTGAAATATCGCCGCTGGAGCTGCTTGCTGTAGAAGAGGACGACGAGACGAAGAGGACGCAAGGACGAAGAGGACACCAGGAAGGAGTGAAGCTGTAGAAGAGGACGACGAAACGAAGAGGACGCCAGGACGAAGAGGACACCAGGACGGGACCGACGAGACGAGAGGAGGACGTTGCAGCATACAAGTAAAATCGATTTATATTATCGAACAATACAAACAATTAAATATATTATCAATACATGACAATTTAAAATACATTATACATCTTTATAAACAATATTTGTATATAATAAATAATTTTTCATTTCCTCCATAATAGACTTGTATCGATTTTTACACACTCACAATATCCTTATTAGAATAATAAAGTTTGATCTGTTGCAATATATACATATATGTATTGCTAATGTTCACCTTTGTCCACATTAATAGACTCGGACCCCCCCCCACCCCTAAGAAGCAATGTAAATTTATATCTCAATCACTCGATCATATATGTGGGGTCCATGCTAAAATAGCTTGTTCACAACCTCTTCAGGTCCAGTATATTTATTCTTATTCAGATTGTACATTACTTGCTTAGCTTCATCCACCATTATTATGTTTTCCATTACCAATTCTTCTACATTAACATATTGTTCTTTGGGTATACTTATTTCTAGACACTCTGATCTGGTTTCTGCAGTGGTCTAGAGAACTATTTTTTTGATCACTTACTTATATAAGGTCTAACATATTATTTTTGTGTCTCTTAGTTTAGATACGTTTCTTTACGTAGCTTTCCATACTGTTCTTGTTTTACTAATCTGACACACGTATCTATGTCTTCACACTTAGTTTTCCACAGTTAATTCTTGGCTTTTGAAACAAAACTTTTGACTCTTTTATTGTTTCCTGCCTTCTGTATGATTAATCATTAACCGTTTCTGATACATTTGCTTCTTGCTATGCATAATCCCTCTTGTTTTGTCAGACCAAGGAGGGTAGTTATTCTGTTTTATCTTCCCAATACAAAAAATACTAAAGCAATTTTATTTATTTTATTTTCTATTTCACAGTACATCTTCCAGATGACAAGAAGATTTCGTTCAATCTCTAACTTTAACCCAAAATGTAACTTAGAGGGACTGCTGCATTGTCAAGATGTAGTTTGTATTCAGCTCAATTATTTTTGTTGTTTGTTAGTACTTATTATAACTTAGTGGTGATTGTTATGATAGCACACTGAGCATACAGTGTTGGACAGTGGAAACAGAATAACCGACACCAATGAAGTCACTAATTACAAACTTTATTTAGACACAAACAGCAGTTAGAAATTAACCCTTATACAATAATTCAAGTTAAATTTGTTCAGCACACATCAATAAACGTCACGTTATTACAGTTTGACACTAATTAACACAATAATCACATTCCAGTAAATTACAACAGTAACTTTGATCCGCAGTTGTAAATTCGACACATCTTACTGAACCGACTAAGCCTGCTGCTGACACATATAATCCACAGAGTGTTTAGAGAAATGTACTGCATTCCAGCCAATGAGTCAAGAAGAGTTGCAAGAGCACTTTGGAATTTGCAAGAAAGCTTGAAACCTTGACCTTGATGCACTACACTGACCAATTGCAGTATAAATAACTGCAACTCTTGTCCCGATCCATGTGTTTGAAAGTCACATAGCTGTCCTTTCTTCACAAAGTAGCAATATTCTAAAACTCTAGTTTGATTGAGTTGCGATACAAATTAGATTATTTATGAATAATAATGTTTTTGTGTTTCACACAACATGACCAGTCTAACAAGAATAATTTATTTTCCTTCTCAAAGATTAATAATTTATAATTGTTCACATTGTAACGTTCTGAATCGGTACGTCCTTCTTTTTTAGCCTCACGTTGGAGTCGTCAATCTGTAACGAATAGTTCTGAATGACTCGGTCGTACCTGTAAAATGTGTACACTTGTTTTTTATGTTTATAAGTGTTAATGTGGTGTGTTCGCCTCACACCGGTCGTTACAATAATGGTTGTCACTACTGAAGTCTGTAGCGTGGTCTAAATTTTCAGCACAACCTACCTGTTTATTCATAGGGGTTGCGAATCCCGGGTGGCGCCAAATTGTTTATATTAAACCAATGAAATTTGTTAAATTACAAGTTAAATAAGTATTGTCAGCGTTGACGGCTGGAGCGTTCAAATGATTCCCACCGCTGTACAGCTGGTCGTATTGTCCACTCGTGACGAGCGCTAGTTGTTTGATCGGTAGAAATTGCTAACACACATATATTATACAACGTCCTACGAAATAAAACGATGGTAATACTCTGTACTGTAATTTTAATGAAAATTTGGTCATTAATCAATATAACAAAAGTATTATAAATGATTTTTTAACAAATTGCTCCGGCTTAGAACATGAAACAAATCTCTAGGTTGGCGAAATTTATTTTGAAATAAACTGTTCTGATGCCGACAATGGCTTCTGTTTACACACAATATATTAGTTTGTTCAAAATCTGGGGTTCTTTGGATTATAAATAAAACATAAAAGGTGGTTACATTAAAAAAGTACACTACCATACCTTATAGTACTTCAATAGTATAAAGTGTTTTTACAAATTGTTCGGTAGTGTCGTATTAGTTGTTACAAGTTTCGCACTCGAATGCGAGGTTATATCTTAATTAACAATTGTTTTACGTAAGCTGATTATGATTCAAACCTTTGAAAGAAAATTAATTTTGTTTAATAGTGAGAAATTTTGATTGATTTGAGAAATATTTAAAGTGATTTGGTTTCTGGGATAATTGAATTTAGTTGATACTTATCAGTTCAGACGGTGGTGATATGTTGTCGTCTGGGGTAATGAAAATTCATCGATTTTGGGGCTGATTTAGGCTTCGAGCATCTTCTTCTATCTCGTCTTGGGAATTTCGGCTATTTAATTTCTTTTATTTGGTTCCAGGACATCTGTTAATATATTAGGAGCTCTGCATCTACTCGTCATTGGTTCTTGTTGTCGATTTCTGAACGTCTTTTGAGCTTGTTAAAGTAAAATTTTGGTCATCTCAATCTTGCGTACCACTTACCCACGCGTCATTTTTTCAAGTCTAATAAATTTAACGGAAAATTAGTATCCAACGGCCCGTTTATATGGTAACAGAAACCCTTTGATTGGTTAAGGCCTCGATTACAAGCATTGTTAAGATATTTGAAATCCTTATTCAAATTTATCATATATTTTCTGAATGATTTTATTCTTCTATCTTCCCTTTGGTGTATTAAATATTATCACTATTGTATTTCTTTCCTTTCAAAGATTAAAACAATACCTCATAAGGTCATGTTGTATTGTATATTAACTTTAGTCTAATTATTTTGACATTTGATAAATTACATATCTCCTTTAATTTAAACCTTTATAATAACATTTCTCCTTTAAAACGATTTACACATAATTACTGGCTATTTACTTGCCTTAGATTTGTAAATTTCCTGGTGAATTTGTTACAATTGATATTCGTGTGTGTCTGACAGTTATGCATTTTCATAGGCATATGAAGCCATTATGGTATTTTACTTATTTCATTTAAATTACATTTTATTTCATTCTGATGGGATTTACGTTGTTATTATAGTTGTTCGTGTTTTGTTTTGATTCTGTTTGAGTTCTGATTACAAGTCAATATAGTTTTCTCTATCTTAATATTTAAAATATAACAATTAGGCTTATGGACTGCAAGTTTCTTTCAGCTATATCCTACTCATAACATTAAAACGAACAATTCTTTATAAGTTATTAGTTACTGTTGGTTTAACATTCAATTCATTCTTTTGCTATTACTTTGAGTGAGAAACATCATCACTTATTTCAAACTCATTAAATTTATTTTCCCTTCTAACATTGGGTGTTTTTTAATTATATACTTAAATTTTTATTTCATTACTACTGCTTTCCTCCATTCCATGTTAACACAAACTGTTTTTACATGGGCTTTCTCCCTGAATACTATTACATCCTTTACTTATCTCTATTTTAAATACTATTTCTAACTATCCTTAATTATATACTTTTCCATAAGCTCACTTAAATCATTTATTGGTTTATCAATGATTTATTAAGTGTTTTCTAATCTATTAATACTTTTTATTATTTATAATATCTTTTTCCACATATCACTTTCACCTTTAACTAACTGGTGTTTATCACTGATATACTCACTATTTTGGGGTATTTACACATACACTAATGCACTTTTTTCACTGTTTATATTAAGTGTTACTTAGTGGGTAATCCCTATAATTATTTCTCTTTCTATTTCTCACTTTCTTTCATTATAACATGATACTTATTATTAATGACATTTTGTTATACCTTTCACTACATCTAACTTTAATAATTGGGTTAGTGTACTTTTCTTTAATAAGTTATTTTTTACTGTTTTTCGTTTAAAACAGGTATATAAATTATCTCATTTACAATAATATTTATTTTTATTAGTGGATAATTATTGGGGTTTATTTACAATATGCTATCTTTGAGTATACCATTTCTCCCTTTTATATGTGGCGTCTCTTGTTATTTCTTGGTTTCACTTCGTTTCCACTTCTTTCTTCCTCTTCTTCTTCTTCTTCTTCTCCGTCTTCAATTGTCTTCATTTTGACTCGGTTCTCCTCTTCTCGTCTGGTTTAATTTCATTTAGTTGTAGGAATCCATTCACTTCCTTTAATTGTCTTTATTCTTCTTTGGTTCTGGTTTCTTCCCTTCTTTTGTTAGTTCCTGTTGGTTTGGTCAATCACTTTTTAGCTTTGTGTATTTTTCGTGGTTCCCTTCTTCTTTTGTTAGTTGTTGTTGTGTCAATCACTTGGGTTAGGTAATGACGTCGTTTGTCGTGTCATTGTTTTTTTATTTGATTTATTTTTAATTATTTTATTTGATATGAAGTATATTTACTTTTATAATTATAGTTTTTATCCCTGGTACTGGGATGGCTTATTTGTGTTGTAACAACATTTATTTGTTTTTTTTTTTCAGAAATGTGTTCACCTCTTGTGTCATTAAGCGTTGCTATAAGATGTTTTAATAAAGATGATGACACTGACTGTAGCATGCCTGTGCGTCCCGGAACACGAGCAAAAGCTGAATGTAAACAATCGTATACTCCAATTCAGACTCATCGATACATAGAATTACTGTGCAGAGACGATGGCCAGTGGAATTATGACTTGTTTTATTGCCAACCAGGTAAAAGACTTACGTTTTAGAATTTTGTCAATGTGTCACTGGGCAAACCAAATGAAATTGCATGTATACAAGACAAATTTTGTAAACATATCTGAAACTAAATAATTAATATAAACATTCCTGTTTTACATAAAATATTATTTAACTGTGTTTGATTAAAATTTCAAATCATAGGCAACACCAAGTATAATTTACTGACAGTGCTCAGAATGATTAAACACATTTCTTCATATTTCCTTTACGTATTTCATAATTTCTCTGATCTGATTGGAATATTAGAAAATAAGAAAAAATCATCTAAATTAATATATTAATATTATTATTTATAATAAACTTTAAATCATTGCCTGAAACTTGTGCACACACACACACACACACACACACACACACACATATTTACAATTTATGTAAACTTAACACTGAACAGTATGGCAATGTTAATTTGATTTTGATTCTTCAAATTGTGAGTCACGTTTTATACAAACTTTCTTGTATTACTATATTGTATTAGTATACAAAGTACACTAAGAAAGTAACCAACATTATTATAAACTATTCTACAAAAAACATCATTTATATTGTATAAAGAATTTTTAGTACTTATAAGTACACCTCTAGGTATTCCAGTCGGTGAATTTCTAAGTTTTTCATCCGAGATGCATTTCGTAAGAGTTGTGTTGCATCTTCAATCGGAATCATTTAGTAATGTTACATTTATAAAAAATCTCCACTCAGGTGAGCGTCGTCGACACAAGTACATAAAACATAACACTTAAAAACACACAAAACACAACAATAAAAATTATTTAAAAAAGAACATTAACATTATAACAAAAACCGATTTCGAACGGATGATTTAAATAATCGTAGCTGGCCAGCATTTGTTGCCCGCACGTCAAAAAAAAGAAAAAACAACTTAAACAAGAAAACACAAGTTACACCAAAAGAAGAAGCCAAAGGCGTTTATATGATTACTTGTAATGCAGGGAAGAAGTTTGGAATAAGAAGTACATCGGCTATACCGACCGCATCTTTCGTAAAAGGTTCAATGAACATGCTGCCATAAATTACCGTAAACCTTCGTCAGTTGTGGCGCAACACCTAAAATGCCGCCCACAACACAACATCAATTTCAACACTTCATTAGGAGTATTAATGTATAGGTAAAACAAAGAAGCATCAAAAATATACGAGCAATACCATATTTACAAATACAAACGAGGAGCCGGTGGAAAAACACTGCTTAACAGAAAAGAGGATTATAGGGATTTGGTTACGTTTAAAATATTAGATTACCTCGAAGAGTACGCACAAAGGTCGCGCGTCGGGTAGTTTATCGTTAGTCGGCTTCCGTATGACGTCCGGGCAACAAATGCTGGCCAGCTACGATTATTTAAATCATCCGTTCCAAATCGGTTTTTGTTATAATGTTAACGTTCTTTTTTAAAAAATTTTTAGTGTTGTGTTTTGTGTGTTTTTAAGTGTTATGTTTTATGTACTTGTGTCGACGACGCTCACCTGAGTGGAAATTTTTTATAAATGTAAGTTTACTAAATGATTCCGATTGAAGATGGAACACAACTGTTCCGAAATGCATCTCGGATGTAGAACTTAGAAAATCGCCGACTGGAATACCTAGAGGTGTACTTGTATGTACTAATAATCCTTTATACATTATTAAAGGTATTCTTTGACTCTTTCATTAAAAAAAAAAAAACAATCATTTATATTACTACGTAATTTTTAACATGGTTAATTACTTTGCCCTATTAATTTACATATAAAATAGATTTTATAATTTAATTCTCATTACTGTTAAATTTATCCAAATAGCTTTATTTCTTATTATACGGACATTTTTTTACTTGATGGTCTTAAAATTTGTATTTCTTTATTGGAAACTTAGGCCTACTGACTGCATTTTATGTGGTTTATATGAATTTAATTATGTCAGGTCTATTGTCTATTAACAAATCAAATACTTAACACACACACACCTGCCAAAGCATTAGAGTGTTAATTAAAAGCTGTCTATATATAAAGTCTCACACATATATTGCAAAAATACATATTTGCATAATTGCCAAGGATAATTTATTTGTACTATAAATATTTGTATATATTTATTTGTAAATATAAACAGTTGTACATAGTTTTAAAGTTGTGCATAGAGGAACAGAAAATTCTTAACTTTCTTAAAATTGTTTTTAAACACCTGCTTTATGAACAATGAGTTTCTTGGATACTGATGGGTGGCAAACTGTGTATAGAGTGTTACTGACGTGTGTGTGTGTGTGTGTGTGTGTGTGTGTGTGTGTGTGTGTCACCTGATTGAGGGAGGAGAACAACAGTCTTTAACTACTGAGAGAGGAGTACAGTGTATTTAACTATTGAGAGAGGAGTACAGTGTATTTAACTATTGAGAGAGGAGTACAGTGTATTTAACTTGTGGTAGTATGCTCCCGTTCATACAGGCAGAAAATGGAAGTAATTAAATACATTTATATGATAAAAATTCTCACACTGACAATACATAGAGCAAAGTAAATTACTTCATTTTAAGACATGCAAAATGACACATACATAGCAGATACAATTTGAAGCTGAAAGGTAAAAGTGTAACAAAACTATAAACAAATTAATTAATTACTCACTTAATTAATATTTCTTTTTAAATCTGTAAAGAATTTGTTCTTTTTTAATAAATCAATGCTTTATTTTCATTTATTTCATGCCACAAAATCATTCTCCTCTCTTCTTATATAAAATTTATTATGAAACAAAATGGACTTAACGTAACGAACACAGAAATCCCACAACCTAACTGGTAGATTATTATGTGGAGTACTCTTCCAATACCGGTACCGTACATCATATATAAATTGTAATGTTGCAATATATATGTTGCATAGAAAATATAGTTGAGATATATGTTATTGGAATGAAGTGGATGAGCTTACATTTTCTGACAATCTACAGTGCTTTAATACAGTTTATTTAAACAGTAATTAAATTGTTTCTGTTGACCTCCATAATACAAACTAAAATTTACTTTCTGTACAATGAAATAAATTAAAATTTTAAAAAGTTTCATTTGTCTTACTTAAACTATCAGTCTTTACTGATATAATGTGTAAAAAGTCTTTCTTTTAAATAAGTTTTTATAAGTGTAATAAATAATATATGTTCAATTCCCTTTAATTTCGACTGCAGATCCTTCAGACAATGGGTTGATCCTGTCTGGCTAATATGGTTGATCCTATCCTAACTATGGTTTAGTTTTCTCTGTCCGGCTTTAGAGTCACATTTGAGGGTATAGATATTTCTCACGGTTTCATATAATTTTAGTTACTTTCTAATTGGTGTATTGAGCTTAAACCTCTTCAGTAAGCTTAAAGTGTCTATACAGGCTACACTAAATGGAATAGGATTTACTCACATGGATAGCATCCAATGATAATATTTACTGCAGTGACTCAAAAGTTAGTTTCTAACTTCCAATCATCGCAACTGGCAGACCGATCGGATCGTCATGGATCAAAGCAGCATCTACTTGTTATCGATTCTAAAGAGACATTGCTCTATATGTTGCAAGTCATTTTCTTGAACTGAGTTTCTCGTAATCCGATTAGTTCTTGCATATACCTTCTCACGATTTTCTTACAGAATGCTAATGTTCTTTTCCAAGAAGGTATTGTACAGAATAAGTTCTTTTAAAAAAAAACTGAAATATTTTACAACCAAATTTATGGGCCGTAAAACCTTTTTACTACAAGAAAATGCATGCATTCAGTTATTAATTTTCCAAGTAATTACTCTCATCAGGTAGGTTTTTTTTATTACAGACATTCTGGTATAAGTCCTCTCTCAGATTTTTATGTCTCAAAAGTTATTTAAATTAACGTGTTTTTAAGACTATACCGTAACATATTTATATACTCTCGTGAATGTGCACTACACATGCTGCTCTAAGTAGTCTTACTCACTAATTCACCGCGCTTAAAGTAGTTTCACAGGTCTGAAGGTAGGTTCTTACCAGAACATTTATAATCTTGATTCCCTTTTTTACCTGCGGGAGAAAGTTTCTGCTTTCAAGAAGACCTGACCCATTTCCAACCAGTGTTACAACTGCTAGCGGCAGAGGCACAGTAGTGTCTTCTGCCATTACCCGACTTGATGTGTGCGTTGTGGTGATGGACATTGCAAGGACACACTTGTTTTCATGAGCATACCGCTACTATGATGTGTGCCAACTGTCAGAAATCCTGCTCGCTCTCGCGAGTGCAAATTCTTCTTGGCAGATCTCAAGAAATCTTCTAAAGCACAGAACCTGTCGATGCCTCCTGCTGCCTGGAAAATCTCTGACCCATCTTCTGCTGCTTCCATGGCCCCTTCAATGACTGCAGTTGCAGCTGCGACCCCCGCCCATTCGGCTACCACCAGAGCATCCAACTACGCTGAAACTGACGCCTTTAAACCTTCCGACCCGCACCAGCCCAGCGGCGTAAGCAAGCTGCGTTAAAGAAAACGAAGTCTTCCGTCCCCACTCCTTTGCAGCAAAAGCCCGGTTTCAAAGAACCTTGACAATGGTATCAAGTTTCGGATCCGATCATCACTGATTGTTTACGTGAATAGATAGAAGCCCTCATCCCCTCAGATTCTTGCTGTCAAGGACATTCAGTCTGTGCTCATTACGATTCTTCCCTCCCTTGTGACCCTCCTGACTTCCCTAAGGTAAGCCTCTTTGGCTGTTGGCAGAGAATGCCCGTGACGTTCTGCTTTTGGTACTGAGCAAACGTCATATACCTACATACCTAAACGCCATACTCATTTTTAAAACCTATGAAGGTTTTAAACCACTGCTGTCTCCTTTCATGTTCTGGTGTTTATAAAGTACTGCACAGATCGCCCTGTGCAGGACAACCCCGCTTGTCACAATAGCAGTACTGCTATTCTAGCCCACAGGCACATTGCCCACCATCAACTCCCTCTCTGGCGACTCGTCACCTAGAGGTAACGGCGGTGGCCCTCTTCGTCAGGGACAGGGAGGTTTGTCTCATCTCGGCATACCTCCCACTTGTCGCAGAGGGCCTCCACTACACGAGGAGTGGCACGTCCTCCTCAACCATTCTCTTCTCACAATAGCTGCCGGAGACTTCAACTGCAAGCATCCCAGCTGGTATAGCCATGTCCCTGACAGATACATTCAGCGCCATTCTCAGGTCTATGTTATTGGTCCTGATTCTCAGACCCACATTCCCAACAGGGGACTTCTTGACATCTTTGACATTGTTGTTGTCAAGGATCTGGCCTATGCCATCACTGTAAATGCCGTGTAGGACCTTTCGTCCAATCACGACCCGGTGCTAATAATACTAATAAATACTAATTGTCATTAAGTGTTAGTATTTCAGAATAACAAATATTATCTGTTAATTATTTAATAATAACATGTTATTGATCTTTTTTTTTAATTATCTCTGTTTTGTTATGGTGTGCTCTTGTAGATGTTATCCTGTTCTGGTCCTTAGCTCAAGTTTGTATACAAATCTGTTTTACCTGACAAGTGGTTTTATATACGCATATTGCAAGAATACATAAATTTGCATAACTATAGACCCAGGGCAGTAATTTTGTAAATATTAGTACATAAAAAATACACTGAATAGTTTAAAAATTTTAAACTACAGGTTTTTACGGAGCGTATAATAAATGAAATCCGGTTGAGGCTGTAAGGTACAACTTTTACGTTTTTACCAATAAAGCACTTTGTGTTCCGAGTCGGTAGTGACATACTAATATTTAGTTAATCAATGGGCACGTCATTGATAACAAAATCTAAGAAATTATAAACATTTTTAAAGTAAATATTTGTTTGATTAAAATATTAATAACATCAATTTAATTTTTATTCAGTAATGTTTATACTATTTTTATAAGTGAGTTGCTATTTTAATAATGATTCAAAGTCAGACACCCATCATGCAATATAAAATAATTTTATAATTTCTTCATCATATATGTTTAGATATTTAAGACTACAGTATATGTTATTAATGTGTGCTGAATAGCAAAGGTATGTTATGTTTTACAGATAGTAACCTTATAAAAGAGAGTATTTTGAACTTTCTAATTTCAAATTTTAATAATCAATTAACTTTCTTTGCAATATTTAATAAACCATTGGTTGATTTTTTTTTACTGTGGTTTAAATTAATTATTTTGGGTCATCAAAGTCTCACTCCTCTTTTTAAAAAATAATTTTATTGTGTGACCACATATACTTAAAGCAAAGAACATACAAAAATCCTATGACCTAGCCGGTGTTTAACACTATATAGTTGCATTGGGAACATGGTCAGAAATGTATTCATTTTAAAATACTCTTAAGTTGCATAATAAATTGGCGGAATGGATGCATAATAAAAGAGATGGAGGAAAGGTCAAAATTAGAATTCAAAGGGTTGCAGAAGGACAATCCAATTGAATTCTTACTGAACTGTGAACAAGAAATGTAGTTAACAGGTACAAAGAGAAGGTTGACTCTATTAGTAAACATTTTCAAGATTCTGTTACACAATGGCATACTACTGTCCAAGATAATTTAACTACCTACAAACAATTTAACAAACATTTTGAAGGCCACTATCGGAATATTTACATTCAAAGACAAATAAGAGACCAATTAGAATTTGGTAAATATCAACCAAATGGTAAACTTACTCTTGAGGAATACGTCATTCAGCTTGTTGAAGGACATAAACACTTATTTAAACAATATGTATTGGTACTTAAATTAGCCCATCATTTTCACAGAGATATAAGATTGGCCATACACACGCAAGGAATTATAACCGTTGTAGATTTATTGATTTTGCTGACGCAGTCCGAACATATGTTTCACACTGAGTACAGAAATAATACTAATTTTCTTGACAAGAGAAAATATGCAACTAAAGGCAAAGAGGAGAGAGTGAGAGAAAACTTTGGGCAGAGTGAAATTAGAAGAGAAGACCACAAGGTTAAGAGTAAAACAGAGGGGAGTAATACAAAAGTGGATACACCAGGCTAAATTCAAATAAGAAATTCAGGAAACCTTATAACCGGAATATACAAAGAATAACTATGCCGCCAAAAACAGCATCGAAATTAACTCTCAACATGGAATCAAACTTGATTGCTACAACACAAAGGTATTACTGAACAGCCTATTTCCGCCTGATTTGTTCAACGACATAACACAACTGGATATTTCTATGAGAGGTGCGAATGACTTTAACTATTGTCCAACAGTTACTGTTCACATTAACAATTGTAAAGTACAAGCGTTGATTGACACAGGAAGCGATATTAGTAACACACAGACAACAAATTTGTTTGTAACATCACCTACACAGCAACAAACAACATTTTAAATCGACATCCACTGTACCAGTTAATGATTTTTTTTTATAACCACTGCTAATTGTACCAGAGAACGAGTTATGCAAAAAATATTTATATAAATAACAAGTGGGAATATAAAATATAAATATACAATATGAGTTACCTATGCTAGTGCAAAATAAACTAGTCCATCACTGTATATTAGGAATGGATGCCTTAAGTAAGATGAAGGCTGTAATAAATATAGCACACCAAACAATGACAAGCACTTTGAATAATGTCACACAAAATGTAAAATTCAATTTAACTGCGGAAGATCTAAATGTAGCAAAAAACCAATGGTGAACACCAAGTGGTAGAACAAATAGACGCCTTAATTAAAGAGTATGCAGACATATTTACCGAACTGCCTACACAAACTAATGTATAAGAACATCACTTCGAGGTCACAGATCTGTTAAAATTCGTAAGGAGGTCGTATTCAATTCCAATAAAGCATGTAGAACAAGTCGAGAAGAAAATCAAAAGAATGCTGGACAATGGCGGCCATAGAGTGACCAAACAATAAATTCTTAAACCCATTACTTGTGAAAAAGAAGAATAATGAAATTTGACTATGTTTGGATATGAGGAACGTGAATAGCGTCATAGAAAAAGATTTTGACTGTGCACCAACGGCAGATGAGCTAATGCAAAAGCAGCTAAGTATTTAACTAAACTCGATTTAACCTCCAGTTTTCGACAGATTCCCATTCAAGAAACTGATAGAGAATATACTGCATTTTTGTATAAAAGTAAATGCTACCAGAATTAGGTAGTACTTTTGGTTTAAGCACAAGCTTAGCAGCCATTGTAAAAAGGTTTGGAAATTGCATTTTGTCCAGAAGTAGAATATTACACCATGTTGTTGATAACATATTGGTCATTACGCACATTAGAACATATAATCAATTTACCCACTATTTTTGAGAAGTTTCAGCAACCTTGCATCTCATTAAATTTAGAAAAATTTTAATTTATACAATCATCTATAACATTTTTGGGTCATATTGTATCTGATCAAGGTATACGACCAGATCCATGCAAAACAAGCAGTGTCACCAAGTTCCCGATACCAAGAAATATTAAAAGGTTGAGAGCATTCCTACGTTTAACGGGATACTATAGACGATTTTCGTCATTATATGCATAAGAGATCAAACCACCATTAGAGCTTACAAAGAAGAAGGTGAAGTGGAAATAGAACAGCATCACACAAATGCATTCAACAAAGTCAGGGCCCTATTTGTGGAAAACATGATACACCATCCACAATGTCAAGGAAAATACATCACCTACTCGGGCGCCAGCGTCTTGCGATACGGAGTGTATAGGCCTACTCTACCAACAAGATTCAACAGGAGAACTTTGAGTAATCGCCTATAAAAGCAGAGTGTTCTAAGGTGCCGAGAAACATTACTGTACTTCAGAGAAGGAGATATGGCCATTGTATATGCACTGAAACAATTCCGATATTACATTTGTGGAACGCACTTTGAAATCCATACTGATCATCAAGCTCAATCAAGCTGATTGATCATTCCTACTTAGGTGCACAATCGCAAATGCAAGACTAATGAGATGGGATCTGACCATAGAAGAATATTCTTTTACCATTAAATACTGTATAGGAACCGACAAAAAAACAGCAGATACAGGAAGCCGATATGTCACGGGGAAGAAGGAAGAGACTTATTTCTCTAATGATAAATACTTGAAATTACTGCAAATCCAATATAAAGCAAACGACGAAGTAAAACAGCTACTACAGAACTTAGCAGAAGAGATAAAGTTCCAAAGCTCCACGAAATAAAACAACAACCATCTGTCTATAAGAATGCAGTTAAAAAAAATCATACTATTTATATTAAAATATATTAATTAATATTAAATTAGTGAACCAAAACTGGAAAGCAATGTTATCATAATGTTATCTCCAGAAATGTTACAACATTTAATTACACCAGGTCATGAAAGTTCTAGCCCATGCGTCAGCATTAAAATATTACTAGACATTCAGCGATGATTTCACCATCAACAATATGTTTAGGAGGATTAAAACTGTCTTGAAACATTTGTCATGATTGCTAGACTGCTAGACATCAAAATTTATATACCTACGTATTTATGCGAAGGATCACAGTAAAGGAGAAAAGGGAGTTGTTAGCTATTGACTTCGTGGGTCTGCTGCCATGATCAAGTCAGGTTGTTAGGCACATTCTTGGATGTGTAGATGTGTTTACCAAGGGTGTCCAGTTATATCCTATTATGTAACCCACCACAAGAACTGTTCTGAAGATAATACTGCAGAAGTATGTACCAACATATGGCCACATAAATAAAACAACTAGGAGTGTCACTGACACAAATGGGTGGAGCATTTGATAATCGTAATAATTTATTCATCAATAATTTTACAATCAACCGTCTTTGATCCGTTAGATAAATAGATTCGTAATAATTTATTTATCATTATTCTTACAATCAACAAAATATATACACTTTTATGATACACACTTTTTATTGAATACATTACATTGTAGTACAATATACATTAATTGTAATTAGACATATTCCACAACGTTTGCAAATCATCTCTACGATTAACCATTGATGGAATTCTATTAATTTTTAGCAGTCTATTAAATTTAAACGCCGGTTTTAATAATGATCCTTCTAATATTTTTACTCTTGAAAGAGCAACATACGTTAATCCAACCTGAAATTCATTGTCTCTTGAATTAACAATTGCCTTATCTAATGTTATCACTTGCGATCTATGTATACTAATAGCGTATGCTAACATTAACGGAAATTGTTTGCGAGTACAAGAAATTTCATTTTTCTTGAAAGATGCCACTAATGGTACAATGGGTACTGAATTCTCGTACAGAACTGGTCCTGTATATTTTTCGAAAGATACGAGTATACATATTGGCATGTGATCAGCTGTCGGTTCATAAATAATATCAGTTACTGTCCCAACTGAACCGTTGGCTAGTCTTTTTGTGACCCAAAGATTTCTTCTAATGTTAACTCGAGGACCTTTACATAAACGTGATTGGGCAAATAATCCCTGAGCATCGTCAGATTTTCCTAGAGAGGCTTCTGGGCAATTAGATTGAATTGATTGGGTTGTTTATTGCTTTCTAGTTTTTCATAATTAAAGCGTTCAATTTCATCATTTCTCGACATTATACAGACACTATCTTTGAAATTGTTCCCGATATTGTTTACATAAAATCTTTTAGATTAAAGCTGATAATCTTGTTCAGTGACTGTTCTATTTAAAGTCTCTCTCTGAAATTTTTTTTAACATCACCTTGCTGTCTTATAATCTCCGTTAAAAAGAAAACATTTTTGAACTGTTTATATAAAAAATTCGATTGAATGGTCTGAACATTATTATCTATTTTGTAACGACTCCTGTCACAAACCGGCAAAAGCTGGGACCAATCACCGACTAAATACACGCAAAGGCCACCAAAAGTAACAGCTGAAGGACGCTGCTTTGCTTGTTTCAGTCGCATATCCACTTTGAAAAACAAATTCACACCCAACATACTGGCTTCATCAATAATAATGAACCTCACATCTTTTAATTCTTCTTCAAAAGCAATTTTGGATTTACCTTCTAAATCTTTGAAAGTTCCTCCCCTTCTCTTTGAAGCATTTTTCTCAGAGCTGAATGAATAGTTTTACCAGCAATATTGTTAGCTGCCATACCAGTAGGAGCCATTATAAGGGTTGCATCCCAGCCAAAATATGAATTAATTCTCCTTACCATTTCATTAATTACACAGCTTTTACCAGTACTAGCTTTTCCTTGAATAATTGCAAGTCTTTGATTGCAATCATCATAGTCATTTAGCTGATATTCTAAGAAAGATAATATCTTATTTTGTAGGTCATCGAAAATAACATTGTATGATTAATGAGAATTATACTGATTCCCAAATGTTTCTCGATTCCTTTCGATGAAAGAAGTTTTATTCTTTATATCTGGATATTTGTAACAGGCTGCTTCCCAATTAAGAAGTAAATCGATATCACGATTACCTAGACCAACATGAGTTGGTAGTGTGTTAGGCATTACTGCTGCAAGAGCCATCCAGTCTCTACCGTCAAAAATATGAAAATCGTTATTATTATCCTGATAAATTTCAATTTCTTCTATAATTAAAAAACATGTGTAATTGTTCATGAAGCTGCCCAAACTTTTGTCGAGTATAAGCCATGAACCATGTTTCATCTGTACTTTTCAAGTCTTCTTCATTACGCCAATGCTTATATAAAATCAACTTTTGTTTACAATGTAATTCAGTATTGACTGCACTGTTATTGTTGTTTACTTTAGGCAAAACTTGTACATTTCTTTCTTTTCTGTTTGTGCTAATTGAATTATTTCTTCTCTTAGGAACTTTTTTAGCAAAATCGGATAATGTTATTCCTTCCATGTCTAGTGGTCTACTAATATAAAGCTGAATGATTGGATTACTGTCATTTGCACTATTGGTTCCATTAATTGCAACATAGTCTGCTATTGTTATGACAAGTACTCTAAAAGTTGTGGTACATTGATACAATGGAATTCCATGGAGTAAATGACATATTTCGCAAGCCCCGATGTCTCTTTCTCTGATCACTCTTATCATCAAACATGTATATGCTCGACGAGATTCTTCATCCAGGGCTCTCGATTCAACGATTTCTTGAAACATTTCCGTCAAATTTTTCGAAGCAGGTTCTGACTTTGAAGCATATTTGGATACATATTCCACCACCTGGTATAAGAAGGTGATTATACTAAAAACAGTATTTGCTCTCCATGTTTGTGCGATGACTGGATTATACTGATTCATGAGTTCATCATTACAACCCAACCCATTAGTCGTGCCACATCAGGCCACCAAAAATCAGCTGCACTTAAAGTAAAGAAAACCTTTGGAAGATTATCACACTCCTCAATCATTGACTCAAGTTCACCCCTTCGTTGAATCCAGTAAGATTTTGATCCTCTTATTTTTCCACATCAATAATAGGCCTATAAACTTCTTATTATTTGAGGATTACTCGACAGCGTGTTTCTCAGTTGCTGTATTTTTCCTCGTTGTCCCTCGTTGAATAGCTTGATGACGCTGAACAGTGTTCAATGCAAAAAATCTGAACCTAGGATCTTGTGCAAAAGTCGGTCTTTATATTGCATCAAACATTGAAAATATTAAAGTGCTAAGTTTCATAGTACTTGCTGGAGTATTATCGTTTAATTCAGCAGATCCGTAAGGTAGTAAAGCGGGAAATGCCATGCTTACATATCCTTCGCACGAGAATTCATTTATGATATCAGTATCTTGTGGCCATGGAATTACATTATTCACTGCAGATTGGAGTCGATCAACTTCTGCGATTCTAATATTCTCCGGGATCATACTTTCATAAATTTCTTCAGAAATGTTCTCTTCACCTGTATTCACCTCAGGTAAATCAACAGTGGGTATCATTCCATAAATACTATCATTTAATGGAAGTTGAGATATTTGTTCCATATCAATGATGATATCACTATAGAATGGATTATCCATTTTCAAAAAATTTAGTGTTTCTAAAATTTTGTCATTTCTGACATGAAATTCCCGATGTCTATTAACACTTTCCTTTCTTACAACTATAGTGCTCAGTGAAGCGGGTGTAGGTGGCAAGGAACTAACAATCTCCGTTATATTTTTACCAATATTTATAATACTTCCCTTATAAGCATATTTACTGGGAAAGCCTCTCGATTTCACCCTATACACACGCATCACTGGTTGTACTCTTGCTATCAAGAGTTGTTCTAATAAGTGAGATCCATCAGTTCTGTAGATACATCTTTAGGATGTACTGTAGGATTAACTGCAGTAAACTTATTTGGGTTTTTGCTTACCTGCGGACACATACCAAAACATGTTTGCTGCATCAACACTCGAGAAAAATTTACACTTTCATAGAATTCTAGAGATCGTAAATTGTCTTCAAATTCATTCGGAAGATTCCTATACCCTGTGTTGTTTTGATCATATAACACATGATTCATGTTATGTTCTGCAGGGCCTTCAAACGTTCCTGCAGCAACATTTTGTCGCTGTCTCATCCGTCTTTGATTTGTAGTTAAACGACCAATATTTGGACCTCTTCTCCGTCGAGGCATACTATAAATAATACGTATATAGAAATTGATGAATAAGAATGTATAGAATATTCGTTGCAATATGTAATGCAAAGTTGCAGTTGCATCAGCGACTACATAGATTCTCATCTAAAAATTTACACTTTTTCAAACCTTGAGTCCAATCCGTACATCTGGCTACACCTTAGAACAATGCTCTACTACTGTTTGAATTAAACGCACGAGAGTCATGAATACAAAGTGTTCTATACAGCAAAATCTTATCTTATCGAGCGACAGCTAGCGCGGACGGCGGAAGCCGCAAACGCACACGCACCGGCATATGTGTACAGCAAAATCTTATCTTATCGAGCGACAGCCAGCGTGGGCGGCGGGAGCCACACAAGCATACGCACCGGCATTTGTGTGCACTCTACAATACAGTCCGGATAATACCGGTATGCAAGATTTTATAACATTCGGTTGAGTAGTTTCGGAGGAGTTCGCGGCCTAAGTTGTGCACCGAGTCGTGGATAGAGGGCTATGCCTGATTTCGCAAAGATCATCAGGCTCCGCCCAATTACGGATCAAGCCAAACCATTTAGGAATTGGCTATGGTCTGAGACATTAACACAAGGAATAAGGCCCATGCTCACGTCAATTAGGCATCCTCAGGTAACCTTGCCAAACAAGTTAATTAATAAAGAGTTGGGCAAGTATATGCATATGTCGCCATGATCAGCAGAACAAATGGGCTGAATACGAGCACTTGCTGTTCTTTGAAAAATCTATCAATGAAAATTATAGTGAAGCTACTGGACATCCACCAATTGAACTGGGAGAGGGACAGGGACCAAATAGATTTTAGAAGAACTTCATTAGTAAACTTAGAAATCAGAATCTACCTATACCTATGAACCAAAAATTTTATAACACAAGAAACAGAATAAAAGATAAAGGTGTGAAGAGAATAGAGTGGGTGGAATTTAAAGTTGGAGATATAGTATTAATTCGAAATAATCCAGTAGGAATGAGAACAGACAACACCGCCAAAAATTTCTTTAGATTATACGAAAGTCCCTATGTTCTGCAAACAAGAATGGGAGCACAAACGTTTATTATATATAACGTTTATTGTATAACGTTTTTTGAGAGGCAAAAAGAAGTTGGCAAATATCATGCCTCATTGATGAGAAAATATTTTCAGTGAATATAATAATAACAAGCGCTGTTTCACATAGATAAGAGAAAGAGAAATAATGCCCTAAAAAGATAGATAGAGAGAGAGAGAGAGAGAGAGAGAGAGAGAGAGAGAGAGAGAGAGAGAGAGAGAGAGAGAGAGAGAGAGAGAGAGAGAGACTGACAGCACATCATAGTACACAAAAATGTACAGTAACTAGGGTGTCTCGACTTATAACAATGAGTAGGGGGTGAAATTTTGTTGCCCACCACAAAGAGAATGTTTATTACATGTCACTAAAATATTTATTTTTATAAGTAGTCGTTTAAAAAAATGTAATGTGTATAATAAGATGTAATTGTAACTGTAGAGTACAAATATGAAGATGTAGAGTGACTTATGAAGATAAACCCACCTGGGAAATAGATGCAACAATACATATATTTCCATATTTACCCAGGGCAGTATTTTGTAAACAATTAGTGTAAGAAGAGTATGATGAATAGTTTTAATATTTAGTGCATGAAAGTATAAGCAGGTATAGGCCGTGTCCTGTCCAGAGCGCACACCTGTAAGTCATTGTTTGTGTGTTTGTGTGTGTGTATGAACCAGCACGGACCTGCATTGTATTACGAGGGGACACGTATCAATTATTGGATTTTATTATTAAATCAGGTATTTACGTGATTAAAATAAATTAATAAATATGGTTTTTTACCTGCTACCAAAGACATATCACAATATCACTTTTCTAATAACACCGTTAGATTAAGGATATTTAAATGCGTATGGTGATGCAAAATTGCAGAAAAGTCCAATAATAAAGACATCATATTAATTAAAGTTAATTACTACCACAATTAGCTAGTAATTAACAAATGTGTTACATGTAAATGACGAGTGAAAAGTTACGAAGACAATGCAACCACTCGCCTAAATATAAAATTTACGTGATCGCGAAAACGGACTAAAAAGTGATCAGTAAAAAAGAGGACGCTACACTCGAATGGACAAAACTAAAATGTCAAAAACAATATCTGACATGTCAGTTTGCCGTCTACTATAAATACTTCTAACAATTTTGGGGAAGGTCAGACTCAAGAAAGTTTCATACGTCATCACTATGTCCGTCTGTCAATCGACATGAACATCATCATTATCATCATTGCCATCATCTGCAATACACCATGATTGATAGGAGAACACAGTACCACCATCGACAACAGGCTATAGAGTACCGAGGATGCATCAACATCATCATCGTCATTGTCATCATTCAGGATATGTACACACATGTACACATCCAAGGGTAACTTTGACAATACGCAGGTGACAAATGAACAATTATGGTATGTTGTGATTAAACAAAGAACTCATAAATAACAGAATATCAGATAAAGTAACGTGAAGACTTTAAGACTTAAAAGTAAAAAATCGGTATGGAGAATCATACATAACTTCCATGTTATAAGATTTATATTTAAAATCATTTTCGAAATGAAATAAACATAGAAACTACTTCTTTCTACTTACTGCTTCAGGCTTAATCACAGTACTGTGGTCACTAACGTATACCACCTCACGTTATCGCACTCGATTTTCACTGATGATGGAAGTCGATGGCATTGCCGAAACTTCTGGTTTTGTAGAAAACATTGGACTACGGCCAAACATCCCGGGAAGGAATTTTAACAAAAACTGCTTCTTTGTTGCCGATAACGTTGTACACATATATACAAAAATGGGCATAAAATTAATGTCTTGTATAAGTTAATGTTTGATCTCCATTAAGTAGTGCTCAAGTTTCCAAAGTTTTAATATTATGATGTCCGTAATTAAAACATCAGAGCAGGTTTAGTGTGTCTGAGGGTACACCGTGGACAAAAATTTTCAACATTTCCTATTGAGCGTTGCTTAGAGTAAAGCGAATCTACAGTGTACGTTTCACAGGACAAACACGCGGAAAAGAAGGAGCGCTCCGAAGTCACTCATGGACCCTCAGCATCTTGCAGAGGGTTCATTCCCTAAAGACGAAAAGTCTGTCTACGAATCGTTCCTCTGTAAACACGTGCAGTTACACTGCCCAGCGATCCACAGGCAGCAAATCGCTATCCACGCTGTACACTTTTTCGGCTTGCACGCGTTATGTTGGTGTGGGTTTCGGCACTTTCCATTTAAAAAGCGTGCAAATGTAAGAAAATAAACGTGAGTGAGGCCAGAAATAACGCGAATTTTGTGTGTGTGTGTGTGTGTGTGTGTTCCCTGCCTTTTTATTGCCGTAATCATATTAATAAAATGGAAACGTAAACATTAATTACATAATTGAGATATGCTTGCCTGCCACGAACGATATATTTTCTCTCACACATGATTTACATTAAAATCAAAAAATTATAATTTTATTGCCTGGCAACAAAATTATTTTATTTTTAACAATTACCATTGTTTGATAAAGTTTAAATGAATTTTCAAGTACTTTACTGTTGTTAAAACGTAAAAGGTTGCAGGTTAACTCCCCTCCCCTTAACCGATCTTCACCAAAAGCAAAATGCCTTGAGATCACTACAATTCAGGGATGTATGCACAAAATTATTTGATTCTGTTTGAATATGCGGCAGTTACCGTTCGTCATAGAAAAAATTACCCTTATTAAAACATAAAATGTTGCAGGTAAACTACCCTATTCCCTTAACCGATCTTCACCAAAACCAAAAAGGCTTGAGAATTCTACAATTCAGGGCTGTAGGCAAAACTTTATTTGATTCTGTTTGAATTTGTGGCTGTTATCGTTTGCCATAGAAAAATATCGGTATGGAGAACCATACATGACTTCCATGTTCTAAGATTTATATTTAAAATCATTTTCGAAATGAAATATTACTATAGAAACTACTTCTTTCTACTTACTGCTTCAGCCTTAACCACAGTACTGTGGTCACTAACGTATACCACCTCACGTTATCGCACTCGATTTTCACTGATGATGGAAGTCGATGGCATTGCCGAAACGTCTGGTTTTGTAGAAAACTTTGGACTACGGCCAGACATCCCGGGAAGGAATTTTAACAAAAACTACTTCTTTGTTGCCGATAACGTTGTACAGTATATATAAAAAATTGCATATAGTTAATGGCTTGTATAAGTTAATGTTTAATCTCCAATAAGTAGTGCTCAAGTTTCCAAAGTTTTAGTATTATGATGTCCGTAATTAAAACATCAGAGCAGGTTTAGTGTGTATGAGGGTACACCGTGGACAAAAATTATCAACATTTCCTATTGAGCGTTGCTACAGTGTTCCTAGTTGCAGCGTTCCTATCAAGCTGCGAATCAACAGTGTATGTTTCACAGAACAAACACGCGAAAAAGGAGGAGCGCTCCAAAGTCACTCATGGACCCTCAGCATCTTGCAGAGGGTTCATTCCCTAAAGACGAAAAGTCTGTCTACGAATCGTTCCTCTGTAAACACGTGCAGTTACACTGCCCAGCGATCCACAGGAAGCAAATCGCTATCCACGCTGGACAATTTTTCGGCTTGCACGCGTTATGTTGGTGTGGGTTTCGGCACTTTCCATTTAAAAAGCGTGCAAATATAAGAAAATTAACGTGAGTGAGGCCAGAAATAACGCGAATTTTGTGTGTGTGTGTGTGTTCCCTGCCTTTTTATTGCCGTAATCATATTAATAAAATGGAAACGTAAACATTAATTACATAATTGAGATATGCTTGCCTGCCACGAACGATATATTTTCTCTCACACATGATTTACATTAAAATCAAAAAATTATAATTTTATTGCCTGGCAACAAAATTATTTTATTTTTAACAATTACCATTGTTTGATAAAGTTTAAATGAATTTTCAAGTACTTTACTGTTGTTAAAACGTAAAAGGTTGCAGGTTAACTACCCCTCCCCTTAACCGATCTTCACCAAAAGCAAAATGCCTTGAGATCACTACAATTCAGGGATGTATGCACAAAATTATTTGATTCTGTTTGAATATGCGGCAGTTACCGTTCGTCATAGAAAAAATTACCCTTATTAAAACATAAAATGTTGCAGGTAAACTACCCTATTCCCTTAACCGATCTTCACCAAAACCAAAAAGGCTTGAGAATTCTACAATTCAGGGCTGTAGGCAAAACTTTATTTGATTCTGTTTGAATTTGTGGCTGTTATCGTTTGCCATAGAAAAATATCGGTATGGAGAACCATACATGACTTCCATGTTCTAAGATTTATATTTAAAATCATTTTCGAAATGAAATATTACTATAGAAACTACTTCTTTCTACTTACTGCTTCAGCCTTAACCACAGTACTGTGGTCACTAACGTATACCACCTCACGTTATCGCACTCGATTTTCACTGATGATGGAAGTCGATGGCATTGCCGAAACGTCTGGTTTTGTAGAAAACTTTGGACTACGGCCAGACATCCCGGGAAGGAATTTTAACAAAAACTACTTCTTTGTTGCCGATAACGTTGTACAGTATATATAAAAAATTGCATAAAAGTTAATGGCTTGTATAAGTTAATGTTTAATCTCCAATAAGTAGTGCTCAAGTTTCCAAAGTTTTAGTATTATGATGTCCGTAATTAAAACACCAGAGCAGGTTTAGTGTGTATGAGGGTACACCGTGGACAAAAATTATCAACATTTCCTATTGAGCGTTGCTACAGTGTTCCTAGTTGCAGCGTTCCTATCAAGCTGCGAATCAACAGTGTATGTTTCACAGAACAAACACGCGAAAAAGAAGGAGCGCTCCGAAGTCACTCATGGACCCTCAGCATCTTGCAGAGGGTTCATCCCTAAAGACGAAAAGTCTGTCTACGAATCGTTCCTCTGTAAACACGTGCAGTTACACTGCCCAGCGATCCACAGGCAGCAAATCGCTATCCACGCTGGACACTTTTTCGGCTTGCACGCGTTATGTTGGTGTGGGTTTCGGCACTTACCATTTAAAAAGCGTGCAAATGTAAGAAAATAAACATGAGTGCGGCCAGAAGTAACTCGAATTTTGTGTGTGTGTGTGTGTGTGTGTGTGTGTGTGTGTGTGTGTGCGCGCGTGTGTCTTCCCTGCCTTTTTATTGCGGTAGTCATAATAATAAAATGGAAACGTAAACATTACATAACTGAGATATGCTTGCCTGCCACTAACGATATATTATTTTTTTATACATGTATATTAACTCATACATAATTTACATTAAAATGAAAAAGTTATAATTTTATTGCCAGGCAAAATTTTATTTTTAACAATTACCATTGTTTCATAAAGATTAAATGAATTTTCAAGTACTTTACTGTTGTTAAAACGTAAAAGTTGCCGGTAAACTACCCCTTCTCCTTAACCGATCTTCACCAAAATAGAAAGTCCTTGAGACCTCTACAAGTCAGAGACGTATGCGAAATTTATTTGATTCTGTTTTAATTTGCGGCTGTTATCGTTTGCCATAGGAAATACCGTTGTTAAAAAAACGTTGTTGGTAAACTACCCCTTTCCCTTAACCGATCTTCACCAAAAACAACAGGTCTTGAGGACTCCATAATTCTGGGCTGTATGCGAAACATTATTTGATTCTGTTTGAATTTGCGGCTGTTATCGTTTGCCAAAAAAAAAATTACCCTTATAAAAAAAAACTGTTGCAGGTAAACTACCCCTTTCCCTCAACCGATCTTCACCAAAAACAATAGGTCGTGAGTACTCTACAAATCAGGGCTGTATGCAAAAATTATTTGATTCTGTTTGAATTTGCGGCTGTTATCGTTTGTCACAGAAAAAAAATCTACAGACAGACAGACACACAGACAGCAGACACACAGACACACACACACAGACACTTTTCGAAAATCGACTTTTTTCATGTTTTGAGTGTAGTACAATCAGAATCTGCAATAATTTCTAACACGATTTTTTTTTGCTGTCACCATACTTCCATTTCCTTAAGGAACATGGAAGTAATTGCCCTTGATAAAAAAACGCTGAAGGTAAACTACCCCTTCCCCTTAACCGATCTTCTCCGAAAACAGCAGGTCTTGAGAACTTTACAATTCAGGGGGGGTATGCAAAAGAGCAGTTGATTCTGTTTGAATTTGCGGCTGTTATCGTTTGCCATAGAAAATACCCTTGTTAAAACAGAAAACGTAGCCGGTAAACTACCCCTTTCCCTTAACCGATCTTCACCAAAAACAATAGGCCTTGAGTACTCTACAAATCAGGGCTGTATGCAAAAACTTATTTTATTCTGTTTGAATTTGCAGCTGTTATCGTTTTCCATAAAAAATACCCTTTTTAAAACATAAAATGTTGCCGGTAAACTACCCCTTTCCCTCAACCGATCTTCACCAAAAACAACAGGTCTTGAGAACTCTACAATTCAGGGCTGCATGCAAAAGAGTAGTTGATTGTGTTTAAATTTGCGGCTGTTATCGTTTGACATAAAAAAATATCGGTATGGAGAACCATACATGACTTCCATGTTCTATGATTTATATTTAAAATCATTTTGGAAATGAAATATTACCATAGAAACTACTTCTTTCTACTTATTGCTTCAGTCTTAACCACGGTACTGTGGTCACTAACGTATCCCACCTGACGTTTTCGGACTCGATTTTCACTGACGATGGCAGTCGATGGCCTGCCGAAAAGTCTGGTTTTGCAGAAAGCATTGGACTACGGCTAAACAGCCCGGAAAGGAATTTTAACAAAGAACTACTTCCTTGGTGCCGATAACGTAGTACACATATAAAAATTTCTCCCCTTCCAAATCTACTATAATTTTCATTAATAGGAAATTACCCCCACCCCGTTCACCTAACCTCTTCATTTATAGATATTTCATCTACGTTTCTACAGTGGATTATTATGAGCTTCTTATTACGATACATTATTTATCAAAATTAAGTACTTTACTCTTGTTAAAACATAAAACGTTGCAGGTAAACTACCCCTTTCTCCTAACCGATCTTCACCATAATCAATAGACCTTCAGTCCTCTACAATTCAGGGATGCATGCAAAAAAATATTTGATTGTGTTTGAATGTGCGACAGTTATCGTTGGTCATATAAACAATTACCCTTGTTAAACATAAAACGTAGCAAGTAAACTACCCCTCTCCCTTAACCGATCTTCACCAAAAACAACAGATCTTGCGAACTCTACAACACAGGGGTGTATGCAGAACATTATTTGATTCTGTTTGGATTTGCGAGAGTTATCTTTCGCAAAAAAAAATTACCCTTCTTAAAACATAAAATGTTGCTGGTAAACTACCCCTTCCCCCTAAACGATCTTGACCAACACCAATAGGACTTGAGAATTCTACAATTCAGGGGCTGTATTAAAAACATTGTTTGATTCTGTTTGAATTTGCGGCTGTTATCGTTTGCCATAGAAAAAATTACCACCAATAAAAAAATGTTGCCGGTAAACTACCCCTTCCCATTAACCGATCTTCACCAAAACCAATAGGTCTTGAGAACTCTATAATTCAGGGTGGTATACAAAAGAGTAGTTGATTCTGTTTCAATTTGCGGCTGTTATCGTTTGCCATAGAAAAAAATACACTTGTTTAAAAAAAAAACCGTTGCTGGTAAGCTACCCCTTTCCTTAACCCATCTTCACCAAAATCGAAAGGTCATGAGTACTTTACAAATCAGGGTTACATGCAAAACATTATTTGATTCTGTTTGAATTTGCGACTCTTATCGTTTGCCATAGAAAATGCCCTTTTAAAACATAAAACGTTGCAGGTAAACTACCCCTTTCCCCTAACCGATCTTCACCTAAAACAATAGGTCTTTAGTACTCAACAGAACAGTGCTGTATGCAAAACATTATTTGATTCTGTTTGAATTTGCGGCTCTTACTCTTTGCCATAGAAAATACCCTTATAAAACATAAAAGTTTGCTCGTAAACTACCCCTTTCCCTTAACCAATCTTCACCAAAAACAATAGGTCTTCAGAACACTACAATTCAGGGGGGTATGCAAAAGAGTAGTTGATTCTGTTTGAATTTGCGGCTGTTATCGCTTGCCATAGAAAATACCCTTGTTAAAACATAAAACGTAGCCGGTAAACTACCGCTTTCCCTTAACCGATCTTCACCAAAAACAATGGGTCTTGAGTACTCCACAAATCAGGGCTCTATGCAAAAACTTATTTGATTCGGTTTGAATTAGCGGCTGTTATCGTTCGCCATAGAAAATACCCTTTTTAAAACATAAAAAGTTGCAGGTAAACTACTCCTTTCCCTTAACCGATCTTCATCAAAAACCACAGGTCTTGAGAACTCTACAATTCAGGGCTGCATGCAAAAGAGTAGTAGATTGCGTTTAAATTTGCGGCTGTTATCGTTTGACATAAAAAAATATCGGTATGGAGAACCATACATGTCTTCCATGTTTTAAGATTTATATTTAAAATCATATTGGAAATGAAATATTACCATAAAAACTACTTCTTTCTACTTATTGCTTCAGTCTTAACCACGGTACTGTGGTCACTAACGTATACCACCTGACGTTTTCGCACTCGATTTTCACTGATGATGGCAGTCGATGGACTGCCGAAAAGTCTGGTTTTGCAGAAAATATTGGACTACGGCTAAACAGCCCGGGAAGGAATTTTAACAAAGAACTACTTCTTTGGTGCCAATAACGTAGTACACATATAAAAATTTCTCCCCTCCCAATCAACTATAATTTTCATTAATAGAAAATTACCCCCACCCCGTTGACATAACCTCTTCATTTATAGACATTTCATCTACGTTTCTACAGTGGATTATTCTGAGCTTCCTATTACGATACATTATTTATCAAATTTAAGTACTTTACTCTTGTTAAAACATAAAACGTTGCAGGTAAAGTAGCCCTTTCTCTTAACCGATCTTCACCAAAATCAATAGACCTTCAGTCCTCTACAATCGATTCAGGGAAGCATGCAAAAAAATATTTGATTGTGTTTGAATGTGCGACAGTTATCGTTGGTCATATAAATAATTACCCTTGTTAAAACATAAAACGTTGCAAGTAAACTACCCCTCTCTCTTAACCGATCTTCACCAAAAACAACAGATTTTGCGAACTCTACAAAACAGGGGTGTATGCAGAACATTATTTGATTCTGTTTGAAAATGCGAGAGTTATCTTTCGCAAAAAATTACCTTTCTTAAAACATAAAATGTTGCTGGTAAACTACCCCTTTCGCATAACCGATCTTCAACAAGATCAACAGACCTTGAGTTCTCTTTAATTCAAAAAGGTATGCAAAAACGTAGTCGATTCTGTTTGCATTTGCGGCAATTATCGTTCGTCATATAAAAAATTACCCTTGTTGAAACATAAAATGTTGCAGGTAAACTACCCCTTTCCCCTAACCGATCTTCACCAACACCAATAGGACTTGAGAACTCTACAATTCAGGGCTGTATGCAAAACATTGTTTGATTCTGTTAGAATTTGCGGCTGTTATCGTTTGCCATAGAAAAAATTACCCCCAATAGTAAAACGTTGCTGGTAAACTACCCCTTTCCTTAACCGATCTTCACCAAAACCAATAGATCTTGAGAACTCTGTAATTCAGGGCTGTATACAAAAGAGTTTTTGATTCTGTTTGAATTTGCGGCTGTTATCATTTGCCATAGAACAAAATACCATAGTTTAAAAAAAACCTTTGCTGGTAAACTACCCCTTTCCCTTAACCGATCTTCATCAAAATCAACAGGTCTTGAGTACTCTGCAAATCAGAGCTACATGCAAAAGATTATTTGATTCTGTTTGAATTTGCGGCTATTATCGTTTGCCATAGGAAAAATTACCCCCAATAAAAAAACGTTGCTGGTAAACTACCCCTTCCCCTTAACCGATCTTCACCAAAACCAACAGGTCTTGAGAACTCTGCAATTCAGGGCTGTATACAAAAGAGTAGTTGATTCTGTTTGAATTTGCGGCTCTTATCGTTTGCCATATAAATTACCCTTGTTAATATATAAAACGTAGCCAGTAAACTACCCCTTTCCCTTATCCGATCTTCACCAACACCAATAGGTATTGAGAACTCTACAATGCAGGGCTGTATGCAAAACATCATTTGATTCTGTTTGAATTTGCGGCTCTTATGGTTTGCCATAGAAAATACCCTTTTAAAACATAAAACGTTGCTGGTAAACTACCCCTTCCCCATAACCGATCTTCACCAAAAACAAAAGGTCTTGAGAACTCTACAATTCAGGGCAGTATGCATGACATTATTTGATTATGTTTGAATTTGCGGCTGTTATCGTTTGCCATATAAAATAACCTTGTTAAAACATAAAACGTTGCAGGTAAACTACCCCTTCCCTTATCCGATCTTTACCAAAATCAACAGATCCTGGGTACTCTACAAATCAGCGGTGTATGCGAAACATTATTTAATTCTGTTTGAATTTGCGGCTGTTATCGTTTGCCATAGAAATCATCCTTGATAAAACATAAAACGTTGCTTATAAACTACCCTATTCCATTAACCGATCTTCACAAAAAACAATAGGTCTTGAGATCTCTACAATTCAGGGCTGTATGCAAATCATTAGTTGATTCTCTTTGAATTTACGGCAGTTATCGTTCGTCATAGAAAAAAAATTAACTTGTTAAAACATAAAACGTTGCAGGTAAACTACCCCTTCCCTTAACCGATCTTTACCAAAATCAACAGATCTTGGGAACTCTACAATTCAGGGGTGTATGCAAAAAATTACTTGATTCTGTTTGAATTTGCGGCTGTTATCGTTTGCCATATATAAAATCTACACACACATACAGACACACACACACACACACACTTTTCGGAAAACGACGTTTTTCATGTTTTGAGTGAAGTACAATCAGAATCTGCAATAATCTCGAACACGATTTTTTTGCCATCATCATTCTTCCATTTCCTTAAGGAACATGGAAGTAAAATATCGGTATGGAGAACCATACATGACTTCCATGTTCAATGATTTATATTTAAAATCATATTCGAAATGAAATATTTCCATAGAAACTACGTCTTTCTACTAATTGCTTCAGCATTAAGCACAGTACTGTGCTCACTAACGTATACCACCACCACCTCACGTTTTCGCACTCGATTTTCACCGATGATGGCAGTCGATTACACTACCGAAAAGTCTGGTTTTGCAGAAAACATTGGACCACGGCTAAAAAGCCCGGGAAGCAATTTTAACAAAAAACTACTTCTTTGTTGCCGATAACGTAGTACACATATAAAAAATTCTCCCCTCCACCTACAACTATAATTTTTAATAATAGAAAATTACCCCCACCCCGTTCACCTAACTTCTTCATTTATACATATTTCATCTATGTTTCTACAGTGGATTACTATGAGCTTCTTATCAGGATACATTATTTATAAAAATTAAGTACTTTACTCTTGTTAAATCATAAAATGTTTCTGGTAAACTACCCCTTTGTCTTAACCGACCTTCACCAAAATCAACAGACCTTCCGTCCTCTACAATTCAGGAAAGCATGCAAAAAAATATTTGATTCTGTTTGAATGTGCGGCAGTTATCGTTCGTCATGTAAACATTTCTCTTGTTACAACATAAAATGTTGCAGTTAAACTACCACTTTCCCTTAACCGATCTTCACCAAAATCAATAGACCTTGAGCTCTCTGCAACTCAGGGGGTGCAAAAAATTATTTGATTCTCATTGAATTTTCTGCAGTTATCGTTCGTCATAAAAAAATTACAATTTTTAAAACATAAAACGTTGCTGATAAACTAACCTTTCCCTTAACCGATCTTCAACAAAATCAACAGACCTTGAGTTGTCTTTAGTTCAAAAAGGTATGCAAAAACCTAGTTGATTCTGTTTGAATTTACGGCAGTTATCGTTCGTCATATAAAAAATTACCCTTGTTAAAACATAAAATGTTGCTGGTAAACTACCCCTTTCCCTTAACCGATCTTCACCAACACCAATACCTATTGAGAACTCTACAATACAGGGCAAAACATCATTTGATTCTGTTTGAATTTGCGGCTGTTATCATTTACTACAGAAAAAATTACCATTGATAAAAAACCGTTCATATTGTTAATGGAATAAATCCGCTTATAGTCCAAGCCACGTATTTTATAATCAACTAAACGCTATAACTCACCGTCTGTGGCTTAAGTAAATGTCTTTTGTTCTTTTATTCAATTGACATGTTTCGGGACACTTGTCCCATCATCAGAATATTTAAAAAGGTCTCTTTATACCATCTTACGATGGCACAGTCGTCAATATATTAAAAAATATTAAAACCACATAACACAAAACACAAATACATTACACAAAGTACGCACACGACAATTTTCGGTGTACACCACACGGTAACCGATAGCGCACTGGTTCATATTACACTCGTGTCGCGACAATATCGCAACGCAGTATCGTACAGGACATTAGATTTAAAGTTCAGCTGATCATTTAAAACATGTGGCCTGGTAACAGGATTATTATACGCTCTATATATCTCAAACTCCTCAAGGGCGTTCATGTAACGTCCTTTATTACAAAAGTGAAGGGGTATCAAGTTGGTATGAAAATTAGTATAGTTGTGATTTTCATCAATAAGATGTTTAGCGAATTTAGATTTTAGATTTTCTGTGTTATGAAAATAAGTGGGTGGCTTATGTTCAACAAACCTCTTGAAAAAACCACGGCCCGTTTGACCCACATAAAAAGCATCACAACTATTACATATTAATTTATAGATCCCTGTTTTCTTTTCAAGGACGGTTGGTTCCCGCGTACGAAGGCTATTTAAAATGTTATTTGTAGTCTTATATGTGACAACAACGTTTGACTTGTTTAAAACAGAAGACAGAATTCTAGGTAGAAAGCTCATGTATGGTATAGAAATGTATTTATACACACTGTCCCCAGGTGCCCTTAGCGTGTTTGCGATGTTTTTTCGTCTCATATGTTTTTTAAGGATATTATTTACTACCGCTCTTTTGTAGCCATTGGTGACTGCGATATGTTTAACTGTGTTTAGTTCGTCTTGATAATCCTTGTCGCTGAGGGGCAATGATAAGAAGCGGTTAACCATGCTGTGGAAAGCAGCCATTTTCTGCGATACCGGATGATAAGATGTGGCGTGTATTATAGTGTCAGTTGTAGTGGGTTTCCTATAAATATTAAACTCCAATTTATTAATATTTCTGGTGACCGTCAAATCAAGAAAATTTAATTTTCCACTGACCTCGTGCTCCAGTGTAAACTGTATATTGTTATTAATACTGTTTAAATATGTGTGTAGCCTATCTATTTGTCTATGTGTGCCTTTATAGATCAAAAAGGTGTCGTCAACATACCGGCCATAAAATATTATGTTGTCATTGTACACACTATTGGAAAAAATAAAGGAGTTTTCGAAATGGTTTAAGTACACTTCAGCAAGGAGGCCAGAGAGTGGAGAACCCATTGCCACGCCATCATGTTGGCTAAAGAATTGCTTGTCATGCGTGAAATAATTCTGGTTAAGAATCACCTCCAAAAGATCCATCAATTCGTTAATACTTTCAACATTCAATTTATTAGTATTGACGAGGTTATTTCTCAAAATTTGTAAAGTATCAGCAACCGGTATATTCGTATATAAATTAACAATGTCAAACGAAACTAGCTTATGATGAGGTTCGATCTTTAGATAATTCACTTTATTGACAAAATCGATATTATTGGTTATACAGTGACTATTAACTATGTTTATGTTACGTTTAATGATGTTTACCAATTTCTTAGCTGTTTTATAACCAGGTGCAGTAGTGAAGTTAATTAACGGTCTTATCGGAACACCAGTCTTATGTAATTTTGGTAACCCTGTCAATGTGGGTGCCCTTGAATTGATGGGCTTTAACGATCGTCTAGTTCGCTCATCAAACAAATGCACACTCCTATTTATGCTCCGATTTAGACACTTGACGTATTGTGCAGTAGGGTCCGAGTTTAATTTCTCAATGTTGTTGTTAGCGATAAAATTCCGTATCTTATCAGTATAATCACTATTGTCCATAATGACAACAGTGTTGCCTTTGTCAGCCTTGGTTACGAGAGCACAGTTGTCTGACAGTTTGCGCTTTAAACCCGTTAAGATATTGCGTTCTTTATTATAATTATTAAAAGTACACGGAACCGAAGAATAAGTATTAGTATTCTGGTTTCTTATGATATTACTGAGCTTATTATTGATTAAAATCCGCGCCTCATCTTGGACTTTCTGGTCATCTATTGCTTTGACCACAGCTTCAGCATTTATAATTTCAGCAGCAATATGTTTATGGCTGAAGTTAGATTTTGAACGAGGTAAATTATAATTTAAGCCCTTTTTCAACAAATTAGATTCTTCTTCAGTTAGATCTATTGATGTTAAGTTCTGCAATCGTGTATAAAATTTATGTTTACAGGCAATGTTGTTGACTTCCTGTTGTTGTCTCTCTAATAACCTTTGGAATTTGCTTGTTTGCTTGCTACGCATTTGATAAATAATTCGCTGTATGTCATTGTTTATGAAATCAAGATAGTTATCAAGCAAGGCCGGGTGTACGTCATTAAGTAATTGCAAATGTACTCTGTATAATCTTGAATTGAGATGGGATTTTTTCTTGTATAACGATTTTAATTCTTCTTTAATTCTGTACAATTCTGCGTGCCTTTTAGTTTTTATATCAGCAAAGGAAGAGCATTTAAATTTTATACGAGCGTAAGTACGTAATTTTCAGAATATTAAGATCCAGCTTCATAAGACCATTTCACATATCAGATTTAATAAAACTTGTCTGAAGAATAATATTACACCTAATTACGCTCGTATAAAATTTAAATGCTCTTCCTTTGCTGATATAAAAACTAAAAGGCACGCAGAATTGTACAGAATTAAAGAAGAATTAAAATCGTTATACAAGAAAAAATCCCATCTCAATTCAAGATTATACAGAGTACATTTGCAATTACTTAATGACGTACACCCGGCCTTGCTTGATAACTATCTTGATTTCATAAACAATGACATACAGCGAATTATTTATCAAATGCGTAGCAAGCAAACAAGCAAATTCCAAAGGTTATTAGAGAGACAACAACAGGAAGTCAACAACATTGCCTGTAAACATAAATTTTATACACGATTGCAGAACTTAACATCAATAGATCTAACTGAAGAAGAATCTAATTTGTTGAAAAAGGGCTTAAATTATAATTTACCTCGTTCAAAATCTAACTTCAGCCATAAACATATTGCTGCTGAAATTATAAATGCTGAAGCTGTGGTCAAAGCAATAGATGACCAGAAAGTCCAAGATGAGGCGCGGATTTTAATCAATAATAAGCTCAGTAATATCATAAGAAACCAGAATACTAATACTTATTCTTCGGTTCCGTGTACTTTTAATAATTATAATAAAGAACGCAATATCTTAACGGGTTTAAAGCGCAAACTGTCAGACAACTGTGCTCTCGTAACCAAGGCTGACAAAGGCAACACTGTTGTCATTATGGACAATAGTGATTATACTGATAAGATACGGAATTTTATCGCTAACAACAACATTGAGAAATTAAACTCGGACCCTACTGCACAATACGTCAAGTGTCTAAATCGGAGCATAAATAGGAGTGTGCATTTGTTTGATGAGCGAACTAGACGATCGTTAAAGCCCATCAATTCAAGGGCACCCACATTGACAGGGTTACCAAAATTACATAAGACTGGTGTTCCGATAAGACCGTTAATTAACTTCACTACTGCACCTGGTTATAAAACAGCTAAGAAATTGGTAAACATCATTAAACGTAACATAAACATAGTTAATAGTCACTGTATAACCAATAATATCGATTTTGTCAATAAAGTGAATTATCTAAAGATCGAACCTCATCATAAGCTAGTTTCGTTTGACATTGTTAATTTATATACGAATATACCGGTTGCTGATACTTTACAAATTTTGAGAAATAACCTCGTCAATACTAATAAATTGAATGTTGAAAGTATTAACGAATTGATGGATCTTTTGGAGGTGATTCTTAACCAGAATTATTTCACGCATGACAAGCAATTCTTTAGCCAACATGATGGCGTGGCAATGGGTTCTCCACTCTCTGGCCTCCTTGCTGAAGTGTACTTAAACCATTTCGAAAACTCCTTTATTTTTTCCAATAGTGTGTACAATGACAACATAATATTTTATGGCCGGTATGTTGACGACACCTTTTTGATCTATAAAGGCACACATAGACAAATAGATAGGCTACACACATATTTAAACAGTATTAATAACAATATACAGTTTACACTGGAGCACGAGGTCAGTGGAAAATTAAATTTTCTTGATTTGACGGTCACCAGAAATATTAATAAATTGGAGTTTAATATTTATAGGAAACCCACTACAACTGACACTATAATACACGCCACATCTTATCATCCGGTATCGCAGAAAATGGCTGCTTTCCACAGCATGGTTAACCGCTTCTTATCATTGCCCCTCAGCGACAAGGATTATCAAGACGAACTAAACACAGTTAAACATATCGCAGTCACCAATGGCTACAAAAGAGCGGTAGTAAATAATATCCTTAAAAAACATATGAGACGAAAAAACATCGCAAACACGCTAAGGGCACCTGGGGACAGTGTGTATAAATACATTTCTATACCATACATGAGCTTTCTACCTAGAATTCTGTCTTCTGTTTTAAACAAGTCAAACGTTGTTGTCACATATAAGACTACAAATAACATTTTAAATAGCCTTCGTACGCGGGAACCAACCGTCCTTGAAAAGAAAACAGGGATCTATAAATTAATATGTAATAGTTGTGATGCTTTTTATGTGGGTCAAACGGGCCGTGGTTTTTTCAAGAGGTTTGTTGAACATAAGCCACCCACTTATTTTCATAACACAGAAAATGTAAAATCTAAATTCGCTAAACATCTTATTGATGAAAATCACAACTATACTAATTTTCATACCAACTTGATACCCCTTCACTTTTGTAATAAAGGACGTTACATGAACGCCCTTGAGGAGTTTGAGATATATAGAGCGTATAATAATCCTGTTACCAGGCCACATGTTTTAAATGATCAGCTGAACTTTAAATCTAATGTCCTGTACGATACTGCGTTGCGATATTGTCGCGACACGAGTGTAATATGAACCAGTGCGCTATCGGTTACCGTGTGGTGTACACCGAAAATTGTCGTGTGCGTACTTTGTGTAATGTATTTGTGTTTTGTGTTATGTGGTTTTAATATTTTTTAATATATTGACGACTGTGCCATCGTAAGATGGTATAAAGAGACCTTTTTAAATATTCTGATGATGGGACAAGTGTCCCGAAACATGTCAATTGAATAAAAGAACAAAAGACATTTACTTAAGCCACAGACGGTGAGTTATAGCGTTTAGTTGATTAAAAAACCGTTGCTGGTAAACTATCCCTTTCCCTTAACCGATCTTCACCAAAAAAGGCAGATCTTAGGTACTCTACCATTCAGGCCTGTATGCAAACAATTATTTGATTCTGTTTGAATTTGCGGCTGTTATCGTTTGCCATAGAAAACACCCTTGATAAAACATAAAACGTTGCTGGTAAACTACCTATTGCATTAACCGATCTTCACAAAAAACAATATGTCTTGAGAACTCTACAATTCAGGGCTGTATGCAAAACATTAGTTGATTCTCTTTGAATTTACGGCAGTTATCGTTCGTCATAGAAAAAATAACCTTGTTAAAACATATAAACGTTGCTGGTAAACTACCCCTTTCCCTTAACCGATCTTCAACAAAATCAACAGACTTTGAGATCTGTATAATTCAAAAAGGTATGCAGAAGAGTAGTTGATTCTGTTTTAATGTACGGCATTTATGGTTCGTAAAAAAAAAAACCTTGATAAAACATAAAATGTTGCTGGTGAACAACCCTATTCCCTTACCCGATCTTCACCAAAACCTACAGATCTTGAGAACTCTACATTTCAGGGCTGTATGCAAAATATTATATGATTCTGTTTGAATTTGCGGCTGTTATCATTTGCCATATAAAATACCCTTGATAAATCAAAAAACGTGTCTGGTAAACTACCCCTTCCCCATAACCGATCTTCACCAAAAACAAAAGGTCTTGAGAACTCTACAATTCAGCGGTGTATACGAAACATTATTTGATTCTGTTTGAATTTGCGGCTGTTATCGTTTGCCATATAAAACACCCTTGATAAAACATAAAACGTTGCACGTAAACTACCCCTTCCCCTTAACCGATCTTCACCAAAAACGACAGGTCTTGAGAACTCTACAATTCAGGGCTGTATGTAAAATATTATATGATTCTGTTTGAATTTGCGGCTGTTATCATTTGCCATATAAAATACCCTTTGTTAAAACAAAAAACGTGTCTGGTAAACTACCCCTTCCTCTTAACCGATCATCACCAAAAACAACAGGTCTTTAGTACACAACAAACCAGGGCTGTATGCAAAAACGTATTTGATTCTGTTTGAATTTGCGGCTCTTATCGTTTGCCATAGAAAATACCCTTGATAAAACATAAAACGTTGCTGGTAAACTACCCTATTCCATTAACCGATCTTCACAAAAAACAATAGGTCTTGAGAACTCTACAATTCAGGGCTGTATGCAAATCATTAGTTGATTCTCTTTGAATTTACGGCTGTTATCGTTTACCATAGACAAAAATTACTCTTGATAAAAAACCGTTGCACGTAAACTACCCCTTCCCCTTAACCGATCTTCACCAAAAACGACAGGTCTTGAGAACTCCACATTTCAGGGCTGTATGTAAAATATTATATGATTCTGTTTGAATTTGCGGCTGTTATCATTTGCCATATAAAATACCCTTTGTTAAAACAAAAAACGTGTCTGGTAAACTACCCCTTCCCCTTAACCGATCATCACCAAAAACAACAGGTCTTTAGTACACAACAAACCAGGGCTGTATGCAAAAACGTATTTGATTCTGTTTGAATTTGCGGCTCTTATCGTTTGCCATAGAAAATACCCTTGATAAAACATTAAACGTTGCTGGTAAACTACCCTATTCCATTAACCGATCTTCACAAAAAACAATAGGTCTTGAGAACTCCACAATTCAGGGCTGTATGCAAATCATTAGTTGATTCTCTTTGAATTTACGGCTGTTATCGTTTACCATAGACAAAAATTACTCTTGATAAAAAACCGTTGCACGTAAACTATCCCTTTCCCTTAACCGATCTTCACCAAAAAAGGCAGATCTTAGGTACTCTACCATTCAGGCCTGTATGCAAACAATTATTTGATTCTGTTTGAATTTGCGGCTGTTATCGTTTGCCATAGAAAACACCCTTGATAAAACATAAAACGTTGCTGGTAAACTACCTATTCCATTAACCGATCTTCACAAAAAACAATATGTCTTGAGAACTCTACAATTCAGGGCTGTATGCAAAACATTAGTTGATTCTCTTTGAATTTACGGCAGTTATCGTTCGTCATAGAAAAAATAACCTGGTTAAAACATATAAACGTTGCTGGTAAACTACCCCTTTCCCTTAACCGATCTTCAACAAAATCAACAGACTTTGAGATCTGTATAATTCAAAAAGGTATGCAGAAGAGTAGTTGATTCTGTTTTAATGTACGGCATTTATGGTTCGTAAAAAAAAAACCTTGATAAAACATAAAATGTTGCTGGTGAACAACCCTATTCCCTTACCCGATCTTCACCAAAACCTACAGATCTTGAGAACTCTACATTTCAGGGCTGTATGCAAAATATTATATGATTCTGTTTGAATTTGCGGCTGTTATCATTTGCCATATAAAATACCCTTGATAAATCAAAAAACGTGTCTGGTAAACTACCCCTTCCCCATAACCGATCTTCACCAAAAACAAAAGGTCTTGAGAACTCTACAATTCAGCGGTGTATACGAAACCTTATTTGATTCTGTTTGAATTTGCGGCTGTTATCGTTTGCCATATAAAACACCCTTGATAAAACATAAAACGTTGCACGTAAACTACCCCTTCCCCTTAACCGATCTTCACCAAAAACGACAGGTCTTGAGAACTCTACAATTCAGGGCTGTATGTAAAATATTATATGATTCTGTTTGAATTTGCGGCTGTTATCATTTGCCATATAAAATACCCTTTGTTAAAACAAAAAACGTGTCTGGTAAACTACCCCTTCCCCTTAACCGATCATCAACAAAAACAACAGGTCTTTAGTACACAACAAACCAGGGCTGTATGCAAAAACGTATTTGATTCTGTTTGAATTTGCGGCTCTTATCGTTTGCCATAGAAAATACCCTTGATAAAACATAAAACGTTGCTGGTAAACTACCCTATTCCATTAACCGATCTTCACAAAAAACAATAGGTCTTGAGAACTCTACAATTCAGGGCTGTATGCAAATCATTAGTTGATTCTCTTTGAATTTACGGCTGTTATCGTTTACCATAGACAAAAATTACTCTTGATAAAAAACCGTTGCACGTAAACTACCCCTTCCCCTTAACCGATCTTCACCAAAAACGACAGGTCTTGAGAACTCCACATTTCAGGGCTGTATGTAAAATACTATATGATTTTGTTTTAATTTGCAGCTGTCATCGTTTGCCATACAAAATACCCTTGATAAAACAAAAAACGTGGCTGGTAAACTACCCCTTTCCCTTAAAATATCTTTACCAAAAACAATAGGTCTTTAGTACTCAAGATATCAGGGCTGTATGCAAAAACCTATTTGATTCTGTTTGAATTTGCGGCACTTATCGTTTGCCATACAAAATACCGTTTTAAAACATAAAACGTTGAACGTAAACTACCCCTTTCCCTTAACCGATCTTCACCAAAACCAAAAGGTCTTGAGAACTCTACAATTCAGGGTAGTATGCAAAACATTATTTGCTTATGTGTGAATTTGCGGCTGTTATCGTTTGCCATAGAAAATACCCTTGTTAAAACATAAAACGTTGCCGGTAAACTACCCCTTTCCCTTAACCGATCTTTACCAAAATCGACAGATCTTGAGAGCTCTACAACTCAGGGCTGTATGCGAAATATTATTTGATTCTGTTTGAATTTTCGGCTGTTATCGTTTGCCAAACAAACAAAATTACCCTTGACAAAAAACCGTTGCCGGTAAACTACCCCTTTCCCTTAACCGATCTTCACCAAAACCAAAAGGTCTTGAGAAATCTACTATTCAGCGGTGTATGCGAAACATTATTTGATTCTGTTTGAATTTGCGGCTGTTATCGTTTGCCATATAAAATACCCTTGATAAATCAAAAAACGTGTCTGGTAAACTACCCCTTCCCCATAACCGATCTTCACCAAGAACAAAAGGTCTTGATAACCCTACAATTCAGCGGTGTGTGCGAAACATTATTTGATTCTGTTTGAATTTGCGGCTGTTATCGTTTGCCATAGAAAACACCCTTGATAAAACATAAAACGTTGCTGGTAAACTACCCTATTCCATTAACCGATCTTCACAAAAAACAATAGGTCTTGAGAACTCTACAATTCAGGGCTGTATGCAAATCATTAGTTGATTCTCTTTGAATTTACGGCTGCTATCGTTTACCATAGACAAAAATTACCCTTGATAAAAAACCGTTGCACGTAAACTACCCCTTCCCCTTAACCGATCTTCACCAAAAACGACAGGTCTTGAGGACTCTACAATCCAGGGCTGTGTGTAAAATATTATATGATTCTGTTTGAAAATGTTAGAAAACACCCTTGATAAAACATAAAACGTTGCTGGTAAACTACCCCTTTCCCTTAACCGATCTTTACCAAAATTGACAGATCTTGAGAGCTCTACAACTCAGGGCTGTATGCGAAATATTATTTGATTCTGTTTGAATTTGCGGCTGTTATCGTTTGCCAAACAAACAAAATTTCCCTTGATAAAAAAAAACCGTTGCCGGTAAACTACCCCTTTCCCTTAACCGATCTTCACCAAAACCAAAAGGTCTTGAGAACTCTACAATTCAGGGTAGTATGCAAAACATTATTTTATTATGTTTGAATTTGCGGCTGTTATCGTTTGCCATAGAAAAAAAATCTACTGACACACACACAGACAGACACACAGACAGATAGACAGACACACACACACACACACACACACACACACACACACACACACACACACACATTTCGAAAAACGACTTTTTTTCATGTTTTGAGGGTAGTACAATCAGAATCTGCAATAATCTCGAACACGATTTTTTTTGCCATCACCATACTTCCATTTCCTTAAGGAACATGGAAGTGAAAATTCCCCTTGATTAAAAAATACCGTTGCAGGTAAACTACCCCTTTCCCTCAACCGATCTTCACCAAAAACAATAGGTCGTGAGTACTCTACAAATCAGGGCTGTATGCAAAAAAATTATTTGATTCTTTTTGAATTTGCGGCTGTTATCGTTTGCCATATATAAAATCTATAGACACATAGACATACAGACAGACAGACAGACACACAGACACACACACAGACACTTTTCGAAAAACGACTTTTTTCATGTTTTGAGTGTAGTACAATCAGAATCTGCAATAATCTCGAACACGATTTTTTGTGCCATCACCATACTTCCATTTCCTTAAGGAACGTGGAAGTAAAAGTGTAAATATTCAGAGTAAAAAACATAATTGTAAATTGTTTTTAAAAATAATAATTTTATGTGTTTAATTTTAAAAATGGGTGTATCACTATATATCATAAATGTTCATAGAACATTATCATAAATGTTCAAGGAATGGAAGTAAGGTGATGGCAAAAAAAATCGTGTTCGAGATTATTGCAGATTCTGATTGCAATCAATCAGATGTTAATTTAATTGCAATAAAATTAAATGTTATTTTATTAAAGTATTAGCAGCAAGATTCAATTTTTATTTGATAATTTTAATAGTATTTTTGTAAATGATTTGCTATGAGTTCAAAATTTTAACATTGATTCAAAGTCAGACACCCAAACAATTTAAAAGAATTTTATAATTTGTTCATCATATATGTTTAGATATTTAATACTATATGTTATTATTGTGTGTTGAATAGCAAAGATATGTTATGTATTCAGAGTGTAACCTTATAAAGAGAATATTACTTCCATGTTCCATAAGGAAATGAAAGTATGGTCATGGCGAAAAACATCGTGTTCGAAATAATGGCAGATTCTGATTGTACTACCCTCAAAACATGAAAAAAAGTCATTTTTCGAAAAGTGTCTGTGTGTCTGTCTGTCTGTCTGTGTGTAGAATTTTTCTATGGCAAACCATAACTGCCGCAATTTCAAACAGAATCAAATAATTTTTTGCATACTGTTCTGAATTATAGAGGAATCGAGGTCTGTTGCTTTTGGTGAAGATCGGTTAAGGGGAAGGGGTAGCTTACCTACAAAAATTTACGTTTTAACAAGAGTAAAGTGCTTAATTTTGATAAATAAGGTATCCTTAAAAGAAGGTCATAATAATTCACTGTAGAAAGGTAGATGAAATATCTATAAATGAAAAGGGTAATTAAAGAGGAAGGGGGTAATTTTCTAGAAATTAAAATGGTAGTTGACGATGGAGAAAATAAATTTTATAAGTTTTATATGTGTAATACGTTATTGACAAGAAACAAGTAATTACTATGGAAACATTTCATTTCACTTTAACAAAATTCTATATATTTTTCATTTTAATTTAAGTCATGTAGTAGAGAAAATTTATCGTTCGTGGCAGGCATGCACATCTCAATTATCTAATGTTTACGTTTCCATTTTATTATTATGCTTACCGCAATAAAAAAGCAGGCAAGACACACACACACACACACACACACACAAAATTCGCGTTATTTCTGGCCTCATTCATGTTTATTTTCTTACATTTGCATGCTTTTGTTATCGATTTACTTCCTGTGGATCGCTGGGCAGTGTAACTCCATGTGTTTACAGAGGAACGGTTTATAGACAGACTTTTCGTCTTTAGGGAATGAACCCTCTGCAAGATGCTCAAGGTCCATGAGTGACTTCGGAGCGCTTCGGAGGAGGAATGATTATCTTCGTAGTTCGGTTTCTTTATAAGAATAAAGTTAGCCTACCTAATTTTTATGGATAAAGTGACTGAAAATAACATTGAATTATACGACTACCCCTTAATAACAAAAATATCTATAAATAGTGAAATAAGTTTGTGAATGGACGATATTTTTTTAGAAATTACCGAACCGAATTAAAGTAAATTACTTTAAACATAAATCTTACAACATGGAATTCATGTATGGTTCTCCATACCGATATTTATAAGTTTTACTTGTGTACTACGATATTGACAACAAAGAAGTAGTTTCTACAGAAACATTTTATTTCACTTTGACTAAATTCTATATTTTTTAGGAATTATCGAACCGAATTGAAGTAAATGATTGGAACTGTATGAGTACCCGCAATAAATTTCGATGTTTTTAATATGCGATTGTATCTATATATTACGGTGTGGAAAAGAAAAAGTGTACTAATTGCCGATGGGGGGACGGGGCTCAAGGCCCCTGCATGGTAGCAGCGCCCGGAGTGACTCATCCGATGACTGCAAGAATGTGTACTAATTGTAAACTGCCCTATTTTTTAATGTAAAGCAAAAATACATGTTGTTTTCATTTCGTAGTTAGGTAATAATGGTTTTGGGTTTTTAGTTTACTGCTAAAATAAATAAAACCTGTGGTTGAGAAAACATAACATTAAACGTATAATACAATGAGTATAACAGATTAACACTTAAAATACAGAACCTGACGTTTTTAAGTTTACACATTGGAAAAAACAACAGCAAATATAAAATGATAAATACAAATATTTATGGTAAATGAAAAAACAAAAAACACTGTATTAAGGAATGACAACATATGCTCTACAAATTGTACATAATGGATGATTGTTTTTTGTTAGTCACAAAACGAGTAGGCTACTTGTCGGAAAACGAATTTTTCCAAAAAATGAGTTCTGCCACAAAATATTGACATGTAGGCCTATAATAAGAGGCAAGAGTTTCACCCTTGGGCCACTCCCGCCTCACTTCGAGTTGGGTTTTTCGTGGTTTTAGAAAAAAAATAGTTTTACATTACACACGTATTGGTTTCCATGTATAATTTTCGTTTTCATGTTAACCTAACATAATCAATTTTTGGTGTCACTGCCACGACCCGGTGATAAATTACTACTACAGTCATTTTCCATTAAAAAATTACAAACGAAATCAATTGCAATCACCAGCCAACTATTTTGCAACATACAAAATTAAAATTTGTATAATTCTTTCACTACGTAAAAATATGTGCGATATTCACTACATATCGAAGCCCCAAAAATCGCATTATCGAAATAACTGCGGGTACTCATAAAGGCAGTATCAAATGATTTTATATATGATCTGAGAACATGGAAGTCATGTATCGTTCTCCATACCGATTTTTTTTTTAATTTTATTTTCTAATTTTAATAATCAATTAATTTTTTGCAATATTTAATAAACCATTGATTGATTTTTTAATTATATTTTAATTAATTATTTCTTGTTAAAAAATGTTTATTGTGCAACCACATTAAGCTTACTTGTTCAATCATACGTCCTAGTCTGTGTTTAAAATTTGTACAGTTGTGTTGGGTACATGGTTAGAAGTGTATTCATTTTAAAATACTTATAACGTTGCAACACACACACACATATAATTTTTTGAAAAAAAAGGTACCTTTTCTCCTATAAATATTACTTTTTATGAAACTGTGAGTATATTTTTGGCATCTCTTTTAGTGTATGCTCTGATGTCTAGTATTGTCTCTGTTGTGAAGCAAGAAAACAAGAAAAGAATTTATTGTTATTCTGTTGTGGCCTACCACAACAAAAGAACTTGAGTAGTTATTCTGTTTTGTTTGTACAGTCCTTAATTAGTGCTGTACAGGCAGGTTAACATTGGGTCTTATATAGCTTGCAACTCTCTGTTGTTATATTGATGTTACATCATTTTTTTTAGAATTACGGTTAATGAATTTTTCGGTGAAGGGTTTGTGAGAATCGCTCAAAAAATATAACACGAATTTTAACTTATTTGTGTTGACGTTTCGACAATGTTTATTGTAATCATCATTAATACAAAAGAAATGTCAAACACAACAGAAAAATTGTTTGAGTAAACGTGTTTGTGTATGTGAGTGTGCGTATGTGTGTATCCTTGTTTATGTGTAGGAGTTGAGATAGTTTGTTTTACATCATCAAATGCTTTCTTTAAAGACAAATTTCTTTAAAATTTGTGTTATATTTTTTGACAGATCCTCACAAACCTTTGACCAAATAATTCATTGATTGACAGTCACTATGAATTCAAGGATTTAGTTACAGTTAATGTTAAGAGTCTGTATTAAAATAATACTTAGATATTACTAAATTTATAATAAATATTTATTCTTTAGTGATAACACATATATGACAATTTATCTGCATTAGTGCTTGTGCTTCTGTAAATTAGAATGTAAAATATTTCTCTAACTTGATAAAAATTAAAACTGTATTAAAAACTTATATAGTAAATATATTTTATTTGGGCAATACTTTAAAATTTCATTATTTAAGAAGCTCTACATTATATACTGTTATTATTTAATAACTTACCAATTTTTTACTAATCCATAATATTAATGTGTTTAAGGATTTTTCAAATACTTCTTGTAAAAATATAATGTTTTGCAAATTTGTTGATGTTTTCTGAACACTCTTCTACATGCCAGTTTCACTTTCAGTGTTTTTATTAGAAAATATGAACATAATTTACAATTAAATATTTCATTACTCAGTGGCGGATTTATGCATAGGTAAAGTAGGCAATTGCCTATGGGCGAATAAATTTGAATGCAAATTTTGGAAAGGTAAAATTTGACAGCCGTTGTGTTGGTTTTAGGATATACCTAAGAGATGTTTCAAAGGCCGCTCCATTTCATCCCAATATGATAAGAAACTTTTAAAAATATATATTGTTTAGTAGCTAGGATTATTACATAAGGAGAACATAATTACATGCATTATCTATGTGATATTTCCATGGTATTAATTATTTAACTATTACTTTGTTTACATTCAAATTTTGAACACCCTTTTACCTACCCTGTAATTTGACTTGAATGACTGTCGAAAAATGCCACTATAAAGAGGCATAATTTCATGACTATAAATGGCATAGACTGCTAGCGTAGCATAATTTCATACCCAACTCTGACCGGCACTATAAATGTTTGGCATGGTATGTACTTCTGCGTAAAGTGTGAGTTGTCTGATCACTTTCTCTTAACTCCACCACTGCTTCTTGTGTTTGTTTACTTATTAAATTGTTTTCCTTCAGTTATTATTCTTTAGTTCGTTGATTCAGACTTCAGTTAAAATGTTTTGGAATTAATACGGCTACAGTAATTTGTCTTATTTTAGTCTTCCTAGTACGTTATGTAAATTGTTGTATAGAAATGTATTTTAAAAAATTGGGGAGAAAATGTTATACATAGAACAAATTTTAGGGTAATTTATAATATGGAGGATTGAATTAAACCCGTAAAAGAACCCCCAATAGATTTTTGGGGTGTGGGAAATTTATACTGCCTACGGGCGGCAAAATGGTAAATCTGACCCTGCATGTACTTTCATTTCTTAAGTGTTAAAGAAATTTCTCTGTTATTGCAGTGTGTGGAAAGAGAAACACACAAAGTGTAAATAAACCACTTATTACATATGGGTCTTCTACAAAATATGCTGAATTTCCATGGCATGTAGGGCTTTATATGAGAAATAAGTCTAGTCAGTGGGAACAAGCATGTGGAGGAACTCTGATTTCACCCCACATTGTTTTAACAGGTTTGTATGAATTTTACTATGTTATATACTAAGAACTTTTATAATGCTGTATGTTAAATAATTGATTTTGATAGCAAATTTTAATGGAGTGATTTATACACTTTTAATTAACTTGTGTTTATAACAGTTTTGTTTATGGAAAACTTCATTTACATATTTGACATTTTAATATTTTTTATAAAGTAACAAGGAACTTTTTTAAATTTCAGCTGCCCATTGTGTCTTCTCAGAACTAGTAAAAGCGTTGTCACCTCCAGAAGCAATTAAAGTAGGGCTTGGAAAATATCACAGGGAGTGGACTCATGATGAGCCATATGCTGTACAAGCAAATGTAAGAATTCTACATTTCACATCTATTTACCTATAAAATACATTTTTATATCTTAAAATAAGTAAATAAAGGGAGATGTAGATTATGTTAACACACATGCGCGTGCAAGGAAGCTGTGACACTTGCTCTGAATGACATTTGCTCGCAGGCTGAATGTAGTGACATTTGTTTGGAGAAACAATGGTTCTAGGAAATTCATAACGATTCCAGGAAGTGTAGTATAGTAATAAGCAGTTACATTTGCACAGAAGCCAAAGACGGGTTTTCACAACTGTTACCTGGTCAACCTGACTACATAAGCCCAACAATAAGTCCTTTACTTCATCTAACACTTAATTAACAGACAGAACATTCATATTGATGACATTCAACTAATTATTTGAAAACATCATTTGTTGTTCTTTTAGTAAGCTTGATCAAATTCTCTGCACTTAAGTCCCAGATATTTTTATTTACATATTATTTATATATTACTGAGATCATTAATTATATTAATTAATTGTAATTATTATATCATATTACATTATAATTATACAATTTAGTTAATTATAGACGTTATTTATTATAACTATTACTCTTAACATTTAACATATCATCATTTGTTGTTGTTATTATTACTAATATTTAATTCCTGTCACTATTATTTTGTTGTTAAGTACATTACGTATGTGGACGCATGTACAACACACACACACACACACACACACAATTACAATTTTGAAGCGTCCCATATATTAAGCTTCACCCACAAGTACTTTTTATGTGTACCAGCGGTTTTTTTACAAGTTTCTTAATTTCAGAAACATTCCTAGAAAGTACTACCAATCCATTTGAATACTGAAAACTTGAGGAATCCTAACCAATATGTTAACTTTTAGACTCCTTCTGTTGTCACACCATTTAATTTACAAAAAAATATTCTTTCCATGTTGTGAGAAATTGCTGTTTATTGATCTATCTTTCACTATTTTCCATTAATTCTCTTTCACTTTAATTGCTGATCAACTCTTTCCGAAAAGAGTACTATGGTCACACATTTGTCAGAATATCTCTCAACCTTAAAGACTAGAAGAGAGGAACCGCTGTTGTGAAGATAATATCAATTCTTTTCCAAAGCTTTTGGAAATGTTGAGGGTTTGGGAAAACATTCAAACTTAGCTTTCAGTCACAAATTTCAGTAAAAAAACTATCTCTGAAAACTTCGTATGGATTGTAAATATTGTAAAGAAAACAAATTGTAATTATTTTTTTAAAAACTCTGAATTGTATATCAAGCTATAAAAAAATTAAGAAAAAAATGCATAAATGTTTCCGGAATATATAAAAAACTACCTTTCCATGGTGTCCTCTAGAAACAGTACACTGAAGTTAAGTACCTCCTTAAAAGAGTATAATAAAATAATAAATACTTAAAATAAAAATCTAGCACACATCATTCTCTACTATTTATTCTTATACGTAGCTTTCGCCTTAATAAAATTTAAACCATTATAATTTAAGTTGATAATATAGGCCATTATACTAGATAATCACAGATGAAGAAGCATGCAAGTAGAATAGAATTTAGCATTATATTTACACACATTTTTATGGAAAATCAGAATCTTCCTTGTCCGGCCAGTAAGATTCGAACTTTGTCTATATATTAATTAAACGGGACTGGAAGAATGAAGTGTAGACAAAGTACTTGTTTATTTGGTATACACCAGTGTCGTGTGTGTGTGTGTGTGTGTGTGTGTTCGTGTGCGTGTGATTTATCAGCTTGTTGATAACATATATGTGTATTCAGAGCAAATGTCACAAAGAGCAAGTATCACTCCAAGAAAGTGTTCCAACCCCACATGCAAGTGTGAAGTTATATTATCTGCTTGTTATCTCTACATGTTTGTGTGTGTGTGTGTGTGCGTGTTTCACCTTCAAGTGCGTGTCATTTTTTGTTAACTCTAGTGATAAAATGTTATGCAAGGTTTGGGTATTAGTTTCACAGAGTTCTAAAGCAATTGTATATTTTTTAACATATAGTTTTAGGATGAAAGTTTAAAATGTATTATAGGCAATACAGAAATAGTACACAAATGTCGAGATTACATATCTGTAGAATCTATTAATTCTTAACATCTTAATAATTTATTTATCTCTCTGTATGTACAAGGGCTATGTTTTTCAACCTCCTGTGAGTTGGCAAACCTGGTTCTGTTGTCATAGCAACAATCTGATTGTTGATTGATGTTTTTGAGGCTTTCTTCTAACCTATAACCACTGGTTTTATAGTTATTTTGTCTATTACTGTAGTGACAACAGTTTAATTATGGGAACTGCAATTGAAATTGCCTCCAAGTGTGAGATTCAGTCTGTTATTAAATTTCTTCAAGCTGAAGGTCATAGTGCTGCAGAAATTCATCAAAGGTTGTGTAATGTGTATGGAGATAATGTGTTGAGTGATGGTTCAATTCGGGAATGGTGTCAAAAATTTAAAGAAGGACGAGTTGATGGTCATGTTGAAGGAGGGCAAGGAAGAAAGTCCATGGCTACTGATGATGTTGTTGAAAGGGTAGACAGGATGGCTCAAGAGCGCTGTCGTTTCACAATTACAGAAATTTCTGCTGATTTTCCTAAAATGTTTAGGTCTGCTCTTTATGATATTCTTATTCACAAGCTTGGGTATAGGAAACTGTGTGCTCGGAGGGTTCCCAAACAACTCACAGATGTCCAGAAGACTCCAAGTTTGGGAAATCCCTGATCACCCACCTTATAGTCCAGACTTGGCACCAAGTTACTACCATTTGTTCACTGACTTGAAAAAGTGGTTAAGGGGGCAGCAGTTTGACTGCTATGATGAGTTAGAGTCCAATGTGGGAGATTGGCTGACTACTCAGGAGCGAACATTCTACAACATGGCCATAGGAAAGTTGGTGCCTTGCTATGATGAGTGCCTCAATAATGGTGGAGGCAATGTAGAAAAGTAGTTTACATATATATGAAACTTTTGTATACCTATAATAAAATTATTGATATGATTCATGTGTCTGTTCATTGGTCTATAGGAGGTTGAAAAACAAATAGCCCTTGTATTAGTATATATGTGTGTGTGTGTTTTTATAACCTCCTCCTCCTCCTCCTATGGTGCTACAGCCCAATGTTGAGCCTTGCCCTACTGTATCCTGACCCTCCACCTCGCTCTACCTGTAACAAAGGACTTCCATTCTCGCACTCCCAACATATATATTGGGAGTACTGTTAGACAATCCCCTATAAGTCATCTTTTACCTATCCTGCCGACCTTGCTCACCCATCCCTCCCACTTACACCTTGTCCATTCCCGAACATGGCAATAAACAGAGGGGAGTTGCGCTTGCCTTAGGTGTGGCTTGTGTCGCGTTTATGAGTGTTTCATCCTTTTCTGCTCTCTCCTGTGACTCGACATTGCCAAACGGTAGCTTCTGGAGACTTTTCATGAGTGGTTTGAGGCACCCTGGCCATTGTGGGTAAGCAACTCCTGCCCCTCCCTCCATCAAAATGTTTCTGAAGAATCCCCCTTTCCGCTTTGTGAGTCTCTTTGAAGTCCAGAGTCAAACAAAATTACATCATTCTGTCAATCGAAAAGTCTAAATCAAACGAGGTTCCAATCCTGCAAAGTGAGATTACTAATCAAGGTAACAAGAAACCAACAGGCAGACATCGGTTTCACCTAGACACTGCAACCACCAGAGCATATCAAGCTGCTGCTCCCCAACTTCGATATGACTGGCCCTCTTTCTTATTCATCCTGCAGTCGCCAAGCTTGTATATTTCAACTGCCTTTCGGTGCAAGCGAGCAAAGAGCAAAGTACTGCCAACTCAAGAATAGGGAAGTGCTCCATAGTTGTCATTAGAAAGTGCATGTCCCAATATAGCAGACTTCTGTGTTTGTCCCAGGTGGCAGTCTCGCTTGTGCTCACTAAAACAAGTGTTGGTACTTCATTTTGTGATGCTGATATAGACTTTTCCACAAAAACACAGCACTCTGTATACCCCACATGAGGTTGGATCTCTAGTGAACTTCACTGATTGGATGCGTTGTTAGAATTTCTGTGTCGGCACACTCCACGTCGTTCGAGCAACTTACTGATGTGGTCCGTTACACGCATGACATAGGGTATTACTGGTTGAAAGATTGTTTGCCATCTTCATTTCAGGGTAGGTTACTTGACATGACTCTTTGGTACCAGTATGCAATGGTGATTGTATGCAATTTTGGAAATCCAAACATATTCTTAATGATGATCTGTAAGCCAAAAGTGGGCAGGTATAATTTGTCAACTTAGTAAAAATGAAAACCCTGCTGATTGCCTAATACTGTTTCTTGGATTTTTCATTGCAAACTCAAAAAGTTAAAAAATGATTTACTAAAATATCATGTATTGAGAGTTGTTCTTGTTGCGCGCATATGTGTGTGTGTGTGTTTCATTGAATTACAGAAATGTGAATTTCCACACTGACACATACTTGTTAGGCTCGATGACTACTCCACATTTTGAGAGGCGTTTGATATTGACCTACATCTGTGTGCTGAACTACCAGATCCAGTCTGTTTTTCAAAGCTTCGTAAAACATTGTCACCACTATGATTCATTGACCTTGTGGAGTTTCTAATCCCAATGCGCCTGGCATGTCAGCATTACTTTTCTGTTTCTGCAAATTAACATCACCATTTCACCTGCGGATGATTTTCAAAATCCCAATGTTGGAGAATATGGAAGCCGTTTAAAATTTGGGCATTTAAAACCAAACTTAATTTAATCCAAAATATGCATGCCAATGCCAATGAAAGATGGTGGATACTTTGATTGGCAAGAGGTACTCTTCTTATCGAGAAGCAAGACAAAACATTTATATTAATATTACCAGCAGATACATATGCTAGGAAAATTCAGTTGTTAATGATATCTTTGCTAAAATTCATTGGATGGAAATAATGTAGATGAATATTCAAACAAAAGAAACATGACTCAACACCTAGGCTGTTTATATCACAAAATACTAACAGTACAAAATTGGTACAATGTCTTCCGAGTTTACTGAAATATTATAGTACAGTAGTTGTAGCAGTAGTAGTAGTAGTAGTAGTAGTAGTAGTAGTAGTAGTAGTAGTAGTAATAGTAGTAGTAGCAGAAGTAGTAGTAGTAGTAGTAGCAGTATCAGCAGCATCAGTAGAACTAGTAGTAGTAGTAGTATTAATACACTTATTTTCCTTTAACATATAATTCTAGTGACATAAAACACATTGATATGTGTATAATTTCTGTATCATGTGTTCCAATCCTGATGGCGACAATATATTTTGTTGAATGTCAACAAAGTTGTTTAGGCCTAAAACTCTATCCAGTTAATGAATGAACGTCACAAAACCTAATACCGTTTATGAACACCTTGAGGACCAACCAACGGCATAATATTGCGCTGCTAGTGGACTTGGTATTTCCACACATGGCGCACATTTACGGCGCTCAATTTTCAATGCTTTCAAACTCTTTGCGTCTTACTATTACGCCACAGAACGAATGCAGAAGTTTTATTTGACATTTTAATTATTGTTTCTGCCATCAGATTGCAGCGCTGACTGAAGAAAATAGTTTTTAGGAAAACAATTTGTACAATTGGCAGATTTTGTTTACCTTTTGCGTGTTCAAGGTGGAAGTTGTGGTTTTGGTTTACGTGAGGTTTACGGATTTTCTGATGTTATTTCGTGTTTATTTTGCATGTTATTGATAGTAGTGAGTATGTTTGTTTTAATTACTGTATTTTTAGTTACAAAGTGGGTAAACAATATTTGACTTAAAACTTTATTTTACAACTTTTTTTGCTTAAATTTGCATGAAACGTATTTTTTTAAGCAGCTTCATTTGCAATATATAAAATCAATAATAAAAATGTTAAGAGCGTTTTCATAAGAGAAAAGTCAGGGAAAAAGTGGTATAATTATTTTTTTAGTATTAAATTGCATTAAGTATTTTATAAATGTTTAAACAACAGTGCTTATTCTAAAAATCCGCTGGTCATAGGGGATGATCTATGTACAAACACCATGGTACTTAAAGTGTTAATTCACACTCATTACTAAAGCAAGGATAATTTCTGTGTCAAATAACCAATACCCACTCTGTGTAGGTTTGTAAAACTAATTCAGTTTATTTAAATATTGTAATCAGAACAATTGTTTCTGCTGCAGGTCAGTAAAATTTTAATCCCACCTTGGTACTATGGATCTGCAACTAGTTATATACATGACATAGCTCTTCTTGATCTTACACACAGTGTACAAATACATGCAAATATTATGCCTGTGTGTGTTGACTGGAACCGTGAACTCACAGTAACACCTGGAACGCTAGGAACGGTAATATGAATCAACAAATAATTTACATGTGTAAAAAAATATATGAATAATTTTTCTGCAGTCTGTTAAATATTGATACATTGATATTTATTTGTGTAATTACATTTGTATGCGTCTTTAGACTTCTCCTTATAGTTCCATGTAAACACATGTAGTAGATGCAGGAAATATATATGTTGTTGTCATGGATGTCTGATATTGTATGGGCAGTTTAACCATACCAACCTACACTTATCTTATCTCACAGAATGGTACATAAATATTAGCAAAAATTTTATAAGACAGTGGTCATAATATGTGTATAGATAGAAGAATTATTATATTAAATGTTTTATACGTATCAAAGGAAAAAAGATTGTGAGTAATAAAAACCATAAATACCGGTAATCAATTAGTTAAGGTAGTTTTTTTTAATTAGTAATACAAGTACATGTTAAGTTAAAAATATCTGGATTTAATCAAAGCACAGTTGTATACAACACATTTTATAATGAATTATTTAAATAGTTTATTTAACATACAGGTACGATATACATTTTTATGTGGCACACGATAAGCATAGTATCTATTAGTAAACAATGTAATATTAGTCTCCAACTCTTCCGGTGTTTTTATTAGTTTCCTTTGATTCATTTGTCTCATTTTCTTTGTCTTCATTTCCATGTGCTTAATATTCTCTTTGTTTCTGTTAGGTTTATTTTCAGGTAATAATTCACTTATGTTTTCTTTATTTTCTATTTTCTATATGCTACATATGGCCTCCTGTAAAAGAGATTAGTTCAGATCATACGTTTAGTATGGATGAAGTAATTGGTTCTGACCCTTGTCTTTATTATATTCTTGTTTTTGTATACACTTATGTATCTACCTGTTTATACTTGAGCTCTAAGTTGACATGCATATTTTCTGTTTCATTTTTTATTTCACTCTTATTAGATAGTCATTTTAATCTGATTTATATTATTATTGTTAATATTATATATTTTTCTTTTCTTACTTGGTGCTTCATCCTTGGGATATTCACTCCCTATCATTCCTTATCACGTGAGCTGGTACAGTTCAGAGTGGCACATTTTGGCTACATTCTCTGCTGGCCATACTTCAAATATTTGAGCTCAGAGGAATTATCATCTCTGCTCAATTATAAAACTGGTGGAATTATCTACATCCAGTCATTAAAATATAAATTATAAAAAGTAGTCTATTTCGACTAATAATAAACATCCTTAGAATCATCACTTCATAATTGTTCTGATTAATTAATACTTCTATCCATATGGTTATTTTTACATTTTAAAGCTCAGTTTATATTATTTATCACCAGGTATATTGCATAATATCCATTTCATCCTCTTTTTTGAAATTCGTTCTATTTTGTTAGTTGCTTGTACAACCTGCTTCTTGTTTGCATTGCGCATATTTTTTATTATTATTTTTTTTTCTATTTAATCAATTATTCTATTGCTCATGGAATAATGTCTGGTCTTAATACCTTATCCTTATTTGATTTGGTTGATTGGTTCTCCTATTCATTCTTCTGTAAAATTAATTTCATTGTGAGTTTCATCAAATTATAATGTTTAAAACATATCAACGATCTGGTCTTTTATTCCCTTCTCACTTAAAAGTTCCGTAATATCGTTGTTTCAAGAATTATTTCATTTACATAGTTGTGTTGTCAGCTGTCACTATTTAGCCTTCAGAATGGTGTTAATTATTTTCTATGCTTCCCTTCAGAACTGATTCATTTAAATCACTGGTGTACATTCTTCTTATAATGCTGATAATTTTCATGGATATATTTTTTTTCTTTGTAAAATTATTTCATTCAATTTATTGACATAAGATGTCCTTATTATTTTTAGACTTTTGATATTTTATTTTTATTCCTTCTTTCTATTATTTGATTCACAATAACTTTTCTGAAATATACTGTAAGATGGTCTTACTTCTTTTGGAATTTAGATGATTTTTATTATTCTTTCCTTTCTTATTTTGTTTCCAAAATAATGTCTTTCTGAAATATATTCTGTAAGATGTTCATACTCATTTTAGAATTTAGATAATTTATTTATTCATCAAAATATTTTTTTTTTTTTTATTATTTCCATAAGACATCTTGGTTTTGCTTCTTTATACATTATTCCTACTATTTTTTCTTCTCTTTTAAATGGTTTTTGCTGTAGTCGGTTATCATAACATTCGTCCCTTTTCTTGATGGTGTGTGGTATTTAATTTATCCATGGTCCATAAACTCAGTTGCCCTTATTGTCCGGAATACCACTGTCTTCGTAATTATTTCTGTTCTGGTGACATCTCTCGTTTCTCCATTGTATTTCATTTCTTCTGCTGTCATTTTTCACTTGTTTCAAAGATTATTTGCATCATTCTATCATATAGTTTACTAAACCTATATGTCATCTTTGATTAATGATATCACTGACATTTTATCATATATTTCTGTTTCGGGTGTATTCTATTTACCTATAGACTTTTCTAAGTTGTTACATACTGTTTTATTGTAAGTCATTTCTGAAATTTCTTTTGACCTCCTCCTACAATCTTTGAAATTCATGATTTATTTATCGTCGGTAATTGGGATATTAAGTACATTAATTAGACCATTGTTCATCATCTCCAACTCTGCCGGTGTTTTTATTAGTTTCCTTTTATGCATTTGTCTCATTTTCGTTGTCTTCATTTCCATGTGCTTAATATTCTCTTTGTTTCTGTTAGGTTTATTTTCAGGTAAAAATTCACTTATGTTTTCTTTATTTTCTATTTCATTCTTACTACCTTTTGTTTTCTGATTTACTTCTTCCGTGTTTTTATCAATGGGTATTTTTTCTATTTTCTTATTCATATTATCTTTTATCTAACTCTGATCTTCTAGTTTCTCCATCAACCGTCGGTGGATATCATCCATTTTCTTATGGAAGTCATCCCAGAGTTTCTTGTTATCATCTTTCATTTCCTTATGGTTCTTTTCCATTTTCTCTGTCATTAGCATGAACATTTCTTGCATTATCCCATTCTCTGTTTGTGTGGGTTTTTCTGGTTGTTCCTCTTGTTGTATGGGTTGGTTCGGTTCCGCCGGAGGTAATATCATCTCCACATCTTCCACTAGAGTCGCCTCCTTGTCCTCCATGTCTATCTCCTTCTCGGCTCCTGCCGCCCTTTTCTTTGACGTCACCCTCCTGTGCATTTTGTTACTTTCCTGACCTGTTAACAGCTGCCAGCTAAAATAGGAAATTGGGCAAATTATCTTTATTTTATAGGCCTATTAATCCCTACTTTTAGCCCCTAAAGTTGAGCACCAATTTGTAAATAAACAAATTTATTTGTTTGATTTTGATGGCGTAAGCTGCACTAAAGCCCCGCGATGGAAGCCAATTTGTAAATATAGGAAGTTATTTTCAATTATATGTGGTTTTAGTGGTAAGCCTCACGTTTGTGCTGCAATTTGTAATAAGCTGAGTTATTTTCAAATGAGTATAATAACTGTTAAGGAAATTATATATATTTTTTTTCAATATTTTTATATTAAATTATTATGTTAAGAGTTTTTATTATTTTTATTATTATTATTATTCAATTAACTAATATAATAATTAGTAATTAGGTATGACTTGGTGAAGAAATATTTGTTTTACCGCGTTAAATAAATTGTCGTAGCCAAATCGATTGAAGGTCGAAGTCAATTCAGTGTTTTTATTTCTTCTTCTGCTCTTCCTTTTCCCTCAGAAGTCCTCGTTTATAAATTGAGAATTAATGTATTTTAATTTAGTTCTTAACTAATCAATAAAACGACAATTTAAAACAAATAATTAGGTTTATTATGATCAATGCGATTATTCGACTTGCGTCGACTATTGCTCTCGGAGTCGAGACTGTATCTCAGGTCGATTAATACATTTGGTTTAAATTATATCAAATTAATTTATTATTTAACATAGATTCTTTGAACTGTCGAAATAGTCAGGAAAGGCAAGTTAGAGAATTTAATAATTACAATTAGAAAAAAAACTTACTCATTAACAAATAATAATTAAAAATATATTATATAGTAAAAAGATATTCGAACCGTGGGCTGAGTGTTCTGACGTCACGCCTTCTTCGTCTCGGGCTGGTTGAAATTAAAAGATGGCTGCCTCCCTGCGTTGTCCCAAGCTAAGAATCTTTCTCTGAGATTTTACTTCAATAAAGTGCAGTAGTTAATAAATTCCTCTTCTGTGATGTAGTTATTGCAAGGTTTTCAAGTTGTGGTGTTTGATTTTCGTCCTCCACTGGAATTCGTTCGGTAATACGTGTGTAGTGTTGAATGGTTTCTTCAATCAGTTCGCTGTTCATATATTAGGTTAGATTTATAATTCTATCGTGTCCATACGTTCTGATAGTTAAATTTAGTGGTTTTTAATTTTGCTTTATTATTCCAATGACTATTTAAATTGGATTCATTAATTTACTGTATATTCTTCATTCCTTCATAATTCCATAGTACCTCTTGGTTTGAGTTAGTTAAAATTTAATTCAGATTTCTTCCAATTATCTGACACGTCCGTTCTGCTTGGAGTTTAACAATCAACTAATTTTTATTTGTTCCTTCATGTAGAAAAATCTGTAAGATTTTTCTCATCAATCATTGTTCAGCTGTTTGCCTAATTACCGATTCAATTTTATAGAAATAAATGACAATTGACAATTTCTGAATTGACTGTGCTTAATTTCTTTGGATTGAGAGTTTTTATAGTACTGTTAAGGCATTTTATTTATTATAGTGATTACTTCTTTTATGTTACTTTTATTTAGGTTTATTCTACTCATTCCAGATTGCTTCTTCCTTTCATTTTCTATGTGGTATTAAATTGTAAAATAAGGCATCATTTCCGTTATGCTACAATATTTAGTATAGTTTAATCTTCGTTTACATAACACATTCAAATGTTATTAGCAATACATTAAAATAATATTGTTACAATACATTATTTTAAGTATTGTTATTATTAATTTGTTTCAATTACAATTCATAATGGCGCATGCAATACCATCAACATTTATGGAAAAATATAAATTAAATAGACGTCTATGTGGCGTATCCTCGGCAGATTACATGAATAAAAATAAAAGAAGGACAAAGAGAACTATAAAACCTCTGGAACGCTGGACGAGTTGCATCACAGTGTGGTGCGCACATCCATCACCAACGTCGGGCATGCTGGACAGTGGCGATGGGTAGAGCTTGGACAGCTTAACATGTAGCAGCACACAAAATCGTGAGATGATGTATAAAAACATAAGCCATATAATTTAGTCTGTTCATTGAATTATTGAAATTATTGATAATTAACAATTCACAATTATTAAATAATTACAACAGTGAAATCTAGTAACAATAAATTAAATGTACATAGTGGTAAGTTTGCCAAATTATTGTTCAGTATAAACATTTGTGCTTTTATTGCATTTTATTAATAAACATAAATACTTATTGTTTTGACAACTGTCTGATGCTCAGAACCGTTTATTTCTTTCATGTTGAAACAATTACATTAAATCTACTATTGTCTGACTCGGTTTGATTCTGATTCATACGTGTCATACAATTCTCTAGGAAAAGAGAGTGAAAAAGATGAAGTAGGATTTGCTTTAACTATAGCTCTTGTAGTAAAATCACTCACTTGTTGATATATATATATATATATATATATATATATATATATATATATATATAGCATCGGTTTAAATTTAATTATAACTTATGAGGATATTGTGAGTGTGTAAAAATTACAAACACGTCTATTATGGAGGAGATGAAAAATTATATATTATACACCAGAATATAGTGTTTTATGATGTATATTGTATTACAAATTGTCATGCATTTAGGCCTATATTTGGAATAATAGTTTATATTGTTCGATAATATATCGATTTTCCTTGGTTGGTGATACGTCCTCCGTCCGTGCGATCCTCCTGTTCCTATCGTCGCTCCCATCCTGGCGTCCTCTTCTTCAGCGTCACACTCCTTCCTTGCGTCCTCTTCGTCCTGGCGTCCTCTTCGTCTTATCGTCCTCTTCTACGGCGGGTTACTCCAGCGGCGATATTTCGATCAGTGTCGTTGATGATTATGTCTAACTGTTAACATCAATTAGACTCTTCACAAATTGTTACTCACAATGATTATTGTTTTTACACGAACAGTTTATTATTAATTGATACGTTAAATTTTAACAATCTCAGGGTGAATAGGGGTATTATTTTAATGCGGTGTATTAGTCGTACACCTTTCAAGAAAGCTTGAAGTGTCTTTAATTTCCTATGCGGATATCTTAAACTAACAAGAAAAAGCACTATAATATACTATAATTTTACTTAAATAATAAACCCGCTCGGTTCTTTATGCTAAACTTCGTAAAGAATACCAAGGTTTATTTTAAGTTAGATTTTCCTATGTTCGTACGAGAAAAACTCTCGAACACCGAGCACAACTTCATCTTGCAGATGCTACAGAAGAACTGTGTCGATCCTTACCCTACAGAGTATGAATGTTACTGAATTTAGTGTCTTCCTATTGGTTAATTTGAGGTCACATGTTTGATGAGTGTAAAAGATACAAAGTTTTCCTGAAACAGTTTGTATAAATCCGCACTAGCTTGCATTAAATTTATCTACAAATTTTATTACCCTGTTAATGATAAGCGTTTCAAATTGAGTTTTTCCCTACTTAAAAAACCATATTTCTAAAATAGTTATGAACCTCAGAGTATACACAAATTGAAGGTATACAAATAATCCATTGTCAAAGTTTCACGTCGATCGGTTAATTACCGCGAAAGATATAGCTATCACAATTTATCACACCCGCACACGCGCAAAAATTCACTCAAAAAATACATGACAATAAATAACACCATTTTATGAAGAATTTGGTATACACTACATGTTTATCCATTTCTGAATACAAAAGTTACGGCTAAAAGACAAAATATTACATAAAACCAATTTAAACATGAAAATGTTCGTCATCCATGTGCTTAGGTACAAACAACATAGCTTATCATACTGTGCTCCGTTGCAAACTATATATTGTAAAATAAAAATATAGCCTCCTCTATACTGCTCTTATTGTGGTTTTATTATTGTAATTTATTTTCTTTAACGCCTCACGTTGTTGGACGTCAATCTGTAACTTATTAGTTCTGCCATCGTTTTATGTTTCAAAATAAAAAATTATTGAGATTATTTTTTCAAGTTGTTGAGCGCCAAATTGTTTTAAAATAAACAATTAACAAAATTAAATAATATCTTTCTTCTCTTCCTTTATTTAATTGAACTTACCTCATTAAATTTTTCAAATCAATCTTAGTGCTAAAAAATAGGACTTGCCAACTTTTCTTCTCTGGTTAAATAGAAAACTAACATTCGTTATACAAAAAAATAGTTAATTACCAAAAACAATAATTTTTAATACAAATTATGGTAATCAATATTCTTTTATTTCCTTTAAATTCCTTATAATTTCCTTTAAATCAAATTAAATAACTTTTATCCTAAATACATTTGTCCAGGCTAATAATATTTTCGCTCAGCGGTTGGTATTCCTTCTTAAACTCAGGATATGTTTGATAATAAAATGCTTTATTTTATAATCGTGTGGATCCTTTTAGACTACAAAATATTAACAAAAATAACCTTTGTCAAGTACAAAACATTACAAATACAAAATCAATTATAATATAAGAATACAGTAAATCAAATATAGTATTACAAATGGTTAATAATTTTAACAGTGTCAGTTTATAGGTTAGACGGTTTTTGAGGATTTTATTATCCTTTTATAATCATCAAACACAACAAAATAATAGTTCCAATTGAAATAATTATAAAATATAAGTGTCTTAGTTCAGTGATAGTGTATTTAATAATGTTGAAGTGTGTGGAAAATGTAATATTGAATGGTAGTTAAACGTTATTTAATCGTAGTATAAATTTAGTACCTCTTCACTGTACTTTCTTTTCCATTTATTTTGTACACTCATTTAATCACTTAAATATGTTTCTTCTCTGTTAATATGATTTAATGTAATTTTTCATCTTCAATAATTCTTCATTAGGTCTTTCTTCACCAAGCCTAACCTTCGGTTCGATTCCTGTTTCAATTTCTTTCTTCAGAGTATTACTAATTTTTCAAGTGTACTGTATGAATTCTAACAACGAACTAATAATTTTTAGTTTAAATTTTGGGTTGTCAAGATACGAAAGTGTAAAATTTCCATTGGTGGAAGTTTATAACTTTGTTATTGATTACATCACCTTCTAAGATTAAAATTGACAAAATTATAAATAATATAATTTTCTTGTACTAAATACTAGCTTGAAGTTATTAGTACCATAGAACAGAACTTTTCTTACTGATTATTTTGGTATCTTCCATGACCAGTTTCTATTCTTGGTAAATATGGCAAAAACTAACCTAAATCAAAACATAAATAAAAACTTTAATAGTAGAAACAGAGTATGCCATTAACCTAATACAAGAAGAAAAACGAAACGAAGCAACACATACAGTATATTTAAAAAAAAAAATTACTAGTGAAATAAAAAACAGATCTCAACAGAAGCGAGATAATACAACAATAAAAAAATTAAAAATTAAATAATAATAATGTTACGACGGTCTACTCGATCGTTGTAGGTACAGTGGAAACTAAATACGTACAAGACAACAATTGACTCACTAATCACACCTTTACTTTTTACAGTTAAACAGTTCGTAATTAAGAACACAGTGTCTACAACAAAACAAATGAAAATAGTTCACATGCAATAAAATGTCCAATAATATTGTAGCAAATAAATAACGATTTCTAACAACTAAAAAAAATTCTTGTTGTTTGGTAAAAACAATTTTTTATTACTTATTATATTATTATTATTTTTTTATTAATTTAGTATTAATTATTTTAAACTGTTTTGTTGTATTTGGAATTTCTTATTGATTGTTTTTGTCAAATTATATCCTTTTGTGTAATTAGAATTCTTGTACTATGTTAATAGGATTGTCTCCAGGAACAATCGACTTCTGCTCTTTCCTTATTTGAAGTTTGTCCTCCTTTAAAGTTGTTAAATTCAGCTGTTCTGGTAGTTATGTCTCAAATGTTGTTTTATATTATTCTATTTATAAGTTAGAAATAAATAGGATTCTAAATTATAATTTCAATGGTTTTTATTGACAATTTGTAAAATAATCGATTTTATATCGGTTGGTGAATCGACACTCTCAGGGCAAATTAAGAGATTATACAAATTATTAATTCTCGGGTTCTTTGAACAGTTATTTTATATAGTCAGAGAAAGGGCAAAGTATAGAATGTATAACATTACAAATTACAAGCTTATTAATTAAAATACAAACATATTATTCAATATATAATGGTTAGTAAAAAAAATGTTTAGAACCATTCGAAGGTATGTTGACTGTGGCGCATAGAATTGTGGGAACTCAAAGATGGCCGCTTCGTATTCAGATGTAGTAGACGACTGCACCTCGAAGAATCAGCTTCAAATAAATGTTGCTTTTCCAATGGTTTCTCGTCCCAGCGATAGTGATTCGTTCCTCTAGTGTTAGTGTGGTTGTCCTGGATCAGTTGTTGGTGATTCCCTTTGATAAAAGGTGTTAGTTAATGTTTTATTTCACTTCCGTCAATAAGGTCGAGAATGGCACGCTTCATCTCGATATTAGGAATTATCGTTTATAAGTGTTTAAATGGTTATTATCGGTTTACTGTTTAATAGTGGTTCACTTTTGTTGTTTAACTGGTTTAATTCACTGACTTTAATAGTTACTAAAGGGTTTTTTCACAATTCGCGAGTTTCAATTTTATAGGTTTTGGCTGATGTACGCCATGCTTCTTCCTTCACTATACGCAATATTTTGGCGAGAGCTCGTTTGATGTGTACTCCTCAACATATAATAATCAACTTTTTCATTTTCTTCTTCATTCGAAACGTCTTAGCCCAGTTAATATTAGCAAGACATTGTTTTCAAATTTTATCATTTCCGTTACATGGTTAACACTTACATTATATTACTTAATATACTTTTATTTTTATTTGATTTTATCAAATAATAATTACATAATCTTTTTCCTTAGTTACTTCTGCGTGATTTGATACCAAATAAGATATTCTTACAATGTTTTTATCTCAAAATGCCATATTTACTGCATTTTGAAAGTGTAGGCTCTAAAATTTTATTTCCTGTCATTAAACTGTTTGCCATTTTTATTATGTCATAATTATGATTGAACAAAATTTTTGATTGAAATTAAATGTTTATTTTCCCTTAATTCCTTTTAATTTTAGGAATTGGTTGTCTAAATTAATTATTAGCTTTAATTTAAATAATTCCCCTTATGTTCTACTGTTAATACATTTACAATTTTTCTATTAATACTTCATATATTGCTTCACTATCTTTATAAAGTATTGGTATAGTTGTAATACACTGTGTTGGATTTATATTATACAAATTTCATCCGGTTTATCAATTTACTTCTCTTATTTATTAATTTTAATGTTGTTGAGATTTGCCATTTGGCCTAGATTTCACATGTTTTTATATACTTGGTTCTTGAATATTACAGCCTGCTTATACCCTTTCTGACTTTCTTTTCTTATACAATCTTAATTACAATTCCCGTACTTGGTTATATTAACATTTAACATTGATTAAATCGATGAACACATAACAAATATTTTATAAGATAAAATGCTATTCAAGCCCAGACATTTCAGCCTTGATTAATACTATTAACACATAATAAAAGTTTTATACTAAAAGAATTGTACTCAACTCTGACATTTCACTCTTGAGTTATTTGAACTTATTATAAATAAACATATCTGTCCTTCCATCATTTAAACTATTTCTTATAACTATTTTTTTTTTCAGTTCTAGCTGTTTATGTTGATTTTTGGGTATTTATTCTTGGTCACTTCACTTTTTTATGGGCTGCTCTTCTTTTATCACTGTCATTCTAATGAATGCTGTTAGCTAAAGAGTGGCAGTTATTTAGAAACACTTGTATCCTATTTGTCATCATAATATTCTATTAAATATTATTTCTCGACACAATATAAAAACTTTAAAGTCGTATAAATGCACAATTTACTTAGTTTATGAACTTAAACATTGACACATTAAGGTTATTTAATATAATATAATAACTTGCACTGGTCCCCTTTTATTCTTTGATTTTATTTCTAATCAGTTTTATAGTCTTATTAAAATCAAGAATTTTATTTATAGAGGATAATGAAGATTTTTTTTTTTTAGTATATAACTAATTCCCTTTGGTTCACTTTTAATTCTACTTTATATACTTTTGTTTATATCTATTTTACATGGTTTTCTAAATTTGGGTTTTTGTTATACTTTCATTGGTTATTTTTACTTTCTTTTGGTGTTTCGTTTTGATTCGTTTAAAAGCATTCCTTCTTATTGTGGATGTTGTCTTGTTCGGGTTTCTTCCTTACTTACTCCTATCCTACCTGGGTATTTCCTTACTTTATTTTTAGTTTATTGGATTATTTTTCTTACTCATCGTTCATTGTATATCTGGTTTTAATGAAATTCTTACTTCGAACTATGATTGTGCTTTCCGGTGGTTCTTAATTAATTTGTAATGTTGATTTCTTGGATTTAAATTTGTTTTATTGTATTTTATGATCTTTCTTTCCATTCAGAACTATGGGCATTATCTGTCATTCTACAGAGTTCTCTCCTCCAGAAGTGATTATTTCAGACTATACCTTGAGTATGGATGAAATAATTTCTTATGATAGCTTTTTAATAATTATTCTTTGTCTTCCTCCCCATTTCTATATCGGCTTCTTCATACTTGAGCTTATTAAACTTTATAGTCTTTTATCTGACTTTGATTCTTCCTGGATTTGTTCTCTGAGGTTTATTATTATTATTATTATATTTTTCCTTTTCTTAACTGTGTGTTTTATCCATGGGATATTGATTCCCTAACATTCCCTAACACGTGAGCTGGAACAGTTCAGAGAGGCACTGTTTTCTACATACTCTGCTGGCCATACTACACTTCTCATTAAGATCAGAGGAAATTCATCTCTGCTCAAAACATAATGCTGCTGGAATTCTCTACACACAGTCATCAAATAAATATTATATATAGAATAGTCAATTTTTCGACTAATAAAAATATCTTTGGATACTTCACTTCGTTGTTTCTCAGATTTTCTCACATTTTCTATCTCAGCTATTCTTCTTAGTATTTATTATTCTCATTATTTATTCTTCTAACCTTTTAGCTCGGCTGATATATTCATTTTTATCATGGTTGGAAACTCTGTTAATATGTTTATTACTAGTTATGGTGTAACTTTTTCCTTTTTCATCTGAATTCTCTTTAATTCTTCTTCTGGTTATTTATATTAATAGCATATATTTTATATATACAGTGGAACTTGGTTATTACGGCCTTGGCTGTTACGTCAACTCGGGTGTAGCGTTTTTTGTCATAAGTCCGGTCAAACTGATATCTTTAACATTATAAAAATTCCCGGTTTTAACGTCACTAAATATTGTACTACTCTGTTATAGCGTCAAAAATTTATCAGATATTTTACTCTAAATTTCATTTAAACGTAGTCTATATATGTGCGTGCGCGCTACGCCCATGGCTACAGACATACATTGTAGGCAAGCGATAAGCACTGTAACAGCACTATAACCACTGTTTATAGAATTTTATACGTAGGTCTACATTTTTATACAGTAATCATGGCATGTTCTAGTACAAAAAGAAAGGTTCCGTCTATTCAAGAGAAAGTACGTGTAATTAGATCATATGAAAGCGGACGTAAAATAGCTGATGTATGCCGTGAATTTGGTTTAGTGAATTCTACTGTAGGTTCAATTTTAAAAAACAAGGACAAAATTTTAAAAAAAATTTGAGGAAGATGGAGAAAAAATTAAAAAATTAGGAAATGCTAACATGGTGATGTGGATGCAGCATTATTGAAATGGTTCAAACAGTGTCGATGTTCAGATATTCCTGTGAGTGGACCAATACTGAAAGAGAAAGCTACAGAATTCGGAAAATTGTTTGGTATTGATTTTACGTGCTCCAACGGATGGCTAGATCGATTTAAGGCCCGACACTCGATTTCCTTTGCAAAAATTTGTGGTGAGGCAAAATGCGTAGATCTGAACGTTACAGGCGATTGGGTGCGTAACACTTGGCCAGAAATTAGACGATCATATAAAGATGAAGACATCTTTAATGGAGATGAAGCCGGAATTTTTTATAAATTAACTCCAGATAAGACTTTCAAACTTAAAAATGAAAAGTGCGTTGGTGGGAAGTTCTGTAAACAAAGAGTTACAGTTTTGTTTGTGCGAACATAACGGGAACCGAAAAAAGGAAACTTTTAGTTATCGGGAAAAGTTTGCATCCTAGATGTAATAAAAACATTAAAAAACTTCCTGTAAGTTACACTGGCAACAAAAAAGCGTGGATGACTTCTAGTATTTTTGAAGATGAACTAAGAAAGTGGGATAACGAACTGTCATCGAAAAACAGAAAAATTCTACTTCTAGTTGACAACTGTGCAGCCCATCCAAAGTTAAATTTGACAAAAATTAATCTGGTCTTCTTACCGGCCAACTGTACGAGTGTCCTGCAACCTATGGACCAAGGCGTCATTAGAAGCCTAAAGTGTCACTACCGCAAGCAACTTTAAAAAAAAATTATTTTCTGTATGGACACGGTGCAACCTGCCACAATTTCACTCTTAGATGCAATACAATTCCTAGACGACTCTTGGAAGAGTGTAACACAGAATACGATAGCAAAATGCTTTAGTAAAGCACAACTCGTACATGAAAATTTACCCAATGATGACGAAGACGACCACTTGCCGCTCTCGGAGTGGATTAAGAAATTCGACGTAAATGAATTTGGAAATGAACTTGATTCCTATGCATCAGTGGATGACCAAGTAGAAACATTCCAAGTGTTGAGTGACGCAGAAATTATCGCGGAACTAAAAAACATAGAAGCAGAAGATAGTGTTGAAGAAGATGCTGAGCAAGAGGAGGATGCCGACATCGTTTGTCCGACAGTACAGGAAGCAATGAGAGCCGCCGAAATTCTTTCACGATTTTACTACTTTAGAGAGACGTCTGACGACACGTTCAATGCAGCGCAGCATCTCCACAGCACAACAGAAAGAATTTATTTTTCAGAAAGGAGCGTTCAAAAGAAAATTACGGATTACTTTCGACAGTAAGCCTAAATGTAAGTTACATGTACTTTCTTTTTGATCTTTTAAAATATTCTTCATGCTGTTTGCATAAATGAAATGCAGTTTGTAAACTTTAGAATAAATATCACGAATAATGTTAATAATGCAAAGATCTTTTTTTTTATTTCTCCTTCCTTATTAGTGATTAAAAAGGGTCTTTTATAAAGACTCTTTTATAACGTCACTCGGACATAACGTCATTATTTTTTTGGTCCCTTCAATGACGTTATAACCAAGGTCCACTGTATTTTTTTCTCAGTTCTTATTAATTGTTCGAATGGTATTATTTTATGACAGTTCGTTTTTTCGATGGGTTTCATTATAATTGACATCCAAGTTGTTATTCTGATCATATTATATAAATATATTTTTTTTTCTTTTCTTTCTCAGAAATTTATTATTCCTCTTTTGTCTTCATTAAAATTAATTCATTAATATTATATTTTCCATGTGGTCCTTATTTCTCTTTGCCCGTCATAAATGTTTTATTATTTTCTTTCCAAGACTATTTTCTTCATATGATTGGTATGAGTTGTCTTTTGTCCTTTTTTTTTTTTAGAACTGAGTAATATTATAATCATTTTTCTCGACTATTCGTTTCCATAATCGTTTCATAAACAATTAGTAATAAGTTGATCTTATTATTATATTTTATTATTTTCTTTTTAATTTTGATGATTTACAAAATTCTAATTCTTCTTTTTCATTCCAAATTATTTCCTTTTAAATTATTTGTGTAAGTAGGTGTTACTTATTTTTTAAAATTTTGAGGTTTACAAAATTCAAATTCTTCTTTTTATCTCATTCAAAAGTAAATTCCATAAATAATTAGTTGTAAATTTATCTTACTATTTAATAAATTTTGGTCGATGTTATTATAATAACGAATTCTTCTTAATTAATCACAAATTATTTTCTTCAAATCATTTATAAGTTGATCTTACTATTTTTTAGAATTTAGACAATTTCACTAAATTCTAATTGTATTCTTCTTCTAATTCCAAATTATTTTCTTTCAAATCACTTGTAAGTTGATCTTACTATTTTTAAGAATTTAGACAATTTCACTAAATTCTAATTCTATTCTTTTTCCAATTCCAAATTATTTTCTTTCAAATTCAATTATATTAATTATCTATATATTCGCACCGGTATCAATCATGATCTTGGCGGGGATTCCTTCGATTTCGTGGTATTACCATCTCACTATTTGTTCGGGCCATAGTGGATCAGTCCCATACCTTTCGATGTCGTTGTTTGAATAATTTCTTTCGTTCTCATTGTTGAGACCAGTATTAGGTTCTTGGCTGTCCTCCGCCATGATATGGTTTATTCGAACTATCCGGGCTCCCTGGTTGTTACTTGGTTGGTTATTGTCCGTTGCTTGCGGTATAACGACCGGATCGTTATTGTTAAATGTCACCGTATTTCGATTTTCTCTATCATCCTCATTGCTTCTGCTTCGTCTATCTTGATTGTACCTTGAACCATCACGTTCTCCGGTTCTCCGTCGACCATCATAGTCGTGGAAACTGTTCCTTCGCTGACGGTTATACCTTGTTGGCCCATTATCTTCAGCTCTTATGAAATTTACCCGTGGTCGGGAAACCCTGTTGTTATCATTGTAGTTATTGGAATTGTAATTCCTATTATTTTGGTAATAACGTTCAGTATTTCCGTGGTGGGGGTTTCTTTGACTATAAGAATTATTAGGGTGCTGATAATAGTTATTTCGGTTATTTGGGTAGTTGTTGTTATTCCTATTATTATTCGGATTATTGTTGAAGTTATTATTATTATTATTATTCTGAGGGTTATTATTACCATTATAATTATTCTGATGGTTACGGTTCCTTTGGTAGTTGTTACCATTCTGGTTGTTACTTTTACTGGGGTACTGATTACTTCTTATTTCCGGCCGATCGTTCCTCCTTCTACTCTGACGGTAGTATTCCTCGTTCTCGTAACTCTCCAGTAATTCGGTCATGGCTTGCACCGTCTTTATCTGGCTACCCCTTCTTGCTCTGATTATGTCTTCATCATAGTGGTAGGACAACTTGTTCACCAGGCATTCCTCGGGTATTGCCGGTTCTAAAATGTTTCGCCAGACACACCTTTCCTAGGAAATAGGCCGTCATGGTGTTACCTACTTGGGCCTTATATCGTCCATGGCAGATATTGTCCCGTATCAAGTTCTGAGTTGTTTCTAACCAGTACTTCTTGTCTTTGAATAGGTTTTTGAACTGTTGGTAGTCCGCGATCTCACTTCGATTCGCCATCCACCAATTGTCGGTCATTTCCCTGAACGACTCGTCCAATATCTCCCGGTTGTTATACCACCTATTCCCTCTATGTTTGGTAAAGTATTCCTCAATCAGGGCCAGGAACTCCATCGGTTTTCTTTTGTACTTTCGGAAATTTAACCATTCCCGATTTTCATTCATTGGTATCCCAGTAAAGTTAGGGGGTCGATATCTAATGACTTCCATTTCTTCTTGGCTCTGCCGTACTTGACCCGTTATATTCGTCATAGCCTCTTCCATTCCGTCACACCTTTCCGCGACTTGGTTCCGTACCTTCTATAATTCTTCCTGGGTTTCTCTTCGGTTTTCTTCCATCTTCCTTCTACTGTACTCTTCGATATTAGTGAATTTGGTGTTTACCTCTTCTTTGAAACCCTGTACTTCTCTCTCCGTCTGGCTACACCTTTCGTCCACTTCCTTAATTTGTTTTTTGATTCCCATGGTTTCTTCTTCTATTGTCTTGTTTGTGTAGTCCTTATTGACGTTGATTTCCTTGCTCAACTCTTCCTTTAACAACTCTTCCTTTCGTCTAACTTGTCCAGATTCTCCTGGTTGACCTCCCTTAATTCTTGTCTCAATAGCTAGTTATCCTCTCTCAATTCTTCCAAATTCTCCCACATTTTCTCTTCCATTTTCTTGTTATTTTCCTCCATTTTTTCTTCCATCTTCTTGCTATTCTCCATCAACTCTTCCTTCAATTGTTGGTTGTCACTTTCCATCTTCCTCCTGGTTTCTGCTATGTCCTTCCTTAATTCTTCCTTTAACTGTTGGTTGGCACCTTCCAACTTCTTGCTGGTTTCCTCAATCTTCTGATTAGTTTCATCAATTTTCTTACTTAAGGATCGGTTGTCCTCTTTTAATTCCTTGCTGGTTTCTTCTATTTTCATATTTGTTCCTCCAATGTTCTCTCTCATTTGTAGGAACATCTCCATTATCTTATCCATTTTACTATCTTCTGTTGTTTTGGATTTCTCTACCTGTTTCTCTGGGATATTTACGTCCCCTGTTTGCGTGGGTACCTCGGGTTGTTCCTTTTGTAACATCGGTTTGGTTGGTTCGATCGGAGGTAGTATCATTTCCATGTCTTCCACCGGCGTCGCCTCCTTGTCTTCCATATTGATTTCCTTTCGGCCTCCGCCGCCCGTTTCTTCGATGTTGCTCGACGTTGCATTTTCCTTTTCTTCTGACTTGATAACCGCTGCCAAGCTTAAATTAGGAATTGGGCAAATTATAGTGGCCCATCAATCGCTAATTGAAGCCCCTTCAGTTGGTTGCCAATTTGTAACAAATAAATAACGATTTGTAACAACTAAAAAAATTCTTGTTGTTTGGTAAAAAAAATTTTTGTTATTTATTATATTATTTTTTTTTATTAACTTAGTATTAATTATTTTAAACTGTTTTGTTCTATTTGGAACTTCTTATTGATTATTTTTGTCAAGTTATATCCTTTTGTGTAATTAGAATTCTTGTACTATGTTAATAGGATTGTCTCCAGGAACAATCGACTAGTGATCTTTCCTTATTTGGAGTTTGTCCTCCTTTAAAGTTGTTAAATTCAGCTGTTCTGGTAGTTATGTCTCAAATATTGTTTTATATTATTCTATTTATAAGTTAGGAATAAAGAGGATTCAAAATTATAATATTCAATGGTTTTTATAGACAATTTGTAAAATAATCGATTTTATATCGATTGATGAATCGACTCTCTCAGGGCAAATTAATAGATTATACAAATTATTAATTCTCGGGTTCTTTGAACAGTTATTTTATATAGTCAGAGAAAGGGCAAAGTATAGAAAGTATAACATTACAAATTACAAGCTTATTAATTAAAATACAAACATATCATTCAATATATAATGGTTAGTAAAAAAAATGTTTAGAACCATTCGAAGGTATGTTGACTGTGGCGCATAGAATTGTGGGAACTCAAAGATGGCCGCTTCGTATTCAGCTGTAGTAGACGACTGCACCTCGAAGAATCTGCTTCAACTAAATGTTGCTTTTCCAATGGTTTCTCGTCCCAGCGATAGTGATTCGTTCCTCTAGTGTTAGTGTGGTTGTCCTGGATCAGTTGTTGGTGATTCCCTTTGATAAAAGGTGTTAGTTAATGTTTTATTTCACTTCCGTCAATAAGGTCGAGAATGGCACGCTTCATCTCGATATTAGGAATTATCGTTTATAAGTGTTTAAATGGTTATTATCGGTTTACTGTTTAATAGTGGTTCACTTTTGTTGTTTAACTGGTTTAATTCACTGACTTTAATAGTTACTAAAGGTTTTTTTCACAATTCGCGAGTTTCAATTTTATAGGTTTTGGCTGATGTACGCCATGCTTCTTCCTTCACTATATGCAATATTTTGGCGAGAGCTCTTTTGATGTGTACTCCTCAACATATAATAATCAGCTTTTTCATTTTCTTCTTCATTCGAAACGTCTTAGCCCAGTTAATATTAGCAAGACATTGTTTTCAAATTTTATCATTTCCGTTACATGGTTGACACTTACATTATATTACTTAATACATTTTTATTTTTATTTGATTTTATCAAATAATAATTACATAATCTTTTTCCTTAGTTACTTCTGCGTGATTTGATACCAAATAAGATATTCTTACAATGTTTTTATGTCAAAATGCCATATTTACTGCATTTTGAAAATGTAGGCTCTAAAATTTACTTCCTGTCATTAAACTGTTTGCCATTTTTATTATGTCATAATTATGATTGAACAAAATTTTTGATTGAAATTAAATGTTTATTTTCCCTTAATTCCTTTTAATTTTAGGAATTGGTTGTCTAAATTAATTATTAGCTTTAATTTGAATATTTCCCCTTATGTTCTACTGTTAATACATTTACAATTTTTCTATTAGTACTTCATATATTGCTTCACTATCTTTATAAAGTATTGGTATAGTTGTAATACACTGTGTTGGATTTATATTATACAAATTTCATCCGGTTTATCAATTTACTTCTCTTATTTATTAATTTTAATGTTGTTGAGATTTGCCATTTGGCCTAGGTTTCACATGTTTTTATATACTTGGTTCTTGAATATTACAGCCTGCTTATACCCTTTCTGACTTTCTTTTCTTATACAATCTTAATTACAATTCCCGTACTTAGTTATATTAACATTTAACATTGATTAAATCGATGAACACATAACAAATATTTTATAAGATAAAATGCTATTCAAACCCAGACATTTCAGCCTTGATTAATACTATTAACACATAATAAAAGTTTTATACTAAAAGAATTGTACTCAACTCTGACATTTCACTCTTGAGTTATTTGAACTTATTATAAATAAACATATCTGTCCTTCCATCATTTAAACTAGTTCTTATAACTAATTTTTTTTCAGTTCTAGCTGTTTATGTTTGATTTTTGGGTATTTATTCTTGGTCACTTCACTTTTTTATGGGCTGCTCTTCTTTTATCACTGTCATTCCAAATGAATGCTGTTAGCTAAAGAGTGGCAGTTATTTAGAAACACTTGTATTCTATTTGTCATTATAATATTCTATTAAATATTATTTCTCGACACAATATAAAATCTTTAAAGTTGTATAAATGCACAATTTACTTAGTTTATGAACTTAAACATTGACACATTAAGTTTATTTAATATAATATAATAACTTGCACTGGTCCCCTTTTATTCTCTGATTTTATTTCTAATCAGTTTTATAGTCTTATTAAAATCAAGAATTTTATTTATAGAGGATAATGAAGATTTTTTTTTTTAGTATATAACTAATTCCCATTGGTTCACTTTTAATTCTACTTTATACACTTTTGTTTATATCTATTTTACATGGTTTTCTAAATTTGGGTTTTTGTTATACTTTCATTGGTTATTTTTACTTTCTTTTGGGGTTTCGTTTTGATTTCTTTTAAAAGCATTCCTTCTTATTGTGGATGTTGTCTTGTTCGGGTTTCTTCCTTACTTACTCCTATCCTACCTGGGTATTTCCCTACTTTATTTTTAGTTTATTGGTTTATTTTTCTTACTCATCGTTCATTGTATATCTGGTTTGAATGAAATTCTTATTTCGAACTGTGATTGTGATTTACGGTGGTTCTTAATTAATTTTTAATGTTGCTTTCTTGGATTTAAAATTGTTTTTATTTTATTTTATGATCTTTCCTTCTATTCAGAACTATGGGCATTTTCTGTCATGCTACAATATTAGAACTCAATTGTATTACAATTATACCGTCCGAATATAAAACCAACACTTCACTATTAACTACTTGAATACACAGTAATATCTCGAACCGCTCTGTAAATATATAGCACTAATACTCTGGAACCGCACAGTAAAAAATTCGCCTCATACTAAACTGAACGTCGTTTGAGTACAGGTATTTATAGCCAGTGGAATATCTAGACCATTCCTAATTGCGTCGTAGCGTGCGTATGAACTACGTAATTTACTGCGGCCTTGACATAATCCGAACGGCTGGCGGCATCGAGAAGTTTCTCGTAGATGCATATACAAGCACGTACACCACACGCGTACACTCTGGATCTCTCTGGTACGTTCAACAAACACGTAGATTGTTCGTGATGCCGTAACAATAACAACAAGTGAATCATAACTAAAGCTGACAAAAGTCAACCAACATTAAATTATAGACAAAACAGATTACATCAGAAAAACTGAAGAGTCCATCAACAATAATAAATGGATACAACTAAATAAAAACCCAACAGAAAAATATATTAAACAAACAATAAAACTAGTTAAAAAAGCTAAAAATATTTTCAACAATAAAAATGCTGACTTATATATAAATAATAATCCAGAACCACCTAAAATGAATAGCCTAATAAAAATACACAAATTAAACAACCCAATACGACCATAATCAACTTCAAAAAAGCACCTAGATACAAAATAGCAAAAATAATAGGAGGAAAACTAAAAATAACCATCTAACAAATAATTATAATAACATAAAAAATACATACTGATTAACAGACAAACTAAAAATAATAAATATAAATGAAAATACATTTTTCACATCATATGATATCACAAACATGTACACCAACATCCCAGTAGATGAAACAATAGGCATAATAATAAACAAACTTAAAGAAGAAAATGAAGACACACAATATATAACTGAAATAAAAAATAGCCTCCAACTAATACTAAAACAAAATTACTTTGAATTTAATTGCAAAATTTATCAATAGCAAGAAGGTTTAGCAATGGGATCTCCATTATCTAGCATAATAGCAGAAATAATCTTACGACACGTAGACACCAAAACACAAAATATTATAAATTCGTTTGATCCAAATAGCATATGGATAAGGTATGTAGATGATGTACTATATTTATCAAATAACAAAAACACACGTGCACAAACATATTAAAACAAGTCACTAACATACATCCAAATATACAATTCACAGAAGAAAAAGAAAAACACAACAAAATCAACTATTTAGACACAACCGTCACAGGAAACAACAACCATCTCCAATATGCAATATACAGAAAACTAACTTCCACTAACATCATTAAGGTTTGCGCACACTACGCCAGCACGGAGTAGCACAGCAGGTACCGGCACGGACCTGCAAACAGTAAACCCTCGCACACTTGTCCTGCACCGACAAGTGCCAACCTGCATCTTTCGAGTTTTATTTTGATGTGTTTTAGCCACGTTGTGAGTTTTATTAATGAATCTAAACAGTAGGGTAAGGTAAGGTAATCTGGCAGTGATTTATGAAAAAATAATTTCCAGCCCATTCCCACTTACTCATTAAAAAAACTATGCCTACATATCTCATTACTTTCCTACATTATTTATCTCTGAGATAAACAGGAATTCGTATTTTTCATTATCAAATTGGTGGAGGTGGAGGACTTTTCGTAGGCCCCTCTCATAGTTAAGATTATTTGGCAGTAGGGTTAGGTAATTTGGCAATAATCTGAAAAAGTGTTTGAATAACAAATGTATTAAAAATACAACATCACCTAATTAGAATATATAATATTTCTGCTATTACCATTTTTCATCAAAACTTAATTACTAACAAAAATTAATCACACATTAAATGGCAAAGTAACCGAAAAATTAGTAAGTTATTTGAACCTACTATTATGATACAAATAGGAAAAATATTCATGAAACAAATATTAACCTACTACAGAAATACTTAATAAAAAATTACATTATTAAATTACATAATACAATATATTACACAATTTATTATGATAAATTTAGCAAAAACTTTTTTATGATTAATTTTTATCAAAATATTGGGCTTTAATGAAACTAAAATACCTCTGACAAAACAGGGACAGAACAGAGTTATTATGTAAATTACTGTCAAATTTAGAAATATAGTTTCTGAATCTGAAACTAGATTTTATCATAAAGGTAAGGTAATTTGGCAATACCACTGCTCATGTCCCACAGTTCTGGATAACCATGTACAATCAATATTAATTTTTCTTCATCCATGTCTAGTACACAGTTTTAACGAAAGTAAATGTAGGGAGCAGTAGTTGCACAATATAACTCTACTCGTTACAGAATACCGCGAAAGAAAGAACCCAAGTACTGCAGATACGCGGCGAACTGAAATCAAGATCGAGCAATTGGTTAAAAACTGCTGGTTGCTGCTGGTCCCTGCTGGCCACCTGCGCACACTACACCGTCATGGCACGAACATGCAACCGTCAGTGCAAGTCAAGATTCTAAACTGATCGTCACGACCTGCACTGCCGGTCACTGCTGGTTGCAGGTCCATGCCGGTGCTGTTCTAGTGTGCGCGCTTGTATTTGAAAACATGGAAACCTTCATGACCGGTGCCGGTGCCTGCTGTGCTGGTCCGTGCTGGCGTAGTGTGCGCGGACCTTATACCTAACCATTCTGACCACCCACCATAACATAAAATGACAGCATTCTATTCACTATTTAACAGAATATACAAAGTACCCCTAAACAAACAAGAAACAGACAAAGAAAGAAATAGTATACCAAATTGCTTATGAAAATGGACACAATAAAAATACTGTAAACAAAATAGAAAATAAAATCAAATATAAAATAAAAACTGAACAATTAAAAATTAATAAAAATGGACAACACGTAAATAATAACAACAATACAAAATGGGGCACATTCACATATATAAATAATAAAATGACGAAACTATTAAAAAAGACAAACATAAAAATAGCATACAAAACTAACAAAAATAATTTACAAAAATTAAGTAACTAAATGCATAAAAATTGAACATCTAAGCGCATACAAAAACAGAAATATATAAATCTAATTTGGCTACACATGCAATAAACAATGGACATGAAATCCCAGACACAAACAACATGACACTAATAAAACACATACCACACAAAGGAACCATTATGAACATTAAAGTCCCAAAGGCCAACAGGAAACGACAACAACAACCAACCAACACACAAATACTTCACAAGATGTAAAATTAGGAAGGCTGAGGATGGGAACACAAAGCATCCCTAAACATGTTCCAAACAAGGAAAAAACATCTTGAGGTAAAGTTATTAAAAATATTAAATAGTGTTACGACACCACAGAACAATCCACGTGTTTATCGAATGTTCCAGAGTGATCCAGAAGGTAACGTGTGTGGCGTACGTACTTGTTGACGCATTTTCTAGACTGTGCCAGACTTCGCTCGGGCGCACGGACTGTGTCAAGGCCGTAAGTAATTACATCGTAACTATACTGGCGCTATCGCGCATTATGGAATAATCTAGTAATTTGGGGCGGTATTAATACCAGTACTCAACGACGGTCAGTTCAGTATTAGTGCGAATTATTGACCGTGCGGTTCGAGAGTTATAGTAGCGATATTACTGTGCGCGTTCAAGTGGTTATTAGTTAAGTGTGGTGTTTTATAATCAGACGGTATAACTGTAATACAATTGTGTTTAATTTTATTGGACATTTTATTGCGTGTGAACAATTTTCATTTGATTTGTTGTAGACACTGTGTTCTTAATTACGAACTGTTTAACTGTAAAAAGTAAAGGTGTGATTAGTGACTTAATTGTTGTCTTGTACTTATTTAGTTTCCACTGTACCTACGACGATAGCGTAGACCGTAGTAACAGTGGTGTCAGTAGTGGGATAGAACAGTTAGCAGTGGAAACAGTGGACACTTTGTACAAGACGAGTGTGATTCGTAGTTAATCGATAAACAATGGATGCCAGTCAGATGATGGAACATTTACAGGCGCTGCTGTTGCAGACGGAAAAACGAAAAGACGAGAAAGCGGAAGCGAGACAGAAAACTCTCCTGCTAGAGACAGAGGAACGGAAGTGTGAAACAGAAGACATCAAAGCATTAATACACGAGCAGAAACAGATGCAAGAACATAGTACCGCAGAATTGGGTCTCCTACGAGGTGAGCTTAATAAACAAGTTACTAAAATATTGGAGGTACAAGAATCAATGACATTAAAAAGAGCTGATGTAGAAAAATCTGACTCGAATGTTGAAGAATCGATGCCTACAAAAATATCTGAAGTAGAAAAATCTGTCTTGAGTGTGGCAAAAGCTATGTCAACAAAATTAGAAGATTCAATTACAAATATAAAAGATCAGATTAAAATTAAGTTGAGCAGTGCCTAAAAATGCAGCCAAAACAACTTTATAAACAAACTGTACCAATAATAAAAACAGAAAATGACGCAGAAAATGAGTCAACAGAAAAAATAACTTTAGCTGCAGTAGGGACAGTTCATGTCAAAGCTCCAACCTTTGACGGAAGCAGTCACTGGGCAACGTACCTCCGCCAATTTGAAGCTGCTGCATGCGCAAATAATTGGACAGAGAAAGACAAGGCTGTTTAACTCGTTCTCTCATTAAAAGGATCCGCGGCAGAATTACTACAGAAAGTGCCACCTGACAGCCAGAACACATATGCCGAGTTGATAAAAGCACTAGAATTACGGTATGGTGATAAACATTTGCGAGATGTGTACTGGACTCAGTTGAGAGTAAGGCGACAGCATTCCGGGGAGAGTCTTCAAGAGTTTGAAGCAAGTATCGACAGACTAATTAGACTGGCCTATCCTGAAGCGCCAGAAGATTTTCGAACGAGTTTTGCGATGCAGACGTTTACTGCCGGTGTTCAAGGTAACGAGCTACAGCAAGTGTTACGAATGGCAAGACACCTGAACAGTGCGGACGCCCTGGTACATGCTTTGCAATTTGAGGCCGCAAAATCAGCGTCTGGTTGGACAAGTCATAAAGTGCGCGCTAAAAGATCGCGACGGCACAGACGATGAGGAAGAAGAACAAAGAACAGTGACGCGACGGTCGGCGCCACAAAATAAAATAAGAAAGGATGGAAGACCGAAGTGTTATAGATGTGGGAAACCTGGACATCTACAACGAGATTGTCGGGTTAGAATTCAGCAGCAGGGAAACGAGCAGTAGTCGATACAACGGGGCGTGTGCTGACTAACTGGAGGAACGAAGCCCCTAGACAATACGCAATTTCTACACTTCAGAAAAACAGCGGGAGCTTGGTAGTTACCGGATTTGTTCAAGAAAGGCCAACCTCGATTACAGTTGACACAGGCGCAACAGTTTCTATTGTGCGCCTCGGTGGTGAAAGATCTCAAGCCAATCTGGTGCTCTTGCAGGTTGCGAACAGCTACTGGACCCCCGGAAAAAGAGTATGGAAAAGTGAAGATACACCTACTTCTCGGTAGACTTGAGTTTAATCATCAAGTACTAGTTGCAGACATTGTGGATGAAGCAATTCTTGGTGTGGACGTTATGAACGCATACGGATTTATAGTCGACTTCAAAAACAATGTCTTGAGAATCGGAGGCGAAGAGGTAATGCTATCAACAATGACGACAGTAGAAAAATCGATGGACGTCATAAACCAAGTGGCCGTAACTGTTCCGCCAAACTCCGAAAAGATCATCATGGTTAGAACTGCGATAGATACTAGGGGCAATCAGTGCTATATATTTGAACCCCAGGTAGTCAGCACACCGGGCATACTAATTGCCAGAAGTTTAGTAAAACCTGACGAAACCGGAAATTTACCTATTAGAGTGGCGTATATTTTGTATCAAGCTATCACTTTACAAAGCAATACGCTCCTAGGCAAAATGACTCCTGTGGCCTGTGTAGCCGGAATAACGCAACGAAGATCCAGTTCTTCGGATACTTCCAAATTACCAGAGGAACTGCAAGAATTATTGAACAGTTCTTCTAACGACCTCTCAAGTGGTGAGGTAAAGGAACTCAGACAGTTTTTACACGAATTCAAAGATTGTTTTGCAGTTCGTGGACAGTCACTGGGAAGAATCTCTCTGTTCCAACATCGCATCAATACCGGGGACACAACATTGATACGCCAACCTCCTCGAAGGCCTCCATTATCTAAACAAGAGGAAATGTCTCGGTTAGTACAGGACATGTTGACAGAGGGAGTAATCGAACCTTCGTCTAGTGCTTGGTCTTCACCTGTAGTGCTGGTAGTGAAGAAGGATGGTGGATTGCGTTTCTGCGTAGACTACCGGAGGTTAAATGACGTTACAAAGAAATACTGCTATCCATTACCTCGCGTTGACGACACACTCGACACCTTGTCCGGAGCACAGTGGTATTCCACATTGGACCTGAAGAGTGGATATTGGCAAGTGGGTCTTCATCAAGAAGACAAGGAAAAGGCCGCTTTCTCGACCCAAAGTGGCTTATTCCAATTTAACGTTATGCCATTTGGACTCTGTAATGCACCGGCAACCTTTGAGAGATTGATGGACCTGATACTCCGAGGCCTGACGTGGAAAACTTTCCTTGTTTACTTAGACGACGTTATAGTGATCGGGAAGACTTTCGAAGACCATTTGGAAACCTTAAGGAAGTTCTAACTAGAATTCACGGTGCACAACTGAAGCTGAGCCCGAAGAAGTGTTCTCTATTCCAGAAGGTAGTACAGTATCTGGGCCATCTGGTTTCGGCATCGGGTGTTAGCATGGATCCTAATAAAGTAGAAACCGTAAGAGACTGGCCAGTTCCGAAGAGTAAACACGAAGTTCGGAGTTTCCTGTGGTTATGCTCATATTACCGACATTTTGTGAAAGGCTTCGCTACTATTGCTAAACCACTACATGAGCTAACGGAAAATAAACGAAACTTCCAGTGGTCGAGAGAGTGTGACCAAGCATTTAGCACTTTGAAGATTGCATTATATTCCCAGCCAATTCTTGCTTTTCCAGCTTCCGAAGGGAAGTACATCGTAGACACAGACGCAACCAATACTGGTCTAGGAGCAGTTTTGTCTCAAGTGCAGAACGGTGAAGTACGAGTAATAGCGTATCACAGCAAGACGCTTTCTAAACCAGAGAGAAATTATTGTGTTACAAGAAGAGAGCTGCTGGAAATTGTCAGAGCTTTGGAGCACTTCCATAAATACCTCTGTGGGAGAGGGTTTTCACTACGTACCGACCATGCTGCACTTGCATGGCTCTTGAGATTTAAAAATCCGGAAGGACAGTTGGCAAGGTGGCTCGAACGTCTGCAAGAGTACAACTTCAAGATACAACATCGGCGGGGGCGCCTACACGGTAATGCAGATGGCTTATCACGAAGACCGTGCCCGGAAGACAGCCGACATTGCCACAGAAAGGATGAACAAAACTCAAGCGAACATGTTCAAGCCATCACTGTAGATTCCCTGTCTGACGGCTCGACAACACAACACTGTCGACAAGAACAGATGACTGATGAAGACATTGGACCGAACTTGACAGCAAAAAAGGAAGGTCGCCGCCCGGATTAAAAAGATATCTGCCATGGTTCGCAAGTGCTGAAGGGCTACTGGGCACAATGGGAATCTCTAACCTTAGAAAACGGAAACGGATTACTGAAAAGGGCTTGGGAAAGTGCAGACGGACGAGACGTGGTCATGCAGTTGATAGTTCCCCGAAGTAAAGTGCAGTCTGTTTTGAAGGAGATGCATGATGGAATATCTGGAGGCCATCTTGGCGTTAACAAAACCCTTTACAAAATACGGAAGCGATTCTATTGGTTTCATCTTCGCCACGACGTAGAGGAATGGGTTCGGACGTGTGAAATATTGCGCTACAAGCAAGGGCCCACAAACCAGAAGCAGGGGAAAAATGAGACAGTATAACATTGGACTACCTTTCGAGAGAATTGCCATAGACATTGCTGGACCATTCCCAGTTACTGACGATGGAAACCGGTACATCATGGTTTTAGGTGACTACTTTACTAAGTGGGTGGAAGCGTACGCAATTCCAAATCAGGAGGTTACCACTGTGGCGAAGCAGTTAGTTCACAACTTCTGTTGCCGTTATGGAGCCCCTATGTAAATCCATACGGATAAAGGGAGAAATTTCGAATCAGGAGTGTTTAAAGAATTATAACGTCTACTCGGAATTCGAAAGACCAGGACAACGCCCCTGCATCCTCAGTCGGACGGGATGGTTGAGAGTTTCAACAGGACACTTGAGCAGCATCTTTCGAAAGTTGTTGACGAGAACCACACAGACTGGGGCCAACGTGTACCACAATTCCTTATGGCGTATAGGTCATCAGTACACGACACAACCGGCATGACTCCAGCAAAATTGGTGTTTGGGCGGGAGATTCGTCTTCCTGGGGACTTGATGGTTGGATCACCTGAGACTCAGTGCCAAGAGCCAAAGAACTATTCCTCGCAATTAGAAAACCAACTGCGAGAAATGAATGGCTTGGTAAGAGGACGGCTGAAGATTGCCAGTGATAAAATGAAAACTCGGTATGACATTCGCAGCAATAGTGTGGGTTTCCAAGAAGGAGATCAGGTCTGGTTGTTCAATCCAAAGCGCCGTCGTGGTCGCTCACCTAAGCTTCAGTCTAACTGGGAAAGACCCTACACTGTGAAAAAAAAATTAACAATGTTGTTTATCGGATTCAAAAGGAAGGACAGCGAAAGTTCAAGGTCGTCCACCTAGATTGCCTGGCTAAGTACAACTTTAGAGACGGTTTGCCAGTTCGGGACGAACAGGCTTAAGGAGGGGGAATTACGAACAATATACGTGTTTGTCGAACGTTCCAGAGAGATCCAGAGTGTACGCGTGTGGTGTACGTGCTTGTATATGCATCTAAGAGAAACTTCTCGATGCCGCCAGCCGTGCGGACTATATCAAGGCCGCGGTTAATTACGTAGTTCATACGCATGCTACGACGCAATTAGGAATCCTCTAGATATTCGACTGGCTGTAAATACTGTACTCAAACGATGTTCAGTTTAGTATGAGGCGAATTTTTGACTGCGGTTCGAGAGTATTAGTGCGATATATTTACAGAGCGGTTCGAGTTATTACTGTGTATTCAAGTAGTTATTAGTGAAGTGTTGCGTTTTATATTCGGACGGTATAATTGTAATACAATTGAGTTCTAATATTAGTGGACATTTTATTGCGTGTGAACAATTTTCTTTTGATTTGTTGTAGACACTGTTTTCTTAATTACGAACTGTTAGCTGTAAAAAGTAAAGGTGTGATTAGTGACTTAATTGTTGTCTTGTACTTATTTAGTTTCCACTGTACCTACGACGTGACGATCGAGTAGACCGTCGTAACATTATTATTATTTAATTTTTAATCTTTTTATTGTTGTATTATCTCGCTTCTGTTGAGATCTGTTTTTTATTTCACTAGTAATTATTTTCTTAAACATACTGTATGTGTTGCTTCTGTTCGTTTTTCTTCTTGTATTAGGTTAATGGCATACTCTGTTTCTACTATTAAAGTTTTTATTTATGTTTTGAGTTAGGTTAGTTTTTGCCATATTCTTTAAATATTTTGTTTCTTTTTTGTTAAATCCTGTGTTGCTTAGGTTAATAGTGCAAGGATAAAATGTGTGTTATTTTTTGTTTTTTGTTCTTGATTTTTGTTGTGTTGTAGAAATGTGTTGAGTTTTTGTTCATTGTTATTGTCTTTTTGTTTTTTCAAATTTAATTTATTTTCTATGTTATTGTATTTGTTATTCTAAGTAATTGGATGTAATGAACTTGTTTGTTCTAACTGTAATTTATGTATGTTTAGTCTTATGCTGTTTTTCGTACTGTATAATTGATTTATACTATTTGGTATCAACAATTTTTGTGCTTGTTTTATTGGGTTTCGTGCAGTTATATTTTTGTTGTTTGCATTTATGTTAATGTAATTAGGTATCAATTTGTGTTTTTGGCATTTTCTGTTGAACGATATATTCATGTTTGTGTTCTTTAGTTGTTTCTTTTTTGTTTGAAATTTGTTTAATAATTTGGTGATGTGTATAACATATTGGAAGCACAGCCACTACAAAAAAATTAGAAAATGTACAATTGTTCGCTCCAACAGCCTGGTTTCATACAGGCTTATTGCAATAAGCCCACGATATTGAAGGCTCATTAGAAAGTGTACAGATAATAAGAATTAATTATACATGAATGGAAAAAATGTAAATTAAAAATTGCATTGGAAACATTTATGTTTAACTTATTATTGTTAAAAAGTAATATTGTCATTTTTCACATAACTAAGTCGTTAATACAAAAATAGTGACATAATCAATAGTACATACTTCAGTTCGAATAACATCAATTCACGCTATACACACTAATATTAACTGTGTAATCATTTTAAAAAAGAAAAAATTGCAATGAAAACTAACTTAACTGCTAAATTACAAAAAATTTAAATTATAAATTAAAAAAAAAAAAATAACTTAATTGGTAAATTGTAAAAATTTAAATTATTTAATTTATAATAAAATATTAACTGTGCAGTGATTTTCAAAAAGACAAAAATGTCATTGGAAAACAACTTAACCGCTAATTTATAAAAAATTGAAATTATATAATTTAAAATAAAATATAAACTGTGCAGTCACTTCAAAAAAGACAAAATATCAATGGAAAACAGCAACTGTTAAATTACAAAAAATTAAAATTATAAATTAAAAAAAGGCAATGAAAAATAACTTAACTGCTAAATTATAAAATTTTGAAACTTTAAATTATTCCTTACTCATCAAATATCTCAAGGAAATCTTAAGGATTTTACATATTTCCACATGGTGAAATCTGGTGATAGTTTGATGAACACAGTTGGTATGACTGTTTAGACACGCACTTTTTCGTTTGACACTGAACACTTGCAACTGCTATATCCCTGGCCACCAAACATAGATTCGTTCGCTACAGCTTCACGAACAGATAGATATTTTTCTGGGATGTCTTCAAGAATTTGTGCACCAGAAATTTGGAAGTCACATCTAGCGAACCATGTTTTAATAATGGCACTTATTGATCCTGTCTTGTAAACGATATTTTCCATTTGAAGAATCTTCCCAATTAAATTTGGGCAGTCTAAAGGCCCACGGTCTACTTTCGGAACATTTAACAAAATAAAATCTCCAACAGCAACCGGGTTAAGTTTTTTCCCAGCAGATTCAATCATTTTATCTGCTCCTCTTTTGTAGCCTTTGTATGCTTTTTGATGCTCGTCTAATATTTTTTTTGTCTTTTGCAAATATCACAATGGTAAACAGCATTAATCTCCACAGAGGTTGAGCCAACGCTTTGACAGCAAGTTGTGTGAATCTTCAATGAGCATGAAGAGCATGATTACACACTCGATGTTTCATTCAAATTACGTGAACTATAGAACACATCTCTTTCTCCAAGTTAGCAACCTGATTTTCTTCTCCTTCCTTCGCAATTTCTCTTTCTGTGCTGCCCTCTCTGAACCGTTCTAAATCTTCTTCGCTGTAAAGTTTTTCTAATATGTTCGGTGGAATATTTGTTGACCCTAATCCTAATTTTTGTTCTGTTCCAAAAAGTGCTGTGTACGGACTTCGTCCTACTGTGTTTTGAGGCGTTTTTTTGCAACTGAACGAAATGGCATCCTATTACCCAATCTGTACTTCCATTGTCATTCATATAACTGAAAGTTCCTGGAATGACGCAAGCTGTAAATTCACGTCCATTTTCGCTCTCCAAAATGTGAGGTGCACCAAAGTCTAAAAATACCTTCAGCAATTATAATGGATCTTCAGCAGCACGTTTTGTTTTCAAAGGGCGAAGCGTACAAAATTTTGTTGCTTGATCTTGGTAGTTCATTAACCATTTGTATTCTACACAGGGAGTCGATTGAAAGTCGATCAAATCAACTTGACCGCGAAGATTAAAATCTTTTGTAGTAATTGGTCGTACAACGATGTTGCGGTGTTGTTGAGATTCTTTCGTATTGCACATTCTAGAAAGCGATACAAACATTTCAACTGCTGATCTAGGAATATAAAATTTATTTTTCAATGCAAACAGCATTTTATTTATTCCGCCATGTCCAGTGGCACCGTGATAATGAAGAAGCGTGTCAAAATATTCTTCAACAGGAATTATTACTACAACAGAATCCTCATTACTTTTTTTTAATTAAAAATCTTTTTTCACCTAATTCCATTGTGTCGTATTTCTTAGTTACTCCATACTGTCTACTAGTCTTCTTTTTTTTCGGGATCATTTGAGTCTAAAATTTCACGGATGGCTCCTTCTACGGTTGAATTAGTCCATGGCTTTTTAACCATATCATCACTCTTGCTACTGTATCTTTTCATTATTTCATTGAAGTTTACTTTCATATTATAAATTTCGTCCTAAGGATCACATAAACCACTGTTACTGTCCTGCGCATTTTTATCCGTTGGAGTTCCCGAAACAAACTCCATAATTTTTAAAGAATTTTTAAAAAAATTGTTAGATTGCGATGACAGCACACAACAAGACGAAATAAAAACGTCCGCTGTTACGAAACAGAACTGTATCGAAGGCAAACACACGTACGTTGAGAAAATCAAGCTGCTACTGAGCTGTATAGAAGAAAAGGATGTAGGGGTGCTTTTCTCCACCGTTTATCACCGTGCATGTTTCAACAGGCATTTGATGACTCTCAGCTGCGCCGTTGTTTTCAATACGCCGGCATCCGATAAGGCTTATTGCAATAAGCCTGGATGAAACCAGACTGCTTGAGCGAACAATTCTACATTTTCTAATTAGCCTAAAGCTGTACGGGCTCATTGTAATAAGCCTAAAAATTATCAGGCTGAATAGAAAATTATAGGTTATTTTCCAATCAGCCGGGTGCATGGCAAAACGACGGCGCTCTTTGCAATAAACCGGAAATTTCAATTAGCCTATAACATATACACCACAATCACACACAATAATACCAATTTAAAGTGCCAAAGGCCAACAGGTGACCACAACAACCAACCAACACACAAATGCTTCACAAGATACAAAATTAGGAAGCCTGAGGATGGGAACACAAAGCGTCCCGAAACATGTTCCAAATAAGGAAAAACATCTTGAGGTAAAATTATTATAAATATTAAATATATTATATAAATTAAGAATTTAATTCTATTAACCTGAAACTGTAGACTTTGCCCCATGTAGAGGGAGAACACCTATCGTAACTGGCAAAAACTGTTAACCCAGAAAAGCTTACTAAGCACAAACCTTAACTGTTTTAATAATTGACATTATAAAGAGTCTGTAATTGATTACAATCATGTGGATACTATTAATATAGTAACTGTGTATTACAAGGTTTACATGCTTTATACTGCAGTGACTAAACGAATTAAATTACAGAGTAATTATGAGTTGTTATTATGACAGCTTACCCTCAAATTGAATATATGTAACTAATAACATGTTAATTTAAAATGAATAAACAATGACTGAAGTAGTATAAACATTTAAATTAATAATCATTAGAGTTGCTGCTGGATTCAATATTCAAGGTGCCCGTACATTCTCCTCTGTACATCTGGGTAATTGCTGTAAAAAAGTGGTTGTAATTTATGTTTTATTATTTACTGTATTGTTTTTTAAATGCAGTCAGCTAAATGTTCAATATAAGATTGTGGTTTGTGTTCCTGTACTTAGGAAAGGCGACTTCTACCAAGGCCCACAATTGTACGAATAATTGTATCAGCGTCAACAAAATTGTATGAATAATTAATTGACAGATAGATGTAAATAGCTTTCATATTGGAGGCAGATTTATGTTACAATCAATCACTATTGGTGAACCTGGCAATATGTAGCCTATGATAGTTGGCAGCAGTGGTTGATTTCTAAAATTATAGGTGCCGGAACGCATCAATTCAAAAGTTGTACAGACACAAATATACTTATATTTTATATTAGCTTGAAACCTTTTTTCACTGAGCAGTCTGTTTTCAATAGATTTTCTCAGTGCCTTGTAACATTTTTTAGGGTCTACGGGATTATTGTTTTTCCTACTAAGTTTTGTACTGCTTTCAGGGCCATAGAATAATGGGAGGCTGGTACTGATTTTCTACTTTCAAATGAAGAAGCTGTAATTTTCAGTTTTTCATTGGCAAAACCGAGACCAACATTGCAATTCTGAAAAAAAATAAACGATATTAGTTAAGATAAATATTAGTGCTGGTGTTTGATTTTGAGAAATGTTTAGTTTTTTAGTAGGGGTGATAAGGGGCACAAATTTAAAGAGTAATAGTAAATTTTCGTAACAATTAGGTTTTTCTGTTCATACATTTCTTTTTGTAAGTTATTTTTGGTGCAAACAGTTTTGGAACGCCATTCCCCATGAAATCAAGCCCTGGTTGGCAGAGAGTTTTGCGACCACAAGTATCCACAGGAGTGAGTAAAAACCCTTTAGTGTCCCTCTCATATCCAGTAAACATCTAACAACATATAATAATATGTACTCTATTATATTTCCATTACCTGATTTTGACCACTCTCCTTAAACCACCAATTCTCTCAGACTGCTGACTAATTAATTCTAACTATACACACTTTGCAAAGTAGCTGCTCCCGTCAGCAATGTGTTTGGACAAGTCTAACTCATTCAACAGTAACTCATATTGTGGTGGTTTTAACAAAGGCAGTGGCCAACACATTTACAAATAATACTATGTAGGAAAGTATGGTTTAATACCATGTACACTTCAGTTGCTACATAGTACTCTTCTATTTTCTGGTATTTATTTAATTATTGTTTCATCTTACATAACGGAAAATGTACTTGTTATCATTTAAATACGTTAAAATTTTACAACTCAAAAATTTATTGCATAACATAAAACACAAAAAATAATATACAATCGTATATTATACTATAATCATTATATATGGTACACCATAATATGTATGATGTAATGGTACTCTCGAAAGTGTCACAGAAGACTGATGTGCTCGCCATTACATATTCATGTGATTATCATCTGTTGGTAATGAAGAAAATGCAACTTCTCATCACTTGCTAAGACTAGCAAGTTTGAAACTTCTTAATGCTTGATGGCCTGCTCAGTATTCTTTATGACAATTAATTCTATCGTATAGCTTTCAGTCTTCTAAAACAATGTTTACAACCAAATTTTTTGAATTGGTGTACATAATGGTGAGCACATTGAACTTTAGGAATGGTTGTGGTGATACTGTTGCATGTGTCACCTGCTGAATTACCTCTATGAAACTTACTTGCCAATGAAAGAAAACTGTCAGATTCTATGTATGTTCATGTAAAAAACAGAAAGTGCCATTTTGTAAATTTTTGAAAAATTAAGAATAAGTCAAAATAGGTATAATTTTATGTACTTGTAAACAGAATGAGCTATGTACGCTCTTCCAATCTCTTTCCACTCTTCAGATATACGAATTAATTTAAGGTTGAATAAAATTATTTATTTAAATAGATTTTGATTTCAGTGCCTCTCCCATTTCTCTATGACAAGGAAGTGTTAAAGCCTACTTTTCAGAAAAATAGAAGCTATTTAAAAATGTTAAGTAATTATTTTTGAAATGTAAAATGTCAAGGAAGCTGAAGTTTCAAAAATTTGAAGAAGTAAAGGAAAGCATTTGTGTTAATTTAATTCACAACTGAACAAAATGAATAATACAGCTGTTAATGTGTGCCTTTCCTTTCCTTTCAGTTGTTAATGAATTATTATAAAAAATGGTGGCTTGATATAATTTGGTTCAGGGTAACTTCTGATTCATAATCTAAGTTATTTAAAATATAAAATAAATGGTAATTTGTTTTTTTATTGCCTTTATCATATAAAGAAAATTGTTAGGCGAGGGAAATGAAGAGTTGCAATTTTGAAAATCTTCCAAGTTATAATGAAATGACTTTTCCATCTTGCCAATGAAAGATCTTAGTTGTGAATCAAGCCATCATAACATGAATAACAGCTGATCATTTTGTAGTGATCTTCAGTTGTTATACTGTAAGTAATATCACAAAAACTGTAACAAGTATGAACATTTATGATCAAAATGGTTTTATATGAATTTTACAACTTCTGTAATTTAATATACTAGACTACAATGAATTAATGAGGTTTTCTTGTATTTTTACATAAATTACATTAAAATTAGCCTTTGCCACTTTGACTCCAAATTAGCTAAATTTATCGGACATTCCAAATTAGGCAAAGGCATTTCTTAGGCTAAATAGGGTTGAATTTAGTACTCATTATTCTGTCTACTGAACCAGGTTATTCTTTATTACATCTTAGATAGAGCTAGTTTTCAAAATTATATAATTTTATACTCTTCCTTACATTAATGTCACAAAACATTGTAATAAAAATAACATGACGGAATGTTTCAGTTGGCAGGCTGGGGAGTAACAGAACATAAAACAACCAGTGATGTCCTTTTACATGTTGACTTGCCGTATATAGATTATTACACCTGTCTCAAAGATGTACAACTAGTATTTCAGCGTTATGTAACACCTGATAAATTTTGTGCTGGTTATAGAAATGGTAAGGTATCAACTTATTTCAAATTTCTAATACTTAAGTATATATAGTAAAGTTTTACAGGTCACACTTGATATTTCAATGAATATTTTTTTATAGGTACTGGTGCTGCTCAAGGGGACAGTGGAGGAGGCTTAACGTTTGTTCATGATGACTTGTACTATGTGCATGGAATTGTCAGTACTAAAGTACGTGAGGCCAACTCATTTATAACGTTTACAAACATCAGTAATGAGGAAATATTCAGCTGGTTTAATCGTGCTAAGAGGACGCTTGATGAAGCACATAATATAGAAACATGAATGACTATTTCTTTTAATTGTATTTAACTATCAAAATAGATTAAAAATAAGTGGACATCTATATATCAACATAAAAGATACTTACTGGCAAATCTGTGTTTATCTAATACACAATATATTTACGGTCTTCCATTTTGTCACTTATGTTAAGGTTTGCTCAAAACCCAAACGTTTTAAAACAAATATGACAAATATTGCATATTTTGATTACTTCAAATTACAAGAAAACAGATCTCCAACATGATTCGTTTTTAAAAAGAAGAAAAACAAAAATTTATACATTTTCATGTATACAAAGTATAATCAACAAGTAATGTAAAATGTGCTTATTAGAGGATAAGAATTTAATTATATACCAGCTTATTATTGTTCCAAGTGTTAGTTGAGACCATTCACTAAATGTGATAAGGCTGACTTCTCACTATTGTTGTAGCTCAACTACAAAACCTTGGATTGTTTAGTTTCTTTCTGTTTACCACTTTAACAGAAACATAAGTTATATGTATCATGTTTTATTTATTATCAAAATACCCTTATACCATATTGGTGTCGGGTTACATTAACTACACTCTATATAGAAATTGTTTTCGTCTTACTCTATCCTTATCTTTGCTTCCCTCCAGCCCAAGTTTCTTTCTCTCCAAATGTTCCCATAGTTCCATCCCAAGTTAGTCGGGGTCTTCCTCTCTTTTTCTCCTCCCTGATTTTGCCTCCCAAACCTGTTATACCTATCACTATCCATTCTCCACATGTGTCCCCACCAGCATAGTTGTCTCTGTTCAATAAAATCCAGAATCGATATCACTTTTAATCCTCTCTTATTTGTGTATTCCTAACTCTATTCTTCCTTGTTACTCCTATTACTCTCCTAAGATATTTCATTTCTGCCGCCAGGATTTTCCTTTTTTGCTTTTGGATAGCACCCACGTCTCACAGCCGTATGTTAAAAGCGGTCTATATATTGTTTTATACACACTCATTTTTGTTTTTCTTGATATCTCCTTCTTATTTATAAATCTATTGTTTAATGCATAGTATACTTTTATTGCCTTTTCAATTCTTTTATTTAATGCGGCTTTTTGTTTCCCGTTACTGTCTACTAAAACCCCTAGATATTTAAATTGTTTGACTTGTTCTATCTTCACTCCTCCAATCTCTATATTTTTTTTTATTACTTTCTCCCCCATTACCACTACCTTTGTTTTGGTCTTATTTATTTTCATCCCTTTTTCCTGGAGAACTTTATTCCATATATTCAAATTACCATGTAAGGCCCTTTAATTTGTAGCCCTTAGCACTACATCATCCGCAAAAGCCCGTCCTGCTACTTCTATACTTCGCAAGTTCCTGTATCCAACATGCATTTTCTTAACTTTCAGTGAACACTTCTTAATAATGTCGTCCATGTATAAGTTTAATAATGTCGGACTCAGTCTACCTCCTTGTCTTAATCCATAATTTGTTGTAAATCCTAACGACCTCATATTTTTGCCAATTACATAATTAACATTATTTTTATATACCCTCTGCACTACCTTAATTATTTTACTTCTTATTCCTGTTTTTTTTTTAACTTTTCCATATTTCTGTTCTAGGCACACTATCAAAAGCCTTCTCAAGATCAATAAAAGCCAAACATACCAATTTATCTTGTTGTATCGACTTCTCAGCTATCTGTTGCAGAGTAAATATGTGATCCTGCACACTTCTCCCTGATCTAAAGCCAGTCTGCGATTCCTCCAAACTATTTTCTAAAATTGGGACAAATTTATTATTAATTATCTGCTCATAAACCTTAACAATTTATTTAACAGATTGATACCACTATAATTATTACAATCTCTTGCGTTACCTTTCTTAGAAATAGGAATTGTCAATGCTTCCTCCCATTCTCTTGGTATGTCCACACCTGTCCACGCTTTATTAATAATTTCTAAAAGTATTTCTTTCCCCTTTTTCCCCATATTCTTTATCATTTCTGCTGTAATTTTATCTGTTCCAGGTGATCTCCCACTTCGCAGTCCTTTAATCACTACTCCTAATTCATGCATCGTTATTTTTTCTTCTTCTGCAACGTCACCATCCTCTCTATCTTCTTCTTCATTAATATTGACTTTATGATCATCTTTGTTGAATTCCTTACCACCTAGTAATCCTTGAAAGTATTCTTTCCATCTATTCATTATATAGTTTATTTCTGTCAGTATTTTCCCATTAGCATTAACTATACATATATCATTCTCAGTTTTTTCTTTTCTAAAATATTTCAATACTCTGAATAAAAGCTTTTGATTTTCCCAACTATCTCTTTCCAAATTTTTTCCAAAATCTTTCCATGCACTCTATTTTGCTTTTCTAACTAATTCTTTAACAATTTTCTTTGTTGCTTATCTGCTTCATAGTTATCCACAGTTCTATTTGCTGTATACTTTTTCCATTTCCTTTTCTTCCTTTTAATCTGCTCCTTTATTTCATTAGTCCACCATATTTTCTATTTTCTTTTATTATTCATTCTAGTAACACCACAAAACTACACAGCTGTATCTATAATTATATCTTTCATTACTCTCCAGCCTTGATGTATATTAGCATGCCTTACATTTTCACTTAACTCTTGTAATTTTCCCTCGATCACATCTTTAAACCTATTACTTACATCTCTACTTTTCAGTTTATACGATCTGATAGATTTATATTCTATCCTTCTTTCTCTATTGGTTATCTGCTTTTTATCTAATTGTTCTTTACATTTGGTCATTACTAAATAATGGTCGCTATATATTTCAGCACCTCTCCAGACTCTAGTGTTCATTATCATTTTCCTGTTGGTCATTTCAACTAGTATATAGCCAATTATCGACTTGTCTCCCTTATTTTGTTGTTCCCTTGTGAATTTATGTATATTTCTGTGCTGATAAAAAGTGTCCGTCACAATAAGATCATGTAATAAGCAGAAATCCAACATTCTCCTACCGTTATTGTTTCTCATTCCTTTTCCATATATTCCTATTACTCTTTTATATATCTCATCACTTTTACACACTCTACTGTTAAAGTCACCGACAATATATTTATTTCCTTTGGCTGCCTCTGTTACTTCCGATAGTTCTTTCCAGAATTTATCTTTTACTTCCACCTTCTCATCCTCGCTTGGTCCATATATTAATATAATTGTAAAATATTTTCCCCTTTGTCTCTCCAGCTCCACAAGTAGTATTCCTTCTGGTACTACGGAAGTCCACACTTCTATCAGCCAACCCGCCTTCCCAATTAATTAAAACAACACAATAAATCTATAGTGATATAATATACAATAAAATAACATAACAATACAATAAAATAATACTACATAACAACTCGTCTACACCATTAATTAATACAATAAGTTAATTTCAAATAGAATATAATAATATAAAAAACAAATAAATATCATAAACAAGTTCCACTATAATTTCAAAGACAAAAACAACAAAAATCCCAAATAAAAATTTTAAATTCCTCAGTCAGAATCGAACCCTCAAACTCCGAACAGAAATCCGTCGCGCTACCGACATTGGTATTTATCTTGATTATACTGAATGCCGCCCTTTGTACATATTACTCTTTATCAACACTTATCATAACAAAACAACCTTATCTGTTGTACTTAATTTCGGCCTTACTTCTTAAGTTTATTTCAATTAAATCCTGCTTCTTACTTATTGCCTTAAACATACCACACCTATTAATTATATATATTTTTAACACTTAAATAACGTACACTCCCTATAACAATTAACCAACAAATCTTGCAAACTCATTAATATTTCTAATCATGACACATAACCTACATCCTGATTTATATCATTATACCCAATAACAAAAATTTCTTTCCATCCAGTAGACTGTTACACCCACATTCACCCTTCAAACAACATTTATCTCTATACCGTCGTTTATTATTCTTATCTTGCCAATAATTCAAACTTTTAACAAGTATAACAACAAAAGTATTACTACGAAGGCAGGCCGACTTGTCGGTATCTAACTATCGCCTCAATATGTATATATATATATATATATATATATATATATATATTGTTACGTGATATTTTTACCATGCCCTAGTAACATAAATATACCATGATTATATTATTAAAAAGTACCAGGAGACATAATATTTTAAGAAAGACTTAATTGAATATGTTTAATTTTAATTGTTTATTGTATGTTAAGTTTATTATATTTAAAGTAAGAACTTACTTATTAAATTTGTTTTTTGTGTGCCGACTGTAAAGTTATAAACACAGTCAGTTAAGGGTAATTATAACATATTACTAATAGTTATAAGTAATCAGTTTTTTGTCACATTTATTAATATTATGTATACTAGTGTTAATAACACTAATGTTAGTCTTAACAAGAAAGTACCAAAATCATAGTCAATCAAATTATATGAATAAGATTTCTGTTAAAATAATAAGGAAACAATGTCAGTTTATGTTAAAAGATTACCAAATGTATAAAATAAATTTAAGAAAGTGAACGGTACAAAAAGAAATAATGAATAAGTTTGGAACAAATGTATAAAAAAAATGTAAATCATTCACTCAGGAAATATAGATCAGAAAATAGTCAAGGGTGATGTTAAAATGATCAGTTTTTTATCAGAAGAACAAAGAAACCAATAAAAAGAAGATAAGAGCTCTTCTAAAAAAGGTATATCCTTTTAAAAGAAAATGACATATAAAATAGTAAAAGGTTTGTTTATATTATTCTTATGATGTCACCAGGGTGATATAAAAATGTTACTTGGAAACCAAGGAGATATCTAAGAGAGGCCTTAGCAACATATATGTGGAGGAAGAAAATAGATTGATTCTAAAACAACTGAATGCAAAAAGGTTGATTTAAATACTTATAGTGAAAATAAATGATAATATATATGATATCAGTGCATCTCCAGATAAACAATTGAATAATTATAAATATCAAAATCACAATAGAAGAAAGAATTGCTACAAGAATTTACAGAATCAAACCAGGACATCTCTGAAGAAATTGGACCAATTAACAACAGGGAGAGAAGTATTTTTTGATCTAAAATTAATCTGAAATATTCCCTGTTAAACCTGATCTAAAGGTTTCAAAAAACTTTGAACACTCTTTTTGAAAAACCCATAATTAACTTTCACTGAGAACAATAATGATTAATAATATGGGCCTAAGCATAAGCCACCATTGATGTATAGTGCTAACATAATTTTAAGCTAATTAAGTCTAAAAAACATTTTTATAACTTAACCTATACACTGAACTGTTTTACACTCTTAATATAATCCTTTTAAGATACATTGTGACTATTTCTCATCATATGTATTTTGGTACTTTCCCTGGCAATACTGTTCTTATATCGTAGTATAAAGGACCTACTGAACATTATAATTATATTTTATTTATTAAAAATAAATTATAAAATGTTTTAAAAACCTGAGATCTAAGAGTTACTGCTGCCACTCTGAGCTTATAAAAATACAGCTGGCCAAACTTTTTTAAAAATTATGTTCTACATTCAGAACAAATTAAAGAATAAATAAAGGATCTGAGTTTACAAAATACAGAAAAAGGTTTATTTGTTTCTTATTTCATGAAAACAAAAAGGGTATGATATTCTGAACAAAATATCTGATACTGTAAGTTGACCTCAGTAATTAGACTAAGTTAGCAACACTCATCAATTGAAAATCTTAGCAGATTTCCTTTAAAAATGTGGTGATGAGCAGAAGTTATCATATCCATTGCTGAAAGAAAAGAATAAAAGAAAGTTCATTACAGAATAAAGAGACCATATACTATTTACATAAATTTGAAATATAAAAATTAATTATTGATTAGTTAGATTACTGCTGCCACTCTGAGCTTATAAAAATACAGCTGGCCAAACTTTTTTAAAAATTATGTTCTACATTCAGAACAAATTAAAGAATAAATAAAGGATCTGAGTTTACAAAATACAGAAAAAGGTTTATTTGTTTCTTATTTCATGAAAACAAAAAGGGTATGATATTCTGAACAAAATATCTGATACTGTAAGTTGACCTCAGTAATTAGACTAAGTTAGCAACACTCATCAATTGAAAATCTTAGCAGATTTCCTTTAAAAATGTGGTGATGAGCAGAAGTTATCATATCCATTGCTGAAAGAAAAGAATAAAAGAAAGTTCATTACAGAATAAAGAGACCATATACTATTTACATAAATTTGAAATATAAAAATTAATTATTGATATTTCACCAATAAAATTTTATTTGCAAACGGTGATTGCAAATTGGCGCTCAACAAACATCCCCCTGAACAGATACTCATACTTAATTTAATATTAACAAAAAAAATATATATACAAATATTAACAGAGTTAAACAAGACACAAATTCAGATAAATAAACATAGATTCGAGACTAGATGTAACAAATTGGCTATCCCAAAAGTGAGACTAATTAAAATATAATTTAGAAAGAGCTGTAACCACTCTTTGCTTTTTTTTTCTTTTTTCAAAGAGGGGCCACTAGTTATTTAAAACTAGGCAAGAGCCTAGAGAAGCCAAAAATGCGCTGGGTCCAGTGAGACAGGGCTTGCAAATGAAACTCTGCCTTAAGACAACAATAACAAGTTTTATTAGAATCATATCTTTTTTTTTTACAATTAATACCCCAGTATATGCATATATGCGCCTTCAAATAATTAAAGTTAATCTTACATAATCCATATAATGGATCAAATTCATTAATAGGGTTCAATAGTTTGCATATGTACATATCTGCATCTTCATACAATTACGTTATGATTACAAGTGCTTTCACTTTATAAGAATAGCTCAAAATCGTTATTATAATTCAACACTATACATATGCATCGCCAAATAATTGACGTTAATATCACTGAGCAGCATACATGTATTTCTAAATAATTTAGGAACGGCGCATAGTATCGACCCTCCCAGTAAGTAACATAACCCATAAACATGATATATATATATAACAACGTATAAAGCATCTAATAATCTAGTAAATGCATGACACACAACATATAATTAACATAGATACACATAAGAAAAATATATATACATATCTACATATGAACACTACACACCATGTCAGCATGGTGACATGCTGTATGACAGCATATGTATATTGTCATCGTACCACCCTCAAACCACCTTAATCAGATCAAGTACCCTGCCCGCTTCGAAGCTTATCAATTAATAAACCCAACAGAAATAACAAGTCATAAAATCCCAGAGCAGAAACACCCAAAAATTCTAAGTATGTAAAAGGCCAAAGTCAAATTGGCAGAACAGTAGAACGGCACATAAGTACCAAGTATAAAGAGAAATATCAATTTCGTAACCCAAATAATAATAAAAGTGCCATCACGAGGTCAACATGGCTGCCCGGTTGTCTAAAATGCATATTCTCATTTCTTTTATTTTCTTACAAAAAAACAAAATTTCAAGCAATATCAGTGGAACGTAACCACCCAAAATTAACCTAGAACTGGCATTGATTTATTTTTACATTTCGTTAACATTTATCAGTGAAGTATTATTATGAAATATCAAAAGGAAAATTTAACAATTCATGTGCTGGCTATGGCAAAAGTTTAGTGATTACAAAATTATTTAAACAGTTGAAATGAATTTCATAAAGCCGAATCTATGGATTTAATTTGATAAAACATACTTGAGGTGTTCATAGAGAACCCACTTGACCTCAGGCACGGCCATGCGCCCGGACTAGATCCAGCAAACTATGACATGTTACGGACCTGTGGATAACGGCACCAACAGGTGACGTCCACGGGTTAAAGGACCTCCCCAAACCGTTAAATTAATAACCAAATCAAATACCCAATTAAATGAAAATATATATAGCCACGAAAATTCCCCTACAAGGTACCGAGGCACCAGTACATGCATACTTACCGCTAATATCACTTAGTAACAGTCAGTGCCGCGCATATTTACAGTAAAAAAAAACTAACATCAAAGCGGGTGATGCATGACCCTGGCTGAGTTTACAAATTCTCTAAGGCGTAAGCATTAGTAAAAAGGAAAAAGATAATATTTAACCCCAAATGTCCGGTTGGACTTGTGCACAAAATATTCTAAACTGGAGCATTTCCAAAATATCTCACTGTAAGGTGTAGCGGCCACAAACATTTTATTTAAAGGCATAAATGTCACCTGGTATTACAGCACAAGGCTTGAGGATCTTGTAGCGTGTGCCCTTCCATTCGTCCTGACAGCTAAAACGGAAAGTTACTGGATTAACTTCATGGATGGCAGGTGATCGGCCATCCGCTGGAGCGAGACAGATTGACGACTTAGTTCGGGAACCCTGCACAATTATATTGGTAATTACACACAGGTTCAATAAATAACAATACCCCATTCACCCCGCTGAACTCACACATCACGACATGCCCAGTTTAAAATCTCCAGAAAATTTACTTATGCATTGAAACCCTACTGAATTAAATAAATTATTTTTGATATTATATATTAAACATTGAATAAAATAAATAGTTATTCATAACTTTTTCGTCAACCACTTAATCACTTACTATGCTTTTGACATGAGCTAGCAAACTTTAACAGGTTCGTGAGGCACGTTCATTTCACCAAAATCACAAAATAATTAACTTACGCCCCCTTCTAATATAATCAATTAAATAAACAGGCACAAAAACTGTAAAATACTATCTGCTAGCCAGCGTTAACATTCGGAACATGAATAATAAGAAATTAGCCTGATGCAAGCCACGTGTTGACTCTATGCAAATATATCGCCCGGCATTGGCGTTGATATTAAGGAAAATACTATTTAGTTTTATTAAACAATAAGTAATATACTGTTACGACGGTCTACTCGATCGTCGTAGGTACAGTGGAAACAAAATAAGTACAAGACAACAATTAAGTCACTAAACACACCTTTAATTGTTACAGTAAAACAGTTCGTAATTAACAACACAGTGTCTACAACAAATCAAATGAAAATTGTTCACACGCAATAAAGTGTCCACTAATATTAAAACTCAATTGTATTACAATTATACCGTCCGAATATAAAACGCAACACTTCACTACTAACTACTTGAACGTACACAGTAATAACTCGAACCGCTCTGTAAATATATCGCACTAATACTCACGAACCGCACTATCCAATATCTCGCATGGAACTGAAAACTAAGGCCGCTACCCGATGTATTTATAGTCACGCTCACACACCAGAAGCTTCCAAACTGCGTTTTATCTCTCGTGAACTACGTAATTACTACGGCCTTGACACAGTCCGAGCGCCCGAGCGAAGCCCGGCACAGTCGAGAAAATTCTCGCGAAATGCGTCTAGTAGCATGTACACCACATGCTTACATCGACATCCTTCTGGCATATTCGATAAACGCGTAGATTGTTCTGTGCTGTCGTAGCAATACCTTAGACACACTTACCGGAGAGTCGCGTAGCTTTGACTTAGGCATAGTTATATATAGTAGACAAAAATTCCAAGTCGAAGCTGCCAGGCGAATGAGAACGACCTTCTACATTGAATGTTGCTACTGGACTGGTTTATACAACTACTGCAAAATTTTTACGAAGCTCTAGTCCCAGAGCGCGCGCGGATCGACACGGCGGATAGCATAACAAGACGGGCGCCGGTAATAATTAATTAATTAATTCGACGCTGTCCGTCCTCGTTAGCATAAAAACAGCTGAGTTTTTCAAAACTCGGCACACCCCCACCCCAAAAGGGCAACTTGGTTGCCTCACACTTGAACTCAGGGAGGGTACCCTGCAGTGTACCACCAAATGGCTCTTTTAAACCCCGGGCATTCATTGGTGTTCCGAGCAGACCTCGCTCCCAGTAGAACAGAGGCTCAGAAGACTGCGGCCATCCCCATGCGCCTCTTTCCGCCAAGCCCACCCCACGGGACCGCCCCAATATGTCACCCTCCGCGGTGACCATCATCTACTTCCACCGTTCCCACTCACATACCCGTCCTAAGACCAAACAAGGTATCACCCAACTTGGTATGTGAGTGACCGTACTCCCTCTCGTCCACCTCTTGGACCGACCAGCCATATGCATCAACAAGGCATCTCCATCCTTGCCATATGGCTGGTCCACATCCCTACACTAGGGCGGACGACCCCGCATAGCCCGACAGAGAAGACCGCAAGGAGGGCCCGCGAACATCACTTACTTATCAAAAACACCAGGCAAAACAACCAGGGAATGCGGCATGGCTCGACCTCTACACTAACCCACAATCAAGATTTACAACCATTAACCAGAAACAACAGCACGCTATCACTCTCCATCATAACTTTCAGAACCAAAACAGGGGAACTTACAATCTCCAAGACCACGAAAATGTGAGGGAACATGGAACATTCTCTAACTCTCTAACGTTCTCCCCCTTTTTTTTTTAAGGTAGGGGTAGGAAAATTGGGAAGATGAAAAGGGCAAGGATCATTAAAGGGTCAATAGTTAGGAGTAAGGGTGAGGACATGGCTCCCTCCGGAAATAAGGATGAAACCAAGGCTCGCGTGGGCAGGGACGCAACCCTGAAATAGATGAACACTACTGGGAGTGTGGGGAACATCTACCCGCTACCCGTTAACCGCTTCTTCTCATCTTTCTGTGATGGACTTTAGGTACCCGTTCCTTTCGGACACCACTCTCTGAGAAATTATCTCGTGTTGAGCAGTACTGGCTGGTTTCCTCTGAATCAGAATCAAGGCAACTTACATCGCTCCTTTCACGTCGCCTTGGATTATCCTCATCATCTAACTCCTCTTCTTCTACAATTTCCCCTTTTCTGTCCCCATAATCCAAATCAACCTCATGACACTGCAGCTCCTCACCATCTTCCAGTTGCTCCTCTGATCCATCTTCAGCCACATGTTCCCTCAGCTCCTCACCAATTTCTTCATCACACTCGTCACCAACCGCTTCACAAACTTCTTCACTAACCTCTTCTCCAATCTCATTTTCCTCAACACGTTCATCACCAACATCATCGCCATCACGTCCACTACCACCATCATAACACTGCACGTCCTCGTCCTCCTCTAGTTGCTCACCTGGTCCACCTGAAACTTCTTTTCGTTCTTCGGAATCCTCAACACTACTTACAGAAGGCGTCTGCACATCTTCACACACTACATCATTCTCACTCGCACACTCCACAAAGCTGCCACCAAATTTCTCCTCAACTTCTACCTCATCTCCTTCCACCCTACTTGCGGCAAGGACATCCCCTTGTCCATCCGCAACCTCAGAAACATTTGCAGCCTGGACATCCCCGTGTCCATCCGCAAACTCAGACTCTTCAGTCTCCCTAACACCCACAACTATACTTCCCTGTGCAGCATCTGCAGACCGCTCTTCTGCCTCTTCCTTTGATTCCACTCTTTCACCACTCTCAGCAACTACAACGTCCTCAACCTTTTCCACCCTGGACTCCAGCTGTCCAGGTTCATGTGCAATGACTAAATTAATTTCTACTGGTGATGGTAAAGCTACACCATCAAGTGACTTCTCATATCCCGGCGTAGGCGACGATGATGTTACAGGCTCTGGATCCCTCACGAACCGAGATGGAGATACCGGAACAAATTCTGCGGCCTCTAGATTCAACCATGACGTCCTCTTTGAATCCGGTAATTCAGTATCAACAGACGTTTGCTTGTCGTCTTGTATTGCTCCCACGAAGTAATTCCGCTCTTCTATTTCTGCTTCACCTTCTTCATCCACTACTCTATTAGGCACTTGCGCTTCATCTGGAACCTTTAAAGTTTCCTTTCTCTCCAAATAGGAATAACTTGCTACAGAATCCCTACCTGCCAATGTTTGTTCCCTAATATAACTTCTTCTTCCCCTGTTAATTTCATATTTCTTTGTTTTCTGTGCTACAGCTGTTGTCACCGTCTTCTCACTTGCCACCCCCTAGTAGCCTCCATTACTTCCGGAATATTCCGTTTTTCTTGCCTTTTCTTGTGTTCTCCTCCAACCGCCATGTTTGTCTTCTTTAGCTGTTCCTAATGAACCACTGGAGTATTGGACATCTTTAGCAGCTCTTCCCCGGGACTCGTCATTCGCCGGGACAGTCCTGGCATGCGCACACCACCGGTCCAGGTCCGCAAAACAACGTGGAGGATCTGCGAAAACCAGCCGGGATCTCTCTTGGGGATTCAGACCCTCTCGTATTACCTGTATGACTTCCGTCTCGGGCAACCCCAGTCTTAATATACGGTCAGCTTTCCTTATATTGTGCACGAAGTCCCCCAATGCCTCTCCGTTGGCCTGTAGACGATAGAATAACTTATACTTCAACTGGTCACGTCGTCGACTGGGTGCGAAGAAGTCCAACACTTCCCCATGGAAAGCGTCAACACTGCCGCCCCGACGCAGAGTGTTTGGGACCAGCCCTGCCAATGGACCCCGGCAATACGGGTATATAAGGGACAAGACCTCCCCATCGGTCACCCCCGGGAAATCTGCCAACTGCAGGACAAGGTCTAAGAAAACCAGCAACTGCTCCTCATCTATTCCATCTAACACTGAAAGTTTCTGGAGAACTCTTGAAAGAGGGTGGGGCAATTCCTGGTAGCATACCCCCGCCAGAATTGCACAATTTAAAACACACAAAACAAACATAAATTCCCACGAAACACCTAACACAAAAACATGACTTACAAAAGGAAAAACTTGAGTACTCTCTCTTCCATCAAGTGGACCCCCGGGTTCCCTAGCGCTGCGAAAACCTGACCCGCTCCAGAACCAACTCTCCGTCAGCCGCCAGACTCAAAAGAAGAAACGACATCAGACACTAACACCAACATACAGTCCACACCACCAAACACCTACCACAACATATGACCTTTCAACCAAGACACTATCACAATTTCAATCGGACGGTACCGACTTCCAGTCGGGCCATACCGCATCCAGCTAACCGCACGCGCTATTACTTCCATACCATAAATAAGGGAGCCCATCCCCACGCGATCTCCGGTAAGGTCCAGTCTCACGAACAAAAACCCAACTACAAACGCATGCCACGTGGCGACACCAGGTTTACAATTCAAATCACATAGCAATAATTCATGCACAATACACATATACATACATACGATATCAAACCTGCCATTGCATCTACCTATTTTCAATTTCAAATATTTCTGAAGTTTGATGTTTTTTCCAAATTATTTCTGAGTTTGCAAGCCCCGTCACACCAAAGGACCTAAGGGTTCGACCTTAGAATGAACCGCGCTCTCTGCTACCATTTGTAACTTTTTTTTTTTTTTTTTTTTTTTTTTTCAAAGAGGGGCAAATAGTTATTTTTTAAAACTAGGCAAGAGCCTAGAGAAGCCAAAAATGCGCTGGGTCCAGTGAGACAGGACTTGCAAATGAAACTCTGCCTTAAGACAAAAATAACAAGTTTTATTAGAATCATATCTTTTTTTTTACAATTAATACCCCAGTATATGTATATATGCGCCTTCAAATAATTAAAGTTAATTTTACATAATCCATATAATGGATCAAATTCATTAATAGGGTTCAATAGTATGCATGTGTACATATCTGCATCTTCATACAATTAGGTTATGATTACAAGTGCTTTCACTTTATAAGAATAGCTCAAAATCGTTATTATAATTCAACACTATACATATGCATCGCCAAATAATTGACGTTAATATCACTGAGCAGCATACATGTATTTCTAAATAATTTAGGAACGGCGCATAGTATCGACCCTCCCAGTAAGTAACATAACCCATAAACATGATATATATATATATATATATATATATATATATATTGCAACATTACAACATTGCAAAAGTTGCATAATATTATATTGTATGTGTACAAGTTTTTGTACGTAAATTTAGGCATCTCGTGCCTCACGTCTAGGGCGACAAATTTACATATAACGTGACAATTTGGCAAATTTAATTTAATTTAAATTTGTGGAGTCCTTCCATCTTGGAGCACCAAATTTAAACAACGTTACATATACATAAATAGGTGTGAACGGTCTCACGTTCAAGATTGACAAATTCTTTAAACATATAACATTTAAATAGGGGGTCAGGTGTATCTGCAATAAGAACTCTACGGAACTCGAAACAGTAATTAAAATTTATTTGATACTATAAAAAAAATATGTGCACATGGCACTGACTTCGATTTAAAAAAAAACATTAGTTTTTATTTGTTATAATGCCGTAAGGCTTAAGATATATACATCCTTACTAACTAAACATTCTATGCTACTAAATTGTATATAAAAGAAAAATCTCATTTTTAGACTACTCAGTCTATTAATATGTTTCAAAATCAATTTTTAAATCTTTTTTCTATATATGGTACGTACTCAAAAGATTAATAGTTATTACTTCTCAGTACTGTTTTCTCAAATACTAATTGTTTTTATTTATATTCTTTGTAATCATTTTATATCATATTAATTTGAGCTCTTGTTACGTTAATCGTATTTCTAAGACATCTATGATTTTTTTTAACTCTACTATACAAGAAATATTATTCTTATTTTTAAATAAAATATTAATGTCTTTAACTGTCTTTGTATATTGTGTATGATTAAGATATGAATAAGTTGTCTATCACCTTATTGTCGTCAATCATACTCGATCATTTTTTGTTCCATCGGTGTTCGTCTTCGTCTCGCCACCAGCGTCGGCTGTCTCTCACTCTCTCGTCCTCTCCTCTTGTCCAGCGTCGTATCGCTATGGAACTGCTTCTCTTGTCCAGCGTCGTATCGCTATAGAACTTCTTCTCTTGTCCAGCGTCGTATCGCTATGGAACTTCTTCTCTTGTCCAGCGTCGTATCGCTATAGAACTTCTTCTCTTGTCTAGCGTCGTATCGCTATGGAACTTCTTCAGTAGTGCTGTTATTAATTACAATGTTTGTCTTATAGCTTGGTTACGTACTTGTACATAACTGGCAATTTAAACTGTTTATAAAAATATTAATAAATATGCCGTGCTGACGGGCATAAGCTCCCGCTGCATCGTGGATGATTCAAGAAAGAGAACCACTGAAGCTTGCGTGTCCTATTTATACCCATGTCTTGGTCGACACCCTTCAGTGATACAAAATCGACATGTTAGAAACTGTCTTTGGCGTCAGTTCCCCCACTCTTTGTCAAATTCACTATTTTTTATATTTCTGCGAATTGCAGAGTCCTGTAAGTATTTTTTTATACTTATCTTATAACTACTTTTACAACACATGTTCATTGTAATTTTGGACATTGCAACTTAACCCTTTTGATTTGTACACAGTTATTTCACTATTGCACTTGTACGGCGTGTCACTTTCGCGTGGTTTTCGCACACAGTATTTAATAAATTTATTTACATTTTATGGTGCTTATGGATTTTAATTCTTAATTCTAGTTTATGAATAATTACGGAAAAACAGTCATTGTGCAATTATTCATACTGGGGTGGCAAACTTGCCTGCAGAGACCTGCGTTCACACACACTAGCAAAATACTGGTGTACACACTTTCAGTTACATTTGTGTGTGTGTGCACGTTGATTCAGGTCGAAACACCTGTTCATATTTTTGTCTGAGTCAAGCTTGCAATCCATAACACGCTTATTTCTAATATATAATTAATTATTTACAGTTTATTAAGTGAATTTAAATTTTTATATTTCATGCTCAGTACATCACTTATTTGTACTGTCGCATTATTCCTCTGCTTGGTAAGAAAAAAAATTTTAATTAATTTATTTATTATAAATTTTTTTGTTATCTATTTATTTATTATTATTATTTGCAAAAAAAAATAAAACAAATAATAAAGAATAATATTCGTCATTTCACCCTTAATAGGAGTGTATACAAATGTCTTACCTCCCCTCTTTCCTACGCTCACTGCTCGCGACCTTGAATTAGGGTGGCTTTACAAACAGCTGATTTGACTGGTTTCAATGACCTCTGATTTATGTGTAGAACTTCTTAAATGACGTTGCGTGGAATTTACCAATTTTTTTCTTCTGTATCTCATCATATACAATGAAAGTGTTCTGTCCCACTCGCTGTCTTAACGTATACGGTCCATTATAAAGTCTGAAGAATTTCTTCGCCGTATTATCACTCCTTTTTCCCACTGGATTTGCTTTGAGTAGTATACTTTCTCCCACGTTGAATTGTTGTAACTTGTGAGTTAGATTAAATCTCTCTATTCTCTTGTTACCTCTCTCTCTTATTCGTTGCTTTGCGTATTCAATTTTCACACTTATTGGTACAGGTACATTTTGGTTATTAGGTTTGTTTAGATATTTAGTCCAAAATCTGGTTGGCTTCTTATCTTCTTCTAATTCCATTGGAGTGTATCCTCTTGCTTCACTATAATTTTCGTTAATGGCTTTTTCAATAAATGGTAAATATTCTGCCCATTTATTGTGTTGATTATGGCAATATATTCGTAAATATTTACCTAATTCTTTGTTAACTCTCTCAGCAAGGTTTCCTTGAGGATGTCTTATGGATGTGAGTACTGGTTGTATTCCATTTTCCCTTAACGTCCTCTCCCATTTTTCACTTTGGAATTGCACACCTTGATCACTGAGTATCTTCTTCATTTTTTCATATAACGGAATATATTTTTTTTGCAGTAGTATCTTTAGAACAACTTTGGTTGTGGGTCGCATAATTGGGTACAGTCGGACTGCCTTGGAAAACACATCGATACATACCAATATGTGCTTCACACCTCGACTTGATCGTGGTAATGGTCCCAGAAAATCCACTGGAATTAGCTCTCCTTTGTTCTCCTTCTGTATACTATGCATTCCTACATATGTGTGTAAATTCGGTCCTTAATTTTACATTAACTTACTCATACATTCTTACCTTCGCTTCTAATCTTCCTTAGCTCTTTTCTTAACATGACATTACTTTATCTAATACATTACTTATACACTACATTAACATTCATTATCTTATAATACATTTCGTTAACATTATCTTTCTGATCGCTACAACTTTCTTGAAATACACTTCCGTAACAGAATACTCCTTTAGCTCGTAGTGTGTCGCATGGTTGGTTACAGAGGAACTGTCTTTCAAAACAACGATATTTTTCTCGAAGTCCTTAATCCTAAGTAGTCTCTGCCCTTATGACTTTTCACTCTCGCTTTCTTCTGTGTCCTTGTATCTTCGATAAGTGTTCGCTTGATCAGCCGTTCTAATAATTATGGCAATTATTGCTCATCTTAATCATTTCTTCATATTTATAACATATCAATACTAACATTCCTTACCATTTCTTCATATTAATAACAACAATAACATCTTTTACCATTACTTTCTTAAATATTTCTCTACATAGCATTCCTTACCATCAATAATACATTTCTTAATTAAACCTCTTATATTATTACACATATTATTTCTTATTATTAATAATTAATAGTTATATTATTTTATTTTAAAAATAATTATTCATTCCATTCGGGTATGAAGTTCAGTGTGTAGTTCGATGTGTCGTTAGAACTGACACCCCTCTTTATAACAATTGTATTGTCCATAGTCTACCGGACGTATATTGTTCCTTTGTAGCGTAGTCGCCGCGTTTACTATTATTCTCACCCTCGTATAAACAACGTCTGCGTTCCATTGTATTAATCCCTTGTTTGTGTGCGTACTCACCTTGTGAACGTTTGTGTTTATCGTAGAAGTCACCTGTTCATTGAGCAATGTTTTCATTTTGCCTGTCGGCCACACAAAATCTACTCTCTTTCTCTCGTTACAAATACTTCGTTCTTTCTCAATTCTCTCGTCCCTAGTTTGGTTGAGTGAACTTACCTGACCAGTTGTCGACGGTTTTTTCATACGTCGTTTACGATAACCTCTGTAGTTTTCATACTTACAGTTATAATTATCATTATTATAATTATCGTGCGTATCTCTAACATCATATTTACCACAATTTTGCGTAGTGTTTCGTCTAGATAACTTACTACGTTTCTTGTTAGGCCTACAGTAATATTTATCTCCGTAAGTCTGGTGTTCTATGTGTTTCAAATGTGTCATCTTGTGTGATTTACTACTGTGTGTGTGCCTCACACTTGGAATATCGCTATTAATAAGGTATGTTTTATTAACCTTTATTTGCTTCTCCTCCTTAATGTTAATTAATTTTTTATAATTATCATTAGTAATTACACACGTATTTTTAACTACTATGGTTTGTTCACCTTCTACTGAAGCTATGTGCGTATTTGTGTCTCTAATTTTCTCTTTTGCTATCCTTTCTTCTCTTAATTCTTCGGTCAGTTTCGTAAAAAATTCTGGTAACTCTTCTATTTGAGTTCTAATATTATTTTCTTTTACTTTTTCTGTTTGTTTGTTCTCTACTTCACCAAATACAGCTTGCATCATGGCTTCAAGTGCTTCTCCCATCCTCAAACTTTACGATATTGCCATGTTGAATAATTATTATTGAAATATTTATTTAATAGTAATCCTTTAAAAATTATTATTGATAACCGTTCCCTACTTATTTATTTATTTCTATATTTTTATTAATAGTTATTATTAATACTCATTACAGTTACACCTGTTACATAGACAAAAATATTATTTGTGGTGGGCGCCAGCTGTGTGATTACACAACAATTAACATTACATTCAGTTACAGTTTACTACAAATAATAATTACATATTATACATTTTTCATTTAATACTCTTTATATATTTTAGAGCAACCATTTAGCTACATAAAAAAATTTTAATAGTCAAATGATGGGTATCGGGTCATACATTCATGATTTACAATTTATGTCACAAATTTTTGTACGTAAATTTAGGCATCTCGTGCCTCACGTCTAGGGCGACAAATTTACATATAACGTGACAATTTAGCAAATTTAAATTAATTTAAATTTGTGGAGTCCTTCGATCTTGGAGCACCAAATTTAAACAACGTTACATATACATAAATAGGTGTGAACGGTCTCACGTTCAAGATTGACAAATTCTTTAAACATATAACATTTAAATAGGGGGTCAGGTGTATCTGCAATAAGAACTCTACGGAACTTGAAACAGTAATTAAAATTTATTTGATACTATAAAAAAAATATGTGCACATGGCACTGACTTCGATTTAAAAAAAAAACATTATTTATTATTTGTTATAATGCCGTAAGGCTTAAGATATATACATCCTTACTAACTAAACATTCTATGCTACTAAATAGTATATAAAAGAAAAATCTCATTTTTAGACTACTCAGTCTATTAATATGTTTCAAAATCAATTTTTAAATCTTTTTTCTATATATGGTACGTACTCAAAAGATTAATAGTTATTACTTCTCAGTACTGTTTTCTCAAATACTAATTGTTTTTATTTATATTCTTTGTAATCATTTTATATCATATTATTTTGAGCTCTTGTTACGTTAATCGTATTTCTAAAACATCTATGATTTTTTTTAACTCTACTATACAAGAAATATTATACTTATTTTTAAATAAAATATTAATGTCTTTAACTGTCTTTGTATATTGTGTATGATTAAGATATGAATAAGTTGTCTATCACCTTATTGTCGTCAATCATACTCGATCATTTTTTGTTCCATCGGTGTTCGTCTTCGTCTCGCCTCCAGCGTCGGCTGTCTCTCTTCTCCTCTTGTCCAGCGTCGGCTGTCTCTCACTCTCTCGTCCTCTCCTCTTGTCCAGCGTCGTATCGCTATGGAACTGCTTCTCTTGTCCAGCGTCGTATCGCTATAGAACTTCTTCTCTTGTCCAGCGTCGTATCGCTATGGAACTTCTTCTCTTGTCCAGCGTCGTATCGCTATAGAACTTCTTCTCTTGTCTAGCGTCGTATCGCTATGGAACTTCCTCAGTAGTGCTGTTATTAATTACAATGTTTGTCTTATAGCTTGGTTACGTACTTGTACATAACTGGCAATTTAAACTGTTTATAAAAATATTAATAAATATGCCGTGCTGACGGGCATAAGCTCCCGCTGCATCGTGGATGATTCAAGAAAGAGAACCACTAAAGCTTGCGTGTCCTATTCATACCCATGTCTTGGTCGACACCCTTCAGTGATACAAAATCGACATGTTAGAAACTGTCTTTGGCGTCAGTTCCCCCACTCTTTGTCAAATTCACTATTTTTTATATTTCTGCGAATTGCAGAGTCCTGTAAGTATTTTTGTATACTTATCTTATAACTAATTTTACAACACATGTTCATTGTAATTTTGGACATTGCAACTTAACCCTTTTGATTTGTACACAGTTATTTCACTATTGCACTTGTACGGCGTGTCACTTTCGCGTGGTTTTCGCACACAGTATTTATTAAATTTATTTACATTTTATGGTGCTTTTGGATTTTAATTCTTAATTCTAGTTTATGAATAATTACGGAAAAACAGTCATTGTGCAATTATTCATACTGGGGTGGCAAACTTGCCTGCAGAGACCTGCGTTCACACACACTAGCAAAATACTGGTGTACACACATTCAGTTACATTTGTGTGTGTGTGCACGTTGATTCAGGTCGAAACACCTGTTCATATTTTTGTCTGAGTCAAGCTTGCAATCCATAACACGCGTATTTCTAATATATTATTAATTATTTACAGTTTATTAAGTAAATTTAAATTTTTATATTACATGCTGAGTACATCACTTATTTGTACTGTCGCAATATATATATATATATATATATATATATATAACAACGTATAAAGCATCTAATAATCTAGTAAATGCATGACACACAACATATAATTAACATAGATACACATAAGATAAATATATATACACATCTACATATAAACACTACACACCATGTCCACCTGGTTGACAGCATATGTATATTGTCATCGTACCACCCTCAAACCACCTTAATCAGATCAAGTACCCTGCTCGCTTCGAAGCTTCTCAATTAATAAACCCAACAGAAATAACAAGTCATAAAATCCCAGAGCAGAAACACCCAAAAATTCTAAGTATGTAAAAGGCCAAAGTCAAATTGGCAGAACAGTAGAACGGCACATAAGTACCAAGTATAAAGAGAAATATCAATTTCGTAACCCAAATAATAATAAAAGTGCCCTCACGAGGTCAACATGGCTGCCCGGTTGTCTAAAATGCATATTCTCATTTCTTTTATTTTCTTACAAAAAAACAAAATTTCAAGCAAAATCAGTGGAACGTAACCACCCAAAATTAACCTAGAACTGGCATTGATTTATTTTTACATTTCGTTAACATTTATCAGTGAAGTATTATTATGAAATATCAAAAGGAAAATTTAACAATTCATGTGCTGGCTATGGCAAACGTTTAGTGATTACAAAATTATTTAAACAGTTGAAATGAATTTCATAAAGCCGAATCTATGGATTTAATTTGATAAAACATACTTAAGGTGTTCATAAAGAACCCAATTGACCTCAGGCACGGCCATGCGCCCGGACTAGATCCAGCAAACTATGACATGTTACGGACCTGTGGATAACGGCACCAACAGGTGACGTCCACGGGTTAAAGGACCCCCCCCAAACCTTTAAATTAATAACCAAATCAAATACCCAATTAAATTAAAATATATATAACCACGAAAATTCCCCTACAAGGTACCGAGGCACCCGTGCATGCATACTTAACGCTAATATCACTTAGTAACAGTCAGTGCCGCGCATATTTTCAGTAAAATAAACTAACGTCAAAGCGGGTGATGCATGACCCTGGCTGAGTTTACAAATTCTCTAAGGCGTAAGCATTAGTAAAAAGGAAAAAGATAATATTTAACCCCAAATGTCCCGTTGGACTTGTGCACAACAAAGTTCTAAACTGGAGCATTTCCAAAATATCTCACTGTAAGGTGTACCGGCCCAAACATTTTATTAAAAGGCATAAATGTCACCTGGTATTACAGCACAAGGCTTGAGGATCTTGTAGCGTGTGTCCGTCCATTCGTCCTGACAGCTAAAACGGAAAGTTAGTGGATTAACTTCATGGATGGCAGGTGATCGGCCATCCGCTGGAGCGAGACAGATTGACGACTTAGTTCGGGAACCCTGCACAATTATATTGGTAATTACACACAGGTTCAATAAATAAGAATACCCCATTCACCCCGCTGAACTCACACATCACGACATGCCCAGTTTAAGATCTACAAAAAATTTACTTATGCATTGAAACCCTACTGAATTAAATAAATTATTTATGATATTATATATTAAACATTGAATCAAATAAATATTTATTCATAACTTTTTCGTCAACCACTTAATCACTTACTATGCTTTCGACATGAGCTAGCAAACTTTAACAGGTTCGTGAGGCACGTTCATTTCACCAAAATCACAAAATAATTAACTTACGCCCCCTTCTAATATAATCAATTAAATAAACAGGGACAAAAACTGTAAAATACTATATGTATGCAAATATATCGCCCGTGCATCGGCGTTGATATTAAGGAAAATACAATTTAGTTTTATTAAACAATAACTAATATAGCTTAGACACACTTACCGGAGAGTCGCGTAGCTTTTACTTAGGCATAGTTATATATAGTAGACAAAAATTCCAAGTCGAAGCTGCCAGGCGAATGAGAACGACCTTCTAGGTTGAATGCTCCTACTGGACTGGTTTATACAACTACTGCAAAATTTTTACGAAGCTCTAGTCCCAGAGCGCGCGCGGATCGACACGGCGGATAGCATAACAAGACGGGCGCCGGTAATAATTAATTAATTAATTAATTCGACGCTGTCCGTCCTCGTTAGCATAAAAACAGCCGAGTTTTTTCAAAACTCGGCACATAACGATTATTAGATTTGAGTAATATAAATCAACACAGGAACGTCATTAAACGTTACAGATTGGCGCAACCAACAGTGAGGCATAAGATAGAATACAAGAACGGGTAACACCATTAAACGTTACAGAATTGGAGCCCAACTAGTGAGATTAGAAATAGAATAGGTTTGTATTTTTTTTGTGAGTTTACAGTGATTTCTGCTCTAGTGGCGGCTACGATTAACAACAGAGATGTCAAGGAGAAGAGCGACGTCACGGAAACGAATGGAAGAAGAAGAGATAGAGTTAAATATAGAAGACCAGGAAACAACAACAGTTGAAGAAGTGGAAGTAATAGTAAAGGATACTCCAGTAGCGGCGACTGAAGAAATGGAAACGGTGGTAAGGGAGACACCGGGGGATCAACCAGATAAACCCATACAAAGGAAGACACGAGCATGCAGGAGATGTTGAGAATTCTAATGGAAGGGAATAACAAAATTAATGAAACATTGAAACAAAATAGTGAAGAATTGAATAAAAAATCGAAAGCAATAATGAAACATTGAAACAAATGAGGGAATATAATGAAACCTTATTAAAACAAACTAATGAGGAATTAAAGAAACAAATGAGGGAAGATAAGGAGGAATTAAATAAAAAATTAGAAAGCAATAATGAAACATTACAATAACAGTTGAAGGAGGATATTAGACAAAGTAATGAAGAATTAAAAGGACTGTTGAAGGAAGAGAGTGAGAAGAATAAAGAGGAATTAATGCAGCAGTTAGAAGAGTATAAATAGGAAATAAGAAATATAATTACTGAAACCATACAGAAGGTTGAGAAAACCGAGGAAAATTTAAGTCAATTGCGCGAAGAGTTGATAAACAATATAATTGAAGTGGAAGATAACAGTAAAACTAGTATTGTTATAATTCACAAAGATACTCAGGAGCAGTTAGAGACACTATAAAATAAGGTAGGGGAACAAAACAATCAGGCAGAAACTAAGATAATACAGGTACAAAATCAAGTTACCAACAACAGGGAGAAGATAGAGGAAATTCAACAGAAGGACATAATAAATCTTAAGGAAGAAATAGAGGTACTAAAACATAGACCGATAAACTATGGACCTACACTAATCGGAGAAAGTAAAGAAGTGATAAACTTTAAAGAATATCGTCAGAACCCTCTAGAATGTTTGGAGAGGTTAGAAGAAGGTCTGAACAGAATCAAAGAAAATCGGTGGCAAATAATAAAGAATCTCCTCGATGATAGTTTTAAAAATAATAATGATAACTGGTGGAAGGCAGTAAGAAATGAAATCACCAATTATAACGAATTTAAACAAATTTTTAAAATAAAGTATTGGTCTGAGTCTATCCAAAATATAGTCCGAGACAATTTAAGCACTGGCAGATATGATGCTAGAAGAGGACAGACAATGACTGCTTACTTTTTGGGCGAAGTCTGGGTAGCTCGACATTTACAACCAAAAATCCCTGAGGAGTGTCTCATAGTCAAATTGTCATATCACTTTGGAGAAGACATTGTACGGGCTCGTCGGTGTGGACAGATAAAAACTATTGGAGAGATGGAGGCTCTCTTAGAAGGTTTTGAGAGGTAAAATTATTATTACAGGAGTCGAAGAAGATCAGAGGATTGGAATGATAGGAACAATGAACAACCACACGACAGTCGACAGCCAATAAACCACGTACGTACGGAGGGATATAATAGAAATCCGAATAACAGGCGATTTCAAGGAAGACGTCAGAATTTTAATAATGATAGAAATTATGACCGACGATATGAAAGGGATAATGACAATGGGAGACAATGGAATGATAATAGAGAAGTCTATCAGAGATCCAGAAGCTGGGATAGAAGAAGGGAGACGCCCTCTGGAAACCAAAACACCAATGAACAAGTTCAACAAACCAACAGTGATGTAAATAGGGAAAACGAGAGGCCGCAGTGAGAACATTGGACGGCCCATCACTGCGAGTGGACCCAGGGCTGAGGAGAGATATAAACCCTAATAATAATAACAAAGAACCAATAACCGTGATAAGAAACTTTTATTTAAAAAAATATACAGAGAGATTTGTTGGAAGAGATTACCATGGAAGAAGATAAACCGAATGAGGACATAGTATACATCAAGGTAGAATTACATGGGGTGCTAACTGAAGTTATGATAGATACAGGAGCAAACATTTCTTTAATAGACAGATTAGAGCTGAACAGAATACAGGAGTTGAGTACGGAAAAAATATCCACATTGCCTATTAGTATTATTGCTATTATAGGAGCGACTGGCAAACAAAACAAGACAATCAAACAACAAGTAAGTCTGAATGTTACGAGTATGGGAGTAGGAATTCCTATGGTGTTTTTGGTGGCCCAAGGGTTACCTTTCAAGGTGTTGATAGGCTGTGATACGCTAAGGCGTCACTATGCGATTATTAATTTAGCCAGTGGAAAAATAAAACTGAGATCAGAAGGTTATGAATGGACTGCTGAGATAATAGGAAGCTCATTAGCCCCTCAGTACAGAAACTCATACCACGTTAGGGAAATAATAAGGACACCCATAGGGGATAAAGAGATCGTAACAGAATCAGTATTATGGCAGGAAAAAATGCAGGAAATATTGTCGTTTCAAGGAAAGGGATATACCGAAGCAATCAGGGTGGAACAAAAGAAAAAATTAATAGAAATATATAAAATTTATCGTAATGTATTTTCCGATTCTCCTGGAAAGGCGAAGGATTTCGTATGCCGATTAAAATTTCATGACTCCGTTAATTTCAATAAGAAATCGTATCTTATTGCTCAACCGTCAATGAGGCAGTTAGAAAAGAAATAGCTAGGATGATTCAAGAAGATATTATAGAACGAAGTAATTCCCCATATACCAGTCCCATTGTGGCGATTCCTAAAAAAGATGGACAAGTACGGTTGTGCCTTGATGCGCGGGAAATAAATAAAATTATAATAACGGATCGCACCTCTCCAATAGAGATAGAAGAAACTATGAAATTTATGGTTGTAAGAAATTCCATGGTTGTAAGTTTATGAGTAGTTGGGATGCTGTTTTCGGATACTGGCAAATAGAGTTACACCCTGACAGTCGCCAGTATGTTGCCTTCATCTTCGAGAAAAGAAACTACCAATTTAAACCTACCAATTTCAGTCTATACCACAGTACTGTGGGCCTGCACGTAGACACCCAAAGTGCAGAAATTTTATACCACTGATGATGGCAGCCAGTGGAGCTGCCGAAACGTTTGGTTTTGTTTTTAACCAGGGACCACGGCCAAACAGCCCGGATATCTTTCATAATTCAAATACCAATTTAAACGTTTACCTTTCGGATTGGTTAATTCTGTCGCCATTTTTATCCAGTGCATGGACCAGATACTAGGAAAAGAAGCGTTAGAGTTCGCAACAGTATATGTAGATGATATTCTTATTAACTCTAAAACATGGGATGAACACTGTGATCGTATTGAAATTGTACTCAGGAAACTCCAACAAAATAATATTACACTGAAGTTAAATAAATCTAAATTCATAACTCAGGAATTACAATTTCTTGGGTTTATACTCTCTGAAACTGGGATCACGCCGTCGCCTGAGAAAGTAGAAGTTATACAACATTTTCCAAGACCTAGAAATATCAAACAATTACAATCATTTCTAGGTATTTGTAATTATTATCGCAAGTTCCAACAAAATTATTCCGAGCTGACGACAAAATTTCAAAATCTACTTTTAACCAAGAACAAATGGAAATGGGGTAAGGCTGAAAAAGATTACTTTAATTTAATCAAGACTAAGTTCCTAAATAGTGTTATGTTACACCACCCAGATTTTAACCAGGGGTTCTATTTAAATTGTGATGCAAGTAATGTGAGTTTAGGTGTTGAGTTATATCAAGAAGGTGGTGTAGGAAACCATTTGGTAATCAGTTTTGCTAGTAGAGTTTTGAGTGCTTGCGAAAGAAATTATACAGTTACAGAAAAAGGACTCCTCAGTGTGGTGTTTGCCTGCTTAAAGTTCCGCACCTATATTTTAGGATATAAAATAACAGTAAGGTCAGATCATAAATTCATATCTTTCCTAAAAAGATGCAAACTAAATCATGGTCGACTAACCAGATGGATTTTGATATTACAAGAGTACCATATAAATTGGAAGTATGTACCCGGGAAACAAAATATTGTAGCTGATGGATTATCCAAAATTAATATGGCGAACGGAACTTATCAAGTAGAAAAAGAAAACATTGGAAGAGTGTATCACATACTGAAGTCAAGAGAAGATTTAGCAGAAGTATTAAAACAGATAGAAATTCATCAGAATTTAGATATCAAACTAAAATTAATGAAAGAAAGATTGGCAAGCAATGACCCCACAATTTTAGCATTTTATTGTATTTATAATAATTTAATATTTACATCTCCAACTTCCCGAAAACAGGAATGGGAATTATATATTCCTAAGAGTGTTGAATCATCAATAATCATTGACTATCATATAAGATATGGACACATGGGGCCCCTTAAAGTTGTAAAAGCATTGAGTGAACACGTCTACATAAAGGGGATAAATAAGCAAGTAAGGCAAACTGTTAGAAAATGCACAATCTGCCAAATGGTAAAAACGAATAATGAAAGGAAGGATGGCGCTATGATAACCATCTTTCGAGCCATAGTTTGGAAAAGATATTTTTAGTCATATGTGGTCAATTTCCTAAGAGTGGGGGAAGAAGTAAGTTCAAATATATTGTAATAATATTTGTTTGATCAATTTTCAAAATTTTCGAAATTATAATCTATCAGCAAAGCTACAACTCGTAAAATCCTGGACATAATCATAACGAGATACATTCCTGAGTTGGGTAAACCAGAGGCGATAGTAACCGACCACGGAACTCAATTTAAAGGAAAAAAGTGGCAAAAGGAATTAGTAAATAGGGGAATCAGAACTTACAAGACTTCGGTGTATCATCCCCAAAGTAACCCTGCAGAACGAGTTCTCCGTGAAGTAGGTAGGATTCTGAGGACATATTGTCATGAAGAACATAGAAACTGGAGTAAGTATGTCGAAGCTGCCGAAACATTCCTCAACCTAGCTTACTACGAGACCATAGGAACTAGTCCATATCAAGTTATGTTAAATCGACCACCACCTAGGGAAATAACATCTTTAATTAAATTCCCTTTTATGGAAGAGAAAGAATTGGCTATTATCGAAATACATAATCGAGTGTTGAAGAGGAAAGAAGAAAGAGATCATAACAGGATTTTAAAATACTCTATAGGCGAAAAGGTTTTGCTCAAAAATAGACATCTACCCAGTTCTGTTGAAGGGATAACTAAAAAGTTATTATTGTTATATACAGGACCATATACAATAACAAAGGATAACAATAATAATACTTATGAATTATAAAACACTGAAACGAACAAAGTGAAGGGAGTATATAATAAAGCCGAAATAAAAAAATATTATGGAGATTGAAAAAAGTAATAGTGAAATCAATCAGCTTATTTAAGCAATCTAATGATTACTAAAATAACCTGTTTTCTGGCGGGCATTATGTTGCGCGACATTTTTACCATGCCCTAGTAACATAAATATACCATGATTATATTATTAAAAAGTACCAGGAGACATAATATTTTAAGAAAGACTTAATTGAATATGTTTAATTTTAATTGTTTATTGTATGTTACGTTTATTATAATTAAAGTAAGAACTTACTTATGAAATTTGTTTTTTGTGTGCCGACTGTAAAGTTATAAACACAGTCAGTTAAGGGTAATTATAACATATTACTAATAGTTATTAGTAATCAGTTTTTTGTCACATTTATTTATATTATGTATACTAGTGTTAATAACACTAATGTTAGTTTTAAAAGAAAGTACCAAAATCATAGTCATAGTTTGGAACGAAAATAATAAAAAAAATGTAAATCATTAAATCAGGAAATATAGATCAGAAAATAGTCAAGAGTGATGTCAAAATGATCAGTTTTTTATCAGAAGAACAAAGAAACAAATAAAAGAAGATAAGAGCTCTTATAAAAAAAGGTATATCCTTTTAAAAGAAAATGACATATAAAATAGTAAAAGATTTGTTTATATTATTCTTATGATGTCACCAGGGTGATATAAAAATGTTACTTGGAAACCAAGGAGATATCTAAGAGAGGCCTTAGCAACATATATGTGGAGGAAGATAATAGATTGATTCGAAAACAACTGAATGCAAAAAGGTTGATTTAAATACTTATAGTAAAAATAAATTATAATATATGTGATATCAGTGCATCTCCAGATAAACAATTGAATAATTATAAATATCAAGATCAAAATAGAAGAAAGAATTGCTACAAGAATCTACAGAATCAAACCAGGACATCTCTGAAGAAATTGGACTAATTAACAACAGGGAGAGAAGTATTTTTTGATCTAAAATTAATCTGAAATATTCCCTGTTAAACCTGATCTAAAGGTTTCAAAAAACTTTGAACACGCTTTTTGTAAAAACCATAATTAACTTTCACTGAGAACAATAATGATTAATAATATGGGCCTAAGCATAAGCCACCATTGATGTATAGTGCTAACATAATTTTAAGCTAATTAAGTCTAAAAACATTTTTATAACTTAACCTATACACTGAACTGTTTTACACTCTTAATATAATCCTGTTAAGATACATTGTGACTATTTCTCATCATATGTATTTTGGTACTTTTCCTGCCAATACTGTTGTTATAATGTAGTCTAAAGGACCTACTAAACATTATAATTGTATTTTATTTTTTGAAAATAAATTATAAAAGTTTTAAAAAACCTGAGATCTAAGAGTTACTGCTGCCACTCTGAGCTTATAAAAATACAGCTGGCCAAACTTTGTTAAAAATTATGTTTTACATTCAGAACAAATTAAAGAATAAATAAAGGATTTGAGTTTACAAAATTCAGAAAAAGGTTTATTTGTTTCTTATTTCATGAAAACAAAAAGGGTATGATATTCTGAACAAAATATCTGATACTGTGAGTTGACCTCAGTAATTAGACTAAGTTGGCAACACTCATCAATATTGAAAATCTTAGCAGATTTCCTTTAAAAATGTGGTGATGAGCACAAGTTATCATATCCATTGCTGAAAGAAAAGAATAAAGGAAAGTTCATTACAGAATAAAGAGACCATATACTATTTACATAAATTTGAAATAAAAAAATTTATTATTGATATTTCACCAATAAAATTTTATTTGCAAACGGTGATTGCAAATTGGCGCTCAACAAACATCCCCCTGAACAGATACTCATCCTTAATTTAATATTAACAAAAAAAATATTTTAAACATTTTTGTTTGTTAACTGGACCGTCACGTATTTTAATTTCTTATTTTCTTATCTTTGTTATGTCCGTCATGTGACTTTTATCTTTAGAATAATATTAGCTTGAAGCGTTTCAGGTCATCTGACCCATCCTCAGACACTTGCTCGAAAAGTGGTAGTCATATATTAAAATCCAATTAAAATAAAAGCACACATATGTAAACTCATTGTCAATAATTAATGTTCAAATACATGAATAAAATAAAAAAAATATTTATACAAATAATAACAGAGTTAAACAAGACACACACAAATTCAGATAAATAACTATAGATTCGAGTCTAGATGTAACAAATTGGCTATCCCAATAGTGAGACTAATTAAAATATAATTTAGAAAGTACGATTATTAGATTTGTATAATATAAATCAACACACGAACGTCATTAAACGTTACAGATTGGCGCAACCAACAGTGAGGCATAAGATAGAGATAGAATACAAGAACGGGTAACACCATTAAAGGTTACTATATATATATATATATATATATATGATATACGGAATCCAAGAGAAAACATTACAGAACATAATACCGGTAGTAAGAATTCTTATCAAGGCAATAATGCTTTTATGAGTGTCATACATAACATGATACTTTTAAAGTCCAAAGTGTGTGTGTGTGTGTGTGTGTGTGTGTGTGTGTGTGACTTACTACAAAATTAATAAGCAAACTCTTTTACTTTTCGAGTTGATGTAAGTTTAAAATGAAAAAATTTTGTGTCAAGAATTTTTTGATATTGATGCTTATTGTAATACAATTACAAAGATAAACTAATTTTTCCCCACTGCTCTAGTGTCTAATGTCTGCTAGCTTTTGAAATTTCTATAATGAAGGACTAACTATATTTATCAACTACTGTTTATCTGCTTACGTAAATGAGAAAGACATGAGTTCAATTCACTGTTGTATATTAAATTGTTGTATTAAAGTGTTGATAATGTAAATTAACAACCATAAATTCAGTTCTGAACGTTCCACCATTTGACAGAATACAAGTACCCTCTGATAACAGTAAGTTCTATGGCTTAAATTTATGGCGCCTATATTGAAATAGTTCAAAATTCATTTGGTATAAGTAAATAACTCATTACCAGTTACCGTACCTGGGGGTTGGTGAGGAAAATTGAGTTTAAAAAAAATATTGTTCAAATGATTGGCTTATAGGATAAGACTGTCTCTTGAAAGGCAATCCACATTTTGTTTTCAAATTACAAAAAAAACATACTACAAACGAGATGTCATTTTTAATGATATACCATATAAAACCTGTCACCTTCCATTATTTTTAAGCGTTGAAACAAATTCCTAAATTTGTGCTTAACAGTTTAGTGTACCCGCATGCCCTCAAAGAATTTATAAAAATTTGCAATTTTGTAGTTGTTTCAAAAGAAGTTGACATTTACTGATTTTGTGTCAACAAAGTAAAGTAATACTGGGAGTTTTTGAACGTATTCAAGCTTTGATGGTCAAACGGGCTGAAAGGTGCATTGAAGTAAATGGGGGACACATTGAATACCTACATTAATTATTTCGTGCTGTCGTTATGGTAATTTTTCATTTTACTAAAATCTCCAGATAAATAAAATAGTTTAAAACCTTTTGTAATCATTTTGTATTTTACGTTTTCATTTTCTCCTTTCAAATAAATTGTAATGTGTTTTACTATTTTTTGCTTGTATTTACAAATAAAACTATTTGCCGATAATTATTTTTGCAGTTTGATGGTAGACTCACACTGACATTTTCCATCATAACTCGGTTTTTTGAGATCACATTGCAAAATGTAAGATATCAGTTTGTTCACGACGTAATGCTTAAGATTTTATCTAATGAAACATTATTCCATAAAACTAATATTTTGTGAGATATGAATGATTTAAAAATTTAAACAGCCGCCATTTTAATACTTGTGAATGTAAAATTTTCAAAATATTTCATTTTGCAGATTACGTTACTGGAGTAACACGTACCAGATTTCATTAGAGTATCTCACTCCATTCTTGAGAAGTAAAATTTGCCTTAAAAATACAAAATGGCGGACAGATAGAAAACTATACGTTTTTGGAACTATGTTTACAGGGACTTTTTTCTTGTAATTATGTAAAGAACACGTTACCGAAATATTGGACGACCATTTGTGAACACTCTGTATACAGCCTATTTAGTATTTACTAATAGAGGATGTAACGAGCTTTTCGCCGCGTTACAAATCCAGGGAACCCTTCGTAATTAAACTCCGTTAATTAGAAGGGCTGCCTACGTTGTAACAGAATTTATCACAAATAATTAAAATAACATATTACTTACTAGCTGTGTAATTGTTTACTTTGTGTAAGGAAACAATGGCAAGGTATACAATTGATTTAAGCACTCCTCATATGTGTGTAACAAGAAGACTTCTCTTTATTCAACATTTAAGAAAAACATATACTGACTGATGCCATGACATTACTAACTCAATTATTAAATTATCGAAAGGTTTATTTAAACTTTGGCATCAAACTAGATTCTATATAGTTATACCTCGGATCCGGGTGAACTTTCTGTATTAAAACTTTTAATTATACTCTTTTCATGATATTAGCTTGCAAGACTTTCTTTTAATTCAACATTTAAGAATGGTATTATTGCTTGAGTTATATTACTCTACATTAACATATAAACTGTTACAACGTATGAAGTTAGAATAGTTACATGAAATATTAATTAATAAGATATAATCTTATAAACATTAGATTTAATTTATAAGTCTTTACAAAGTTAATCATTTCTGAAAAGTCTCTTTCAAGATGTGTTGTGTAACAAATATTATTAACCCTCGATAGACAGGCTATCGAGTCACCTTTTAATTGGTATGCAGAAGACTCCTCCTGGGGTATCAGTCTTGGGAAACAGGAACAGCTACGTCGTCATCTCGGTCTGGCTTTCCTCTGTAAAGGGCTCCAAAAGTTAGCAGGTAGTACAATATGTCATGCAGCTATCTACGATGATCGGGTAGATTATCGGATGTCCTGATCTGCATATTCTGTCACGTGCAGTAGAGTTTGTGGCTTCTGCTAGTTCACATCTCCGGGTATTACTTTGGAATAGTTTTTATACGTTGAAGTACGTAGTCATCTTGTGTTACACTTTTTTTGTTACGTGTCAATACTTTTTGTTTTACATAACTTTAAACTTATTGTCTATTCACATGACTACATTAATTAATACATCCAGATGCTTTAAACAAACTACATCTGGTACACTTTCTGAAGATGAAACCAAATATGATACACATATTTGAAGAGCATCGCTCTTACGTCTACACTGTACGGAGTCGCCATTGCAAGAGAGAGAATTTACGCTCCCTTCGCCAGGTACTGGACAAAAGTTAGTGGGACAACTTCCGCGCGAGAATATAGTTCCTAACTATATTTAAGTTAACATTTTTATTTATTTAAACTATCCCTAAACAAATATATATAATTTAAATCAGTTGTTTTAGCGACTTTTTATGTCTTCAGATTTTATTATTATTAACATTAGTTTTTATCTTATTCTTACTCACACAAGACTCTGAAAGCATGTCGAGTCTGGAATCAACAGGAAAGCGCCTGCTTACAAGCAAAGGATTAAATACGATATTAATAACGCTTTACAATTTATCTTTTTTTTGAGTATCTTATAACTAATTAATTATAACTGATTAAGTTATAACTTATAACTGAGTACTTACAGGTATCTTATATTAAAACAGTGAGATTTAAATAGCTTAAGACCTCGCAACCTTAATTTTTAAAATTTTTTTATTTTCTAGATTATTTCTTTTATTTAAATCGTCACATACTCCACCGCTTGAATTGCACGCTACGGTTTAGCTTTTTGAGTCTAACTCACTATTGGGCACTGGGATATTGAATGGGTTTAGTGTGTGTAATTTCTTTCACATAGTTGTTGCCTATAGTTACAACACAGTACACTTTATATTCTTATGAACTACCTCCTTTTTTTTTTTACATACTATTTACACTAAATATTTACACAAATAAAACACAAAACTCTTTCTTATCTCTATCACTTAATTTTACTACCGGTTTTTTTGTTTGTCTTACTCTCTCTTCTGTAGAGTAACTTTCTAAATCTCTACTATTTAGAATTCTATCTTTTCTTCTGTGAGTCCTATATAACTCATGTAGTTAATGAGTGTTAGTACCCATCTAGTTAATGATTATTCATAATGCATGCTCCGCAGAACTGGAACTCAGGTTGATCAGGCCTCGTTTCCAAACTCTACGTTTTACATTTCTTACGCGGATTCAGAAATATAATTTTCTTTACTACCTAGTATTCCTTTTCTTTTTTTTTTATACTATACCGTCACTTCTTCTTATACAACTTTAGTTGCGAAATATGCGTTCCCCGCACATATGTCTGAGTTGCAGGTTCGCACAGGGCTACTGTAACTGGAGTTAGGTACTTTTGGATTTGATAAGGGCCACACCATCTGAATGATAGTTTCGAGGTGGTCTTATCAATAGCACTACTAATGGGGTGAGTCTTGTACATTACCAAGTCACCTACTTGGTACCTGTCTGAGTTGCTATGATTACCTTTCTCGTGGTATCTTCTGGATTTTTCCAAGCTCGCTCTCAAGTTAGAGCGGGCTTTGTTCCATATTCTCTTTATCTGCTTATCCGTTATTTGCGGAGGCAGCAGATCGTGTATATTCCATCTTGTGGACAAAGGGTGGTTTGGTCTATACTTGTATAGTAACTCGAACGGGGTCGACTTGTGACCTTCGTGGTAATTGGGGACTGGGAGTACGATTAGTGGCAGTGTGTGAAGTTATTTATTATTAGTGCACAGTTGGTTTTTCCTAATTTCTTTAAATGACATTATTCATTTAAATGATCGCCTTCGTGAAATTCCCTTTTTCCTACTTCTTAAGTACTAACTTACATTTTAATCTTAATCCTAATTTCCAAACCTTAGATTGGAATGATCCCTAGTTATCCGTAACTCACAACATCCCGGCCCGACTGACACCAGCTTACTCTAACTACGGAAGTTAGCTTTCAGCAATTATTAATGATCTTTGGCACATTTCAGCCCTATCATTTCCCTTTCAGTCGGCGACGTTGTGACCTGTTACGTTACATATATAATCAATACTAGATTATATCTCATAAACTTATTTCTAATGTGATCTAAAGAGGATCCCATACTCCACTTTAGATCACTGGTTTGAGAGAAGCGGAATCTCACGAATATGATTCTCTTTTATCTCTTTTAACAATACTTAAACAAACTATGCGGGAGAGGAGACACTTCACAATGCATACTAGTCATACTCACATACTCACTAGGGGTGGTTTTTAATTGTTCAGGCTAGCACCGGTTTATCAGAATAGGGAGGGTGCGGGGCTGCTTAGTACAATTCCGAACACGCTTTAATTTCTCTTACTTGCCACCACTGCGGTGTTTACAATACGCAACTTTACCTTTTATTATTATTCTTTTCCTTTAATTACTTCTACACTTCACACAATTTTAGTATAACTTAGGATTTATTTAGCTCTAGTATTTAAATCAATTATTATTATTCACTTTATTATTTATTAAACTACTTTGGGGATTTAAGAAACGCTCCTAGAACTATCGTCTATTTAATCACCATATTTATTTAGCACACTTTATATTCACAGGTTGGTTCCGTTCCAATGGCTTACTTTTGCACTCTCTACTTATGTGCCCATATTTGCCACAATTATAACAGGTGGGTTTTCTGCGAGGTGGGTACTTGGTTTCCGCTTTATCTGGGTTTACAATTAACTTACCAGCTTTGCGCACATGGTGAGGTCTACTAGGAACTTGACTTTCATACGAGGTTGTTACATCAGGCAATAGTGCTTGCAATTGATGTCTATTATTTCCAGAGGTTTTCATTGCTTCTCTATTTTGATCTGAGTACCATACATTTGAAGAATGGATACTGCACTGTTCCAGATCAGCAATCGTATTGGGTCTATTCATCAATGATAGTCGAGATCTATCTTCGGGTATTACTTTGAGATTCGGCCAGATCGACAAATTTTTTATTCGCCTGGTTAAATGCTCTATTCTCTGGGTAGTCCGCAAAATTTTTGCCGGAGATTTCTCGTCTTGGAGTGTTTGAGACAATAAGTATAGTTCACTATACTTGGCAGTACAAATTTCTTTCTCGCCTTCATAATCGAGTTGGCTTAGATTGTTTAATTCCACGGGCGCATCAAATCCACATTCGCGAATTGAACTTCGTAATTCCGCGACTGTTACATCAGCATGGGGTAGTCCACGCAAAAGAGCTTCGTAAGACAGCTCGTCTTTTAATAACAAATCAGGGTTAAATTGGGCCATTTTGTTCTAACACATTAGCACGTACTTAAAATTAATACTAGTATATTACACATATATTATATATAACAAATTCATAAGTAATCAATTTGCACAAATTAGAAAAGAACAATTTCTCTTCTAAAGGAGAGACAGAAATCACACACATACCTTTCAATGTTAAATAGCCGATCAGCTGTTTACTGGAATGTAGGTCAGAGGGTGGCCTACATATTTAGTTAACAAAGGAGGGTGAGAGTGTGTGACAATGGGGTGTTTGCTTTTACATCTTATTGTCTACACAATGCGAGTGAATAACACCAACGATTTGAAACAGGTCGTTTTAAACTTGAGAAGGGGAGCACACTTTTGTACAACACATTTATTATTATTCCGCTTAGACAACACTTTGGCTTTTTTCATTCATAAACTTTTCTCAATTAAATAATTACTTATTTTGTTCACAAGTTTTAAATCACGACTTCTACTTAATTACTTTATTATTATTTACAAAGTTATTTTTATCAATTTTTTTATAACACATACTATTGTATGTAAGCTATGTAGTTAGACATACACTGTGCAGAATGATTCAGGAGACAACAGGTCGTAGTTTGTCGTAAACAAACCTGTTACAGATTGTTCGGTTTGACCAAAATTGTTATGCTTGGTCACAATTCATGTATGCAAGTACTTATATCGAATTATTCAGGTTGTGCCGGTAGGAACCGGCATATAGCATTTTGCATTGTATGACGCTAATGACATTTTACTTATACATACTACCATCTACGTATTAATACATATTACGTTATTTAATAGTGTATTAAATATGTTTTGAACATTACATTTATTAAAGTAACTTTCTGAGTGCATATATCAATATTAAACATTTAGTTATTAATCATACTATTTATGTTTATCCACGCATAAATAGTGAATGCAATTTGTTTGTGACACATATATATACAATTAAAACTCTTTCCTTTGTTTCCTTTATTTTTTTTTTTATTTCAAATAATGTAAGCAGAGTAACGCACTTTTGTTTACGTCACGATGCTTAACAACCATTTACATAAATTAGCAGAGTGAATGCAGTTTTATGACACTCTGTAAACAATTACCCTTTTATTTTTTTACAATTCAGCAATTAAGCAGAGTTGCGCACTTTTGTAACGAGCTTTTCGCCGCGTTACAAATCCAGGGAACCCTTCGTAATTAAACTCCGTTAATTAGAAGGGCTGCCTACGTTGTAACAGAATTTATCACAAATAATTAAAATAACATATTACTTACTAGCTGCGTAATTGTTTACTTTGTGTAAGGAAACAATGGCAAGGTATACAATTGATTTAAGCACTCCTCATATGTGTGTAACAAGAAGACTTCTCTTTATTCAACATTTAAGAAAAACATATACTGACTGATGCCATGACATTACTAACTCAATTATTAAATTATCGAAAGGTTTCTTTAAACTTTGGCATCAAACTAGATTTTATATAGTTATACCTCGTATCCGGGTGAACTTTCTGTATTAAAACTTTTAATTATACTCTTTTCATGATATTAGCTTGCAAGACTTTCTTTTAATTCAACATTTAAGAATGGTATTATTGCTTGAGTTATATTACTCTACATTAACATATAAACTGTTACAACGTATGAAGTTAGAATAGTTACATGAAATATTAATTAATAAGATATAATCTTATAAACATTAGATTTAATTTATAAGTCTTTACAAAGTTAATCATTTCTGAAAAGTCTCTTTCAAGATGTGTTGTGTAACAAATATTATTAACCCTCGATAGACAGGCTATCGAGTCACCTTTTAATTGGTATGCAGAAGACTCCTCCTGGGGTATCAGTCTTGGGAAACAGGAACAGCTACGTCGTCATCTCGGTCTGGCTTTCCTCTGTAAAGGGCTCCAAAAGTTAGCAGGTAGTACAATATGTCATGCAGCTATCTACGATGATCGGGTAGATTATCGGATGTCCTGATCTGCATATTCTGTCACGTGCAGTAGAGTTTGTGGCTTCTGCTAGTTCACATCTCCGGGTATTACTTTGGAATAGTTTTTATACGTTGAAGTAAGTAGTCATCTTGTGTTACACTTTTTTTGTTACGTGTCAATACTTTTTGTTTTACATAACTTTAAACTTATTGTCTATTCACATGACTACATTAATTAATACATCCAGATGCTTTAAACAAACTACATCTGGTACACTTTCTGAAGATGAAACCAAATATGATACACATATTTGAAGAGCATCGCTCTTACGTCTACACTGTACGGAGTCGCCATTGCAAGAGAGAGAATTTACGCTCCCTTCGCCAGGTACTGGACAAAAGTTAGTGGGACAACTTCCGCGCGAGAATATAGTTCCTAACTATATTTAAGTTAACATTTTTATTTATTTAAACTATCCCTAAACAAATATATATAATTTAAATCAGTTGTTTTAGCGACTTTTTATGTCTTCAGATTTTATTATTATTAACATTAGTTTTTATCTTATTCTTACTCACACAAGACTCTGAAAGCATGTCGAGTCTGGAATCAACAGGAAAGCGCCTGCTTACAAGCAAAGGGTTAAATACGATATTAATAACGCTTTACAATTTATCTTTTTATTTGAGTATCTTATAACTAATTAATTATAACTGATTAAGTTATAACTTATAACTGAGTGCTTACAGGTATCTTATATTAAAACAGTGAGATTTAAATAGCTTAAGACCTCGCAACCTTAATTTTTAAAATTTTTTTATTTTCTAGATTATTTCTTTTATTTAAATCGTCACAAGGAAAGCGAAGGAGGTTAATGTAGAGGCGCGCCGAGCGGAAACTGACTGACGCGACGAGTAGTAGGCTATTGTCATTTTTGTTTGAATGTCATTACAGCATTCAGGGCTGGGGGTCCGAAGTCCTGGGAGGTCCTCAGGGCCTTGTGTCAAGATTTAAAAGGGGGCCTATGGTATAAACTATCAGGAAGGCCCGGTTAAATCCCCGGGATGGAGGCAGGCATCTGACCTCTTATGTTTTGGTCTGCCCCCACTCCCAAGCCGCAGGGGTACACAGAACGCCTAAATCAAAGTAGGCTAATATGAAACGTATATACCAAAGTGGTATCAAAAAAGAAAAGAATAGAAGAGAAAATCTTCAGAGGCAGCTAAAAGTTAAGATAGTTTAAATTCTTGGCTAACTAGTTCCAGTTCTCAATTGCAGAATCAGTCTTCGAAGGACAATAACAATGCAGGTAAGGGGTAATTAATTATTGAGGCTACACGGAAAAAACGACCTGGTTAACATTACAAATAAATTCGGAAGTCATACAAATTTCTTTGCAAGTCTTGTAAGTCTTTCTAAATAATATTGTAAGCTGTACAAAGTATGATTTTGTAAGCTTTAAAATATTTCAAACGAATACAGTAATTAAAATTTTTAATTGTAGCTCTCGTCATTAATATTGTATAGATCTACAACATTTCTTCTTAGTAATAGAAAAATTTCATAAAATATATTCTTAAAATATTTTGTAAATACTCTTAATAATTCTGATTAGAAATACCAAAAATAATTTTATCTATAACTCACTTTTTTGTAATGTTTGTAGGTATATGTTGTTAAATTTACTGTGTACAGATGAGTCATGATTACCAACATTATTTGAAATACATACGAAGACATACTTTTTACCTCTGTTCACTAAAATAGTCGATAGAATAAATTTGTTTTGTTTTTACAGCCACATATTTTTCATCATCTTAGCCATTTGGATTTATTATGATCATTTAAAGTAATCGTTGCTTGTGCGAAAATTTTTTTTGAGTTAACAATATTTTATAGTTATTTAACAAATGCTAAAACTAAATTCTTCACTATCCATCTCGTTCTTTTATTAACTACACACTTCTCTATATTTCATATTATTTATTATGCAAGTACTTTTGCAATTTTTTACACTTAAAACGCATTTATCGTACGCCTCGGGATTCGAACTTAAGCCTCTCGCATGACTGTTACACTACGCTGCTGTTGGCGTCGCTCAGTGTTGTTTGGGTCATCACCGCTTTGTGCGTACAATGACTTTGCAACATTACCTGATCTCTTTTAGTGTATATATATAACGGTGGTTTAGACCCTCCAGTCCTTCTCAACTTTTTAGTTTAAAGAATATGATAAAAGACGTACGTGATTATATAGAAAGGTTAGAGTTACACTGTCACACACACACACACACACACACACACACATATCACGGCGTGTATGTTTAAACAAATACAAACGTTCCTTTATTAGTTTCCTGTATTTCATCACTTTGACCATCTTTTAACGAATTACGTCAAAGTTTCAATTTTTGCATTATAGCCTGCCGTAATAATTTTTTTATTTATTATATTAGTTTTATTAATAATAAGAAGTATTAGTAAGTTTATTTTTGTAATGTTGAAAATTTAATAAAAATTTTAAAATAAATTTTACATTACATTAAACAGTTAAAGCCACAAACACAAGCGTAGCTAGGGGGGATCAAGGGGGCAGCCGTCCGGGGGGCATAGCCAAGAGGACGGCAAAGTGAGCGTAGACTTGAACAAATTGTTTTTAGTTTATAAAAGTACAAACAACTTGTTTCTTTGATATGACTATTCCTTTCATAAAAGAAACATAACCAGCCAGCTTTCTGTTGTCATATCTTTCGTAATAAACAGTATTATCTATTTGTACTCATGAATTACGGTTTGTTTGTAATTACGGTTCATTGTCACCACAAATTACGCTGTAACAGAGGCTCTTTGTCCCTGCCTGTACAATTAAGTATTTCATTCTCCGTGTTCATAATACCTTAGTTTGCAACAGATGTTTAGTCTACGCAGTTTCTTATCTCGGTGTTTTTAAACAGTGCACGCTGTTTTAAATGAGTTTTATTATCTTGCGTGCGAGTGATGAGTAGACATTTAAGCAGTACGGTTTCTTATCAGTGTTCATGCTCTTTGTATTCACTTCCTGTCTCCAATATTTTTTGCGACTTTGTAGTGAGATATGCCACAAAGGAAAACTGATAATCTTGCAGTATTAGCTTTGTTTGTATAGATATTTTTAATGTTATTCGTATAAAGACGAATTTATTATTTGTAAACCTATAAAAATACGTTACGTGGGCTGCGTATGTGCAGTTCTTCCCGGTTCGACTCAGAGAACGTGTTGATTATCAGTTGTTTATGAGTATCTTGAGTGTGCGTCTTGGGTATAAACAGTAGTCTTGTGCATACTGGGTGTATCTATAATACTACACGTGTATGTCATGATGCTAATACTATTATTGGAAATCAATTTTTTTTTAATTTTTTTTTAAAGCTGATATGAAACGAAGTAAACTCATTGGCGCCCAGTTTTTCGGAAGAGGAGGGAAGAAAGGTTAAGAGCTACAACAAGTTCCAAAGAGTTTATTCATTTTTTATTCAAGGAAAATTGAACCATGTGTGTCAAAATATTACAATTAACAAGGAATCAACTTGCGATCATAAAACGGATGTTGTTAGCGACGAGGCTGTTGATAAATACAGTAAAGTTAACGACGTGAATACTTCAAACTGCGAAAGTGTCAAAGCACAATTACAAGATTCAGTTGATTCTAGTACCATGGTTGATGTTGCATCGTGCAGTCTTGAAATTACAGGCGATGAAGGACAGAACGTTACTAGCAATAATGTAGACCGTGTTCTCGGTGCTGCTCTACAAGATATGGGAGTTTGGCCAAGCGAGGTATCTAAATCCTTCCGAGCTATAATGGTGACTAGAGGAACATGTCAGTTGCAGAACAAGGACATCCATTTTCCTGAAGGTAAAAATGGACGATCCTTAAACAAATACGGGTTTGATAAAACTTTGCAAAATGGCGAAAAGGTAAATCGCACTTGGATGTGTTTTTCTCCAACTAAAAAATCCCTATTTTGTTTTTGTTGTACTTTACTTCCGCAAAAAAACTGCAAAAAAGCGAGGTCAATAGTGGAAATCGGTTTTCGTCATAGCGAAAGTTAAATCTCCGTATTCGGGATCATGTAAATAGTCCTGCACATCGGTCTGCGTTTTTGGAATGGAAGGAATTGGAACGTTCTTTAAACAGAGGGGGACTTATTGATGATCTACTTCAGGAAGAAATTAGTAAAGCAGTTAAGACATGGAAAAAAATCTTTGAACGGGTCACTGCCACAGTACAAACTCTTCCACAACAAAATCTGACACTGAGAGGACATCGAGAGTCATTATTACAAACGATCCAAATCCTGGAAACTTTCTGGCTTTGTTAAAATACTTGGCTAAATTTGACCCTGTCATGAGATCACATTTGGATTCAGTTTCTCATAAATCTGGGTGTATATCGTATCTTTCGCCAACTATTAAAAATAAGATAATAAGCCTGTTAGGGGAAAGAGTGCGCAAATATATTATTACTGAATGTAAGAAGGCGAAGTACTTCAGTTTTATATTTGACACAACATCAGATGCTGGACATGTAGAACAAATGTCTCAGATTATAAGATTTGTTGAAATTAAATGCAATTCTGTTGATATCAAAGAAGCCTTTATAGATTTTATACCTTTAGAAGTAAAAACAGCGGAGGGAATCACAGAAGCTATTACAAGTATACTTGAGACAGATGGATTGAATCTTAGCGATTGCAGAGGTCAGTCGTATGACAATCAAGCAACAATAGCTGGTATCCATTCAGGAGTTCATTTAAATTGTACATCAAAATTCATAGCCAAAAATTTGATTAGTCAATGGTCCAAATTTGAAAATATTTTCATGACTTTTTACAGATGCAATTTTTTACAGATGTTGTTGCAACAAATCAGTACTGAAAGAAGTGATAAACACTTTAAAGTTCTGTATGCATAATCTAAAAAGTATGCAAGTATAGTTAATAGTAATCTTGATGACGTGATTGATGTAGAAGTAGAACTGGAATTTGAATAATAAAGAACTTCAAAGAAAAAAGCAATGCTTGGCGAAGACGCCAAAGACGAAGCTCCTGAAATCACCCCTGCTCAAAAATATAAATTGATCTATTTAAATATTGCCGATTGTGCCAGAACAAGTATTGAAAAAAGGTTTAATCCCAACAAAGAAATTTTGAAAGACCGTTCCTTGCTGGGCCCTAAAAAATTCCATGAAATCGTAAAAGTTAATAGTTATCCTACCGAAGTCCTATGGAGCCCTATGTATGTAGTCCTATGTCTAAACTATCTAAAGTTGACAGAAATCTTTTAGTAATAGAGCTGAAACAGATTGCAGATCGGTATGAAAGTTTTTTGAAGACTGAAAGGGGTGAAAATTAAAAAACAAGATCGGTCTAAGTTGAACAAATGCGAAGAAGACAATGAGGATGATGATTTATATTAAGAAGAAGAGGAAGATTATGTTTACTGCTCTGAGAAGAAAAAATGTGTTAGATGTTTAGCATGTGCCTTTTCTGTTGTTTTTGTATTATCTCAATCTGAGCTCTTTACCAATCTTTACATAGCCTACAAGTTTGTATTAACTCTTCCTTGTAACCTAGTAACCTGTGAGAGTGTTTTATAAACTTAAAATTGTCAGGAATAGACTTAGGTAAACTTTAAATCAAAAGTTAATGTCTAATCTACTGTTTATGAATGTAGTACGAGACTTAGGGTAGAAGGGGGAATTGGGTGTGAGGGGTAATTGGGTACTAGGTTTTTTACTTTTTATAAAATTAACCCTTTAAGACAGGACTGATAAAAAAATATGCAGAGGTAGCTAATTTAATTGATTATTGCTCCTAATTTTTTCAGCTTTTTACTTTTATGTTTGAGGAAGTTAAAAATAATTTTGTGCAACCCTTACGTTTTTCAATTTTGAAAATTGCCAACGAACTTTGTCCGTGTAACCTTCGAAATACTGTGACATTTTTAATTTGTCGAAAATATTGAGACTTTACCCATAAAATGAAAGTTGAAATACAGAAGAATAATTTGCATGAGTTTTATAATTTTCAATTACCTACAAACGGTAGTTTTTGAGGGTGGTAAAAGTTAATACCCAATTACCCCCCTACGGGGAAATGGGTGCTATTTTTTTTTGTGGTTTTAGAAAAATGTTTGTTATTTTGTGCTTTAATATGTTTAAAAAGATGTTTTAAGTTGATATGACTCATGTTTGTTAAGTATTTTAAAAATTATAGTCTAACACCCAATTCCCGCATTTGGGAAATTGGGTGTTAAACAAGGAAAGGTTGGCAACCATTTGTTTTGTTGTTTCTTTTGTTTTATTATTTCTGGTTTCAAAGGTTAATGTTTCTTTCATGTGTGTTCTCTTTGTAGGTGAACTAGTAGTTTTTGCCAGTGAATTTGAAGTGTAGTTCTGAGAAACATTTGAAAAATGCCTAGAAATTACAAAATAAAAACTGAACCTCAATACAGTTTAGAAAAACTTAACCTAGCACTAGAAAGAATCAAACAAGGTGATACTGTGTATAGTGTTTCCAAACGTTTTGAGATTGCACAATCAACTTTGAGGAACCGCATTAAGTGAAAGACTGACTCTGCAGTACAAGGCCCTGGACGAAAACAGTTAATCCCAAAGAAATTGAAGAGGACATAGCTGTTAATTTAAAGTACTTATGTGAGTTACAACAACCACTTACTAGTGCTGAAATTGTTTCAATTGTTCGTGAGTACTTTGAAGTTAAGAAAATACCAAATCCTTTCTCTAAAGTTAACAAAGCCCCTGGAAGGGGATGGATGGACGGATTTTTTAGTCGCCATCCAGAGCTTGTCAGGCGCAAAGCACAACCGCTGCAAAAGTCCAGAGTTCAATGCGCTACAAAAGAAGCATTCACCAAATTTTTTTGTTTGCTTAGAAATAAAATCGAAACTCTTGGCATTAAAGACCCTGCCAAAATTGTCAATTTGGATGAGACTGGGTATTCCAGTTCTGTTGGCTCTAATGTAATTGCATCTAAAGGAACCAGATGTGTTTCGCAAGTTCAAGGGGGGCTGGCAAAGAGACTTATTCAGTAGTAGAGACTGTTGCTGCAAATGGGCACTTATTTCCTCCTCTTATAATATATAAGAGCAAAAACATTTACAATACATGGTGTATGAATGGACCAAAAGATGCAGGCCATCTTTCATCAGAAAATGGCTGGCAGGATAAGAACACCTTCTACTTTTATTTCAAGAAGTTTGTTGAGTGGACAAAACATTGGCCAAAACCGATTCTAGTTATCTATGACGGCCATGTAAGCCACATTCAATATCGAGTAAGTAAATTGGCTATCGAAAACAATGTCCACATAGTCACCCTTCCTGCCATTCCTCCGACATAATTCAACCACTGGATGTCGGAGTGTTTGGTCCGGTCAAAAAAGAATGGGTAAAGATTAAGACAGAACATGGACGACAAACCTCCTTCAAAGCAATTAGCAAAGAAGAGTTTCCTAGTTTGATGGCGAAACTACGAGCAGCCTTTAAAGAGCAAAACATAAAAGCTGGTTTTAAGTCAAGTGGGATATGGTCTCTTGATCTGAAAAAGGCACTTAGTAAGTTGCCACCTGAGACAGTAGAACAAGCTCCTGTTTCTACAGCAGTGTTACAAGCTCCTGAGACTGCGATGGTACAAGTTCCCGAGGCTACAGCAGTGTTACCAGCTCCTGAGACTGCGATGGCACAAGTTCCCGAGGCTACAGCAGTTACCAGCTCCTGAGACTACGACGGCTCCAGTTCCTGTGACTAATTTGGCACCGGCTCCTGTACTGGTCACACCTATTGAGACTTCATCCGCTACCCCTACACCAGCTAGGCCTACTCCAGTTCGGCCATTTCCACTAAACATTGAAGTCGACCAAGGTCAAACTGTACAAATAGATGATTCACATGACGAAGGTCAGCATGACCTTAAATCTTTCAGGGAAGTACTATTAAAAGCAATAAGTCCCAGGGAGAAAAGAGAAAAACCAACAAAGAAAAAGATATCTTTTAACATTATGGCTGTTACAGAAGAAGATGTAATGGAACAAATTCTAGAACTGGAGAAAGATAGAGAGGACAAAGAAAAGAAGAAGCAGGAGAGAAAGAAAATAAAAGAAGAAAAAGATTTAAAAAAGAAGGCCTGAGCAAAATTATTCCCAAGACAAAGATAGGCCTACAAAAGAGGAAGAAGGTAGGAAGCCTAAAAAAATTTCTTAGCAACAAAAGAAAGCGCCTTTTGGAAGATTATCTGTCTTCTTCATCTGAAGATGAAGTTTTGTATCAGACTCGTCTGACGACTTTTTGTTTTTTGACAGCTCTGAAGAAGAAGAGGAAGCTTACGACATCAACAAAACCTGGCTCATATGGTTTGAACACTAAATGGAAGGAGAAATTCCAGAAAGACAACTTGTAGCTGCATGCTACGATAAAAAGTGGTACACTGTCCAGGTCCTTGGATCGTCCGAAATCAAAGATAATAGTGGAGTCACTATTTACTTCAACCTTAAATTCACGGAAATCAAGGGAGAAAACAAATTTTCATGGCCCTCAAAGGATGATATAATCCAAATACTATCAGAAGACATTTTGTGTGTTGTGTCCCCCCCAATCCCTGTGAGTTCTAGACATATTGGTTTGGACAAAGCAGAATACAAAAAGGTCGGCAAACTGTTCCAGGAATACATGACAAAGTAGGCCTACAGGGCCTAGACAAAAACTATCATTCAAAATCTTTGTATCCAAACTTGTACCTATTACCTGTACACATTAAATAAATAAATAAATTTAAATAGCATATTTTCTGTAGCATATCACCTTAGTCACAAGTTGTTTTTACTATTAACACTCCTAGAAAAGTACGCATTCTGTTTCATACCATAGACTTATAAAACCAAATAAAAATTAGTTGAATGACAAAAAAGCTGTTTTTATCAATCTAATAATTATAAAACAATTGTAAATTACCAAACAAATAAATTCAGTCAACTTCCATAGGTAAGACAACATTCTGTCATCTTTCTCCTTACGAGAACGCTAGGAAAATTTTTTTTCAAAGATTTGACATCTAATAACTTTTTGTCTGTACAAGTTACAACATTCCAACTTTCATCTTCTTAAAATACCTCTCTTAGACCACTTTAAATATGATTGTCACAACCCTAGGTCATAAGGGGTTTTTACCATTAAAGTTTTCCAAAAATGTATAAAGTTTTCAAAATCTGATTTCAATGTTTAATATCTCAGTCAAAACAATGATAGGGTCAATGAAACTTGGCTTAAAAGATTGCTTTTGGTTTTCTTAATAACACCCATTTCCCCTGTATTTTTAGCTAGTACTTTAAGTGAGTTAGAGGTATAACACCCAATTCCCCCCTTGGGGGTAATTGGGTATGAACAAAATTCTTTTTTTTCAGTTATTAATTAAGTTGCAGGTGTAAAACTAGGTGAAAAGATGACAATTGACGACCTCCAAATGATGGCATAAAAATATTATGGAATTTCAATTAGGGATAGCCTACACAGCACATTTCGTAAAACCTAGTACCCAATTCCCCCCTTTTACCCTATTTGTCAATTTAGTTAAAAATGCAAATTATAGATGAAATAGCAATGACCAGTGAAGAAAGATGAAAAAGATGTCAGGTTAGTGCCATATTATGTGTAGGATAAAGATTTTAAAATCATTGTATCAATCCTTAAATTTAGGAAATCGTACTGTTGCTATTAGAATATTAATCTTCTGTTAGTTTTCCAGCATAAAAGTATTAGATTTTATAATTTTATGGATCATGATTTCGAAATCCCTAAGTTGTTTTTCCTGTATGGATTCAAGTACTTTATATTGTTTGTTCTTTGAGTTAAATTACATTTTAGATTTAATTTTTTACGATTTTATATTACTTCTAAGTCTGTATTGAAAGTTTCACTGAATAAATAGCGTGATTATTTCTAGTAGTATTTATTGGTAAATTACTCTCTCTCTGTCTGACTCTCTCACTCTCTCTCTCTCTCTCTATATATATATATATATATATATATATATATATATATGGAACGTAACGTTCCTTCCCATTACATTCAGAAAATACATACCCAAATAAACAAAATAATATAGAAATAAGAGTAAACCCATTATACAAATAATAAAAAGTACAATACTATTAAAGAATGAAACAACGTACCTTAGGTTAAGGAAAATTGTTAGATATAAGTCTATGTAACTAAAAATGGAATGATAATTACACAAGGAGGTGACCAGGAAGAGGCCAGGTAATAAAAAAAATGAATTAACACATTTATCTAATTATGTGACAAACAAAATCACATCAGTGAAATGTTAACTAGTGATAACACAAGAAACTAAGTGTTATTCCTTTTCCTTTAATGTCACCAGTAAAATGCAAATATGAAGCATGTGAGAAACTAGTATTACAATGGGAATTTATATTCCAAGTCCCCAAAACCTACAGATTAATAACTATATACAAGTTAAGGGGATGCCATCAGTGATAACAAAACAATAGTGAATGAAATGATACAAAAACAATGTGAACTGAATAAAAGATTCTAATTTAATGTTAATTAATAGTATAGTTTTAGTAAGATTTGTGTCTTAGCTACTTGTATGTTCAATCAAACTTAGAGCCGTGTAGGCCTGAAAGTACACTAATAGGATAAGATATAATTTGTTCTGTTAATCTATTGTTATATAACATTAAGTTGGTGCTCATAATTATTAAGGTTATTAATGTAACAACTTAACTGTTAAAGGGTTCTTAGTAAATCAGTCAGAAAAGGTAACTGTAATTAGAAATGATTGTAAAATTGTTCATGAAACTAATACCAGTACATAGGCCAATATCAAAACCCATAACTGTTGTAAATAAATAGTAAACAAGAGGATAAAATAATATAAATCCATGCAATATTATATAATAACTACAACTTAGTAGATAATTAAAGAAATTTAGGATAATTCTATATAAGTCAAATGACTAAAAAAGCCTATAAGCAGAGCCTTTTGTAAGAGGGGTAAATCACTTAATATTGAGGCTAATGATATAATGTCTAGTACCAAATTGTTCAGAATAAAATAAGGAATTTAACTAAATAGACTAAATTTAGTAAAATTATATTACAACTAGAGAGTAAATTAGACTGGGAAGTGAAGGGTCACTTTATTTACAACAAACACAGTCCCATGACTCAGATTTAATCCCATGAACCAATCAGAATTGACAAAAACTGGTCAAATCCGTTTGAATGATGAAGAAACAGAAGAGTTGATTGTAAGACATAAAGACGAGCGGGTCAGCTCTGTACAGTAAAAAGCTAAAATGTCAAAGTATCAGATGTAAGTGAAATAAAAAAAATATATATATATATATATTGTAACGTCACAGAACGTTCCATAAAGGAAATTATTTGCATAGCAATTTATCATAAGAGGAAAGTGAGGTGAACAGTATCGAACCCAAGTAGTCCTAAAAATTTTGTAATATTGTCTAATAATTAATATCATTAACATGAAAAACGACCAGACTATGACTAAGACTCAAACCCCATATATATTATTTAAGTGAAGAACAGTGTAAAACCAATAATATACTATAAGAGGGACAAATAATATCAGAAACAACCAAAATGAGGTCATTAATTATTAAGTAATGTAACTCTGAATAGGGTATATAAAACTATTTATTGTGAATTAATGGACCAGATCCATTATTATACTTTGTAATGTAAAAAAAATAAATGTATTAAATGATTTGAATACATTATTATAAAGGATCTAAGTTAAAATAAAAAATATATAAATGTTATGACAAAAATTGTAAAGTACCGTTTACCAAATGGTAAAAGCTTAAGAGCATGATAATGTCTTTCAGCCGCCAGCTAAACGCAACATTATTATGGTTACTGACTGACTGATTGGTTACATACCTATCTACAGCTATGCAGTGTTGTTTGCTTGTTAGGTCTTTAATCTGCGACGGACGTTAGCACGTTAGCGGTCGCGGTTTTAGTTAACGATTCCCGGCTGGTAAATGATGACGTCATGCAGCGTGATGCGTTACAGAAATTTCCAAATGATGGCCAGCCATAAGACATTATCATGTCAAAAATATATGTTTAGGAGCCGAGTCCAATCACTCAGATTTTGTGTGAAAATTAATTATTATAGAATTGAAATAAAAACTATATGCAATTGTCAAGTAGGCAAAGATGAACAAATTATCTTAAATAAAGAAAGCTGTAAAGTGAATAAAAATCAGTTAAAATAGCCAAAAACCGTATTATCTGAAAACATGTAGTAGACCTATAATATTGTAATATTTATGAATTTAATGTTGACAACATGCAACCAAATTGCATTATAAAGTTGAAATACAATATAATGTGACTATACAAATATATTTGACTAACTTAAACACTTTAATAGTCGAGTTAGGAAACTACTTACCTATACCATATCTGGCTGAGGCCAAGGAACCATCACAAAAAAACAGTCATATTTGACAAAATAATTGCAAAATATTAGCAAAAATAAAAGAAAAGGGTACAATCCTATAGTGTACTATAAAAACAAACATACTCAGTTGAAAATAAACTTAATTATTAAAGAATTATTGAAGAATTTTCCACCGAAAAATTGGAAAAGGTATTTCTCGATATCTGTGGACCGTTTCCACGCAGCGGTGGGAGACACAGATATAAATTCATCATAATTATCTTTGACCATTTCAGCAAATATACTAAGCTTTATCCAATAACTAGGGCTACGACCAGGAAAATTATAGCCATCATAATAGAACGGTATGTAATGGAGGTAGGCAGACCGTATTCTATAATTACAGACCACGGTACCCAGTTTAAGGGAAAATTATGGAAAGAAAACCTTAGAGAACACGGGATAAAAACGTATAAGACATCCGTATATCACCCGAATAGTAACCCAGCCGAGAGAGTGTTGAGGGAAGTAGGACGGTTGTTGAGAACATACTGCCATAACGAACAGAAGAGATGGCATGAATACTTAGCGTCAACCGAGGATTTTCTCAACTTCTCATATCACAATACCATAGAGGTGTCACCGTACACAGTTATGTTCGAAAGACCGCCACCACGAGAGATAAAGGAGATTATTAGTTTTCCCGACGAACATGAATACCAATTTGAAGGAACCAAATTTTACAACAAAGTGTTAGAAAAAACGGAACAGCAACGGAAGAAATATATTCAATCCCAGCCAAAGGCAATTAAGTATAAGGTGGGAGAAAAGGTGTTAGTCAGAAATAGAGAATTGCCCAGTGCTATACAAGACATAACGAAAAAATTGTTACTTTTATATACAGGACTTTTACAATCACAAAAGACAATGAAAACAATACCTACGAGGTAACGGACACTGTTAGTAACAAAGTAAAGGGTACTTATAACCAAGCATCATTGAGAAGGTACCATGAATAAAAACACAAGTCAAATCAAGCGTCATTGAGAAAGTACCATGAATAAAAACATGTCAACGTATATTTACCAACTTACCCGTACTTAGAGAAGGAGAGATTGTTAATATAAAAATAAAAATTACGAGAAGGACACCTTACACCAAAGGCAAAAATATATATATAAGATATAGATTTATTTCCAATAGCCATGTCAACATATATTTACCAACTTACCCGTACTTAGATGAGGAGAAAAAGGGAAGAAGGAAAGGACATAATTAGTTAAATGAATTGTTGAACAATCAAATAACAATTGATATTACTAAGGAGGAGAAATACTGTCATATAATTGATACTAAAAGGAAATGATAAATGAAAAAAAAAGGGAACAGTGTGTTATATAAGGAGGTAATGATGAATCCATAAATATAGCTATTAATATTGAATGATTTTAAAAGATAATTTTACCTGCGGAGAACGATATATTAATATAATTGAGAAATAATCAGAAGAGTTTAAGAAAGGGAATTTATGTGTAGGAGCCTATGATCTTTGAATATTGTATTTTTTTATTATTATTATTTGTTGCGAAAGTGCAATTATTATTTTCCTGGACAGAGATGTGTTGCCTCTGATTTCAGTAGTTATAGTTAGGGAAGGGCGGAGAATGTATGCCATAGCGAGCCACTCTGACTTCCAACCCGCTATAAAAGTTAGGGAAATGTTAGGGAGTTATATCAAAGATTAAATAATTAACATCAAGGTAAAAGGAAAGGAAAAGGAGATACGACAAAGAACGAAACATGAATAATGAGATGGATTAATATATTAAAGGAGTAGTACAGGAATTTAATTATAAGATAAAAGAATGAAATATAAAGTATCTAATAAAAGGTTAATCTAGAAATGATAATTTCATCAAAACTGAAGAAATGTTTTTCCCAAATTATCAATTTTAACGGAGAGGCATATGTAACGTCACAGAACGTTCCATAAAGGAAATTATTTGCATAGCAATTTATCATAAGAGGAAAGTGAGGTGAACAGTATCGACCCAAGTAGTCCTAAAAATTTTGTAATATTGTCTAATAATTAATATCATTAACATGAAAAACGACCAGACTGTGACTAAGACTCAAACCCCATATATATTATTTAAGTGAAGAACAGTGTAAAACCAACAATATATACTATAAGAGGGACAAATAATATCAGAAACAACCAAAATGAGGTCATTAATTATTAAGTAATGTAACTCTGAATAGGGTATATAAAACTATTTATTGTGAATTAATGGACAAGATCCATTATTATACTTTGTAATGTAAAAAAAATAAATGTATTAAATGATTTGAATACATTATTATAAAGGATCTAAGTTAAAATAAAAAATATATAAATGTTATGCCAAAAAATATATGTTTAGGAGCTGAGTCCAATCACTCAGATTTTGTGTGAAAATTAATTATTATAGAATTGAGATAAAAACTATATGCAATTGTCAAGTAGACAAAGATGAACAAATTATGTTAAATAAAGAAAGCTGTAAAGTGAATAAAAATCAGTTAAAATAGCCAAAAACCGTATTATCTGAAAACATGTAGTAGACCTATAATATTGTAATATTTATGAATTTAGTGGTGACAACATGCAACCAAATTGCATTATAAAGTTGAAATACAATATAATGTGACTATACTAATATATTTGACTAACTTAAACACTTTAATAGTCGAGTTAGGAAACTATTTACCTATACCATATCTGGCTGAGGCAAGGAACCATCACAAAAAACAGTCATATTTGACAAAATAATTGCAAAATATTAGCAAAAATAAAGGAAAAGTGTACAATCCTATAGTGTACTGTAAAATCAAACATACTCAGTTGAAAATAAACTTAATTATTAAAGAATTTGAATTATCAGAGTGAAATTTGTCACACCAAGAAAATGAATCACTTATGCAAACCAATATGATGCTAAGTAATCTTACAATGAAAGTAATATGTATCAGGATAAACCAGGTATCACGAAAGATAGACAATATAATAAACTCTCAGTGTATACTCGAAAAATCCCATATATAATAAGGAAAAAAGACTAATTATTGTAAAGAAACAGTGACCAAAACATAATCCATATGCATGGACCATGTAAAACTGAACTTATTTATATATTATATGTGTTAAACTTTATTTATTTTGTTGTAAAAAGATGATTGTATTATGTATTAATGTTGTAGAAGGAACCAAACAACTTTACAACAATTTTCTAGTTAGAAAACTGAAATTTTATGTAACCATTCCAAGGTAAGAGTTGTATTTTATGTTATTTTATTAGAGTTAATTTATTCAAAACCAATCGTAATTAGTATCATTAGATTCAGTTGAAAGCAGAGAATCCAAAAATAGTAATGACATGCAGATTGTAAGTAGTTATGTAAAATTGTTTGACAAATACCAGAATAATTTTTGTAATATCCTTAGTGTGAAGAATAAGACATTTTTGTTCTAAAGCTTCTACGGAAGTCAAATTTGTTCCATGATGTTCCAATTGATTATTCTCGAACGTTCTAGAAGGAATTTTTACACAAATACACCGGAAGTTCATGTCAAAAAGCTAAAACAATGAGCCTTACAGAGTATAAAAGGAAGACGAATTTCGACCAAAAAACACTATATGCTTTGAATCCAGAAGAGACACATCACCCACGAAACTGATCATCACACCCGAGGCGAAACCGAAGAACGAGAAGTCGACACTAGAACACAGAAAGGCTTTTCCCGTACATAACAAAAGACTGACTTAACCTCTACAAGAGTATACGCCAACGTGTTGCTGAAATAGAGCAGCAACACGACACATTTAATAGAACGCACGCAGCCAGAATGTCAGCGGCCCTGGAAAGGACCAAAATTTTAATAGAGAATCAATTCTGCTGGTATTCGCTAAGACAAACTGACTTTGACAAAAATCCCTATAACGTTACGTACACAAAGCCTATTCATCAACTGTGAGAGGAGAATCAGGGCTGTGGCGGCCAATCGAGAAACCACGCGGACAGCTGATTGTCGCCGGCAATATTCAAAGCGTAAATTCACTGCGAAACTTTTTTCCAATAGTGCGGAGTTTTAAAAGACCGTATTTTGACTTTCAAATAATTATCAGTGCACAAGGAACGTCAACACGAAGAGGCGAGATTGAAAACGTCCCCAAGAGAAGTGTCCAGTGCACGAAATAATTACCCATCGGAACGTGAGTTGTTCAAAGTTAAAGTCATTTTTACCTGGTAACATTTGTCACACAGTTGCACTACACATGCCACACACCTTCAAATCACTTAATTTTTGTAAAGCATCTTATTGATCTGTCTTGGTAGTTCAAAGGAGTCACGTCCTGAGGATAAAGATTTTTTCATACACTAAACTCACGCTTTTCAACTGAGTAAATAAAATATTTTTTAGCCGATACTTGATTGGAGAAAAAACTTGTCAATAATAATAATTTGTTGTAACTCTGCAATTTTATTTAATACGAATGTTAGTCCTTCAGACGATTTTTAAGATTCATTAAAACACGTTATTTTTTCAAACTCAAACTTTCTTGTTCACGTTTTTTCATAGAATTAAACTAACTGCTAAGAAATCAAAATTTAATTTTAATAACAATTTCTTGGAACAAAAATTCCAAGTGGCGCCCACATACACATAGTAGCTTAAGTTGTTTTGCAGGACGACACCATCGCAGAGGAACCAGTCATCAGTAAGTATTGAAAGTGCGCGGAGTGTAACGCCCGACAAATAACAACACGAACAACACAACACACACGACTCTATCAGTTTATCACAATATATATATATATATATATATATATATATATATATATATATATATATGTTGAGAAGAAACCAGCCGAAAAATAAGAAAAAAACAAGACTAATATGAATTTGAAGGTATAATAATTCCTTAAATCAAGAACGCAAAAGAACACGTAAAGTATGATTTGAAAGTGAACATTCCTATACCCTGATTAAGGTTAAGCATCGGAAAAATATTTCTTGTAGACAAATGGTAGTCCACCTTCTTTAGTACAATATATCAAAAATTAAGATTACTACGAATAATATTAACGACGTTATTAATTTTTTCCAAATGTACTGTTATCTCCGTTATTAATAAATTTTTCATTGAGTTTTTTCACAATAAGCATAACAAAATAGTATTCATCAATAAAAAGTGGTATGTAACCTTCAACTATTACGAAATATAACCGCAATCAGTTAATATAGGAAAATTAGAACTAACATTGCTCCACGACGCGCCATCGAGTCAAGGTACAGTAACAGCCCAAAGAAAGTGGTGCACCAACCTCTCATATAAATATACAGTGATTTTAGTTATCTGTCTACTTATTTAATCTAATCTATCTACCTGGAGATCTGTCAAAAACTTACATCTGACCAGACTTTTGTGGTTTAGTTGAACTACATGCTTTTTATAACCGATGGTCTTGAATGATTGTTTATCACTTTTTGCGGTACGGTATTTATTGTTTCCTTGTTAATAAACTATTTTTGTTTTGTAATAAGCTTTAATACTACTAATTAAAGTACAATGTAATTACTGGGAAATTGTTAATGCCATTCAAATTTCTCAACAACTAATTATTTAACTATGAAATACAGTTTACGGTTTAAAACTACCGAGCAAAGCTCGGTCTACCAGATATTGCATAATTATAACAGTATTTTACTGTTATAATGTATTGAAATGTAAAAAACGATTAGTAAATTACTTGTTATTAGCATTGACAAATAAATAATAAAGACAGTAAGGTACTTACAAGTATTGTAGTGTTCTTCAGCTTTTATGGAATCCGCTCATAAAATATGTGTATAAATCATAAAAATACACTATTAAAACACTCTATAAGAAACACTTATTAAAACACTTATAGCTGTGAGTTAGTAGTCTTCAAACGAAGACGGTAGCGCGCGAAAATAATGGGTCCACTAGGTTCTGACTGTACTTCCGCCGCAGAGCGCCACGCACTGCTCTCTGTGAAATTCACTTTATATATTAATCCATTGTAGTATTCTTATCACGTACAAGGTGTAAGTTGTATATGTCTTCTACACTTAGTTATCTAAAGAGAGCGTCACGCAAATCTCATTCATGTACAACTTTTAACAACTGAGTTAACAGGACATTAGACAAAAATTAATAACTTCGTTAATTTTAATCGTAGTAATCTCAATTTTTGATATATTGTACTAAAGAAGGTGGACTACCATTTGTTTACAAGAAATGTTTTTCCGATGCTTAGCCTTTGAGTTCTTACGTAATAAATATGATAAACCCTAAATTTTTAATTCAAGTTCGTGTATTTTTTTATTTAACTCTCAATATAAATTAATTAAAAAAAGATTTAAAAAATTAGAAAAGTTTGTTAAAAACGTCTTTAATTGATGATTAAAATACAGTTTATTAGACATTTCTAGCCCTGTATTTTACGTTTCCACGAGGTTATTAAGTGGAATGTTTTTACTACAAACTCGGTCGCCGCGCGACCGCTCCGCCAGTCACTTTCTTTCGTTAATCAGGGTACATTTGGTAAGCAGAACTATCTATCCTAAAGCACTGTTAACCTAACACCACAGTATAATAAACTGACAACACCATTTTAATTACAATACAACGAAAAAAAGTGGTTAACAACTATTATAACTGTGGACACCCAATTTAAGAATTATTTATTAAAGGGAAAGTGACAAAAACTACCTATTAACATAAAATGTGAGGTGTGACATGGCAGCCATTTTCCCAACTGATCGAGTCGTTCCCCTGACGCCATCTTTATAAAAATAAGTAAGTTAGAAGAATTTCAGGTATGGAAAAAGGAACACTTGCGAAGAATAATATCGGCTGGGCGAAACGAAGAAGTAGGTAATTCTTATATAACGAATCGATTGTCAAATCGAATCAGCTAACGCAAAATATTTCTTTAAATTAAATTCTACTACACGATTGAGATTAAGAGGAGAGTAAGAAACAATTAAATGTGGATGGTTATAAATTTTCAACCCGAATCCTAAATAAAAATAAAATAAACAAAAATTAAAATAAAATTTTAAATATTAATTAACCCAATAAAGACGAAGCTAATTAACGGTAATACGTATCGTCTGGTTACAAAGTGATGCAACAACTTGGGGCTTTCACGGTAGACACGCGTATGGTTACAAAATATATATAATTGACAAATGTAATTATGGTTTTAAAACTGGTTATGTTAAAGTCTAAATAATCAAATACACTGTCCGGTATGTTTTGGATTAAAACGTTCACTTACGTAAATACTTTATATACCATGTACCTATAAAGAGCAAATAAATAATTACAAAAAGTATACACAAATACGCCCGTGCACGTTTGTGTGTTTAGCTGCAGTCGCCCTCTTGACTACTTCCAGCCAGGGGCCCCCAGGGATGCAAGTCTGCCCCTGAAAACGAGTAATGTGTATGATTGTTTGGGATGTGTTACGTATGCCAAATATGGGGAGGAAGTGTTGTTTCCCAAGTAACTAGCAATTTGAATTGTCTACTGCGAGAGTGGCAATCAGACGATACTTATTGATTGGTACGTTACCTGGGATGTGTTACGTATGGCAAATATGGGGAGAAAGTGTTGTTTCCCAAGTAACTATCAATTTGAATTGTCTACTGCGAGAGCGGCAATCAGACGATACTTATTGTTTGGTACGTTACCTGGGATGTGTTACGTATGCCAAATATGGGGAGGAAGTGTTGTTTCCCAAGTAACTAGCAATTTGAATTGTCTACTCCGAGAGTGGCAATCAGACGATACTTATTGTTTGGTACGTTACCTGGGATGTGTTACGTATGGCAAATATAGGGAGGAAGTGTTGTTTCCCAAGTAACTAGCAATTTGAATTGTCTACTGCGAGAGCGGCAATCAGACGATACTTATTGTTTGGTACGTTACCTGGGATGTGTTACGTATGCCAAATATGGGGAAGAAGTGTTGTTTCCCAAGTAAGTAGCAATTTGAATTGTCTACTGCGAGAGCGGCAATCAGACGATACTTATTGTTTGGTACGTTACCTGGGATGTGTTACGTATGGCAAATATAGGGAGGAAGTGTTGTTTCCCAAGTAACTAGCAATTTGAATTGTCTACTGCGAGAGCGGCAATCAGACGATACTAATTGTTTGGTACGTTAACTGGGATGTGTTACGTATGCCAAAAATGGGGAGGAAGTGTTGTTTCCCAAGTAACTAGCAATTTTAATTGTCTACTGCGGCAGTGGCAATCAGACGATACTTATTGTTTGGTACGTTACCTGGGATGTGTTACGTATGCCAAATATGGGGAGGAAATGTTGTTTCCCAAGTAACTAGCAATTTGAGCTGTCTACTGCGAGAGTGGCAATCAGACGATACTTATTGTTTGGTACGTTACCTGGGATGTGTTACTTATGCCAAATATGGGGAGGAAGTGTTGTTTCCCAAGTAACTAGCAATTTGAATTGTCTACTGCGAGAGTGGCAATCAGCCGATACTTATTGTTTGGTACGTTACCTGGGATATGTTACGTATTGCAAATATGGGGAGGAAGTGTTGTTTCCCAAGTAACTAGCAATTTGAATTGTCTAGTGCGAGAGAGGCAATCAGACGATACTTATTGTTTGGTACGTTACCTGGGATGTGTTATGTATGCCAAATATGGGGAGGAAGTGTTGTTTCCCAAGTAACTAGCAATTTGAATTGTCTACTGCGAGAGCGGCAATCAGACGATACTTATTGTTTGGTACGTTACCTGGGATGTGTTACGTATGGCAAATATAGGGAGGAAGTGTTGTTTCCCAAGTAACTAGCAATTTGAATTGTCTACTGCGAGAGCGGCAATCAGACGATCCTAATTGTTTGGTACGTTAACTGGGATGTGTTACGTATGGCAAATATGGGGAGAAAGTGTTGTTTCCCAAGTAATTATCAATTTGAATTGTCTACTGCGGCAGTGGCAATCAGACGATACTTATTGTTTGGTACGTTACCTGGGATGTGTTACGTATGGCAAATATGGGGAGGAAGTGTTGTTTCCCAAGTAACTATCAATTTGAATTGTCTACTGCGAGAGCGGCAATCAGACGATACTTATTGTTTGGTACGTTACCTGGGATGTGTTACGTATGCCAAATATGGGGAGGAAGTGTTGTTTCCCAAGTAACTAGCAATTTGAGCTGTCTACTGCGAGAGTGGCAATCAGACGATACTTATTGTTTGGTACGTTACCTGGGAAGTCTTACGTATGCAAAATATGGGGAGGAAGTGTTGTTTCCCAAGTAACTAGCAATTTGAATTGTCTACTCCGAGAGTGGCAATCAGACGATACTTATTGTTTGGTACGTTACGTGGGATGTGTTACGTATGGCAAATATAGGGAGGAAGTGTTGTTTCCCAAGTAACTAGCAATTTGAATTGTCTACTGCGAGAGCGGCAATCAGACGATACTTATTGTTTGGTACGTTACCTGGGATGTGTTACGTATGCCAAATATGGGGAGGAAGTGTTGTTTCCCAAGTAACTAGCAATTTGAATTGTCTACTCCGAGAGTGGCAATCAGACGATACTTATTGTTTGGTACGTTACCTGGGATGTGTTACGTATGCCAAATATGGGGAGGAAGTATTGTTACACAAGTAACTAGCAATTTGAATTGTCTACTGCGAGAGCGGCAATCAGACGATACTTATTGTTTGGTACGTTACCTGGGATGTGTTACGTATGCCAAATATGGGGAGGAAGTGTTGTTTCACAAGTAACTAGCAATTTGAATTGTCTACTGCGAGAGCGGCAATCAGACGATACTTATTGTTTGGTACGTTACCTGGGATGTTTTACGTATGCCAAATATGGGGAGGAAGTGTTGTTCCCCAAGTAACTAGCAATTTGAATTGTCTACTGCGAGAGCGGCAATCAGACGATACTTATTGTTTGGTACGTTACGTGGGATGTGTTACGTATGGCTAATATAGGGAGGAAGTGTTGTTTCCCAAGTAACTAGCAATTTGAATTGTCTACTGCGAGAGCGGCAATCAGACGATACTTATTGTTTGGTACGTTACCTGGGATGTGTTACGTATGCCAAATATGGGGAGGAAGTGTTGTTTCCCAAGTAACTAGCAATTTGAATTGTCTACTCCGAGAGTGGCAATCAGACGATACTTATTGTTTGGTACGTTACCTGGGATGTGTTACGTATGCCAAATATGGGGAGGAAGTGTTGTTTCACAAGTAACTAGCAATTTGAATTGTCTACTGCGAGAGCGGCAATCAGACGATACTTATTGTTTGGTACGTTACCTGGGAAGTGTTACGTATGCCAAATATGGGGAGGAAGTGTTGTTTCACAAGTAACTAGCAATTTGAATTGTCTACTGCGAGAGCGGCAATCAGACGATACTTATTGTTTGGTACGTTACCTGGGATGTGTTACGTATGCCAAATATGGGGAGGAAGTGTTGTTTCACAAGTAACTAGCAATTTGAATTGTCTACTGCGAGAGCGGCAATCAGACGATACTTATTGTTTGGTACGTTACCTGGGATGTGTTACGTATGGCAAATATAGGGAGGAAGTGTTGTTTCCCAAGTAACTAGCAATTTGATTTGTCTACTGCGAGAGCGGCAATCAGACGATCCTAATTGTTTGGTACGTTAACTGGGATGTGTTACGTATGGCAAATATGGGGAGAAAGTGTTGTTTCCCAAGTAACTAGCAATTTGAATTGTCTACTGCGAGAGCGGCAATCAGACGATACTTATTGTTTGGTACGTTACGTGGGATGTGTTACGTATGGCAAATATAGGGAGGAAGTGTTGAATCCCAAGTAACTAGCAATTTGAATTGTCTACTCCGAGAGTGGCAATCAGACGATACTTATTGTTTGGTACGTTACCTGGGATGTGTTACGTATGCCAAATATGGGGAGGAAGTGTTGTTTCACAAGTAACTAGCAATTTGAATTGTCTACTGCGAGAGCGGCAATCAGACGATACTTATTGTTTGGTACGTTACCTGGGATGTGTTACGTATGCCAAATATGGGGAGGAAGTGTTGTTTCACAAGTAACTAGCAATTTGAATTGTCTACTGCGAGAGCGGCAATCAGACGATACTTATTGTGTGGTACGTTACCTGGGATGTTTTACGTATGCCAAATATGGGGAGGAAGTGTTGTTCCCCAAGTAACTAGCAATTTGAATTGTCTACTCCGAGAGTGGCAATCAGACGATACTTATTGTTTGGTACGTTACCTGGGATGTGTTACGTATGGCAAATATAGGGAGGAAGTGTTGTTTCCCAAGTAACGAGCAATTTGAATTGTCTACTGCGAGAGCGGCAATCAGACGATACTTATTGTTTGGTACGTTACCTGGGATGTGTTACGTATGCCAAATATGGGGAGGAAGTGTTGTTTCCCAAGTAACTAGCAATTTGAATTTTCTACTGCGAGAGCGGAAATCAGACGATACTTATTGTTTGGTACGTTACCTGGGATGTGTTACGTATGGCAAATATAGGGAGGAAGTGTTGTTTCCCAAGTAACTAGCAATTTGAATTGTCTACTGCGAGAGTAGCAATCAGACGATACTTATTGTGTGGTACGTTACCTGGGATGTGTTACGTATGCCAAATATGGGGAGGAAGTGTTGTTTCCCAAGTAACTAGCAATTTGAATTGTCTACTCCGAGAGTGGCAATCAGACGATACTTATTGTTTGGTACGTTACCTGGGATGTGTTACGTATGGCAAATATAGGGAGGAAGTGTTGTTTCCCAAGTAACTAGCAATTTGAATTGTCTACTGCGAGAGCGGCAATCAGACGATACTTATTGTTTGGTACGTTACCTGGGATGTGTTACGTATGCCAGATATGGGGAGGAAGTTTTGTTTCCCAAGTAACTAGCAATTTGAATTGTCTACTGCGAGAGCGGCAACAGACGATACTTATTGTTTGGTACGTTACCTGGGATGTGTTACGTATGGCAAATATAGGGAGGAAGTGTTGTTTCCCAAGTAACTAGCAATTTGAATTGTCTACTGCGAGAGCGGCAATCAGACGATACTTATTGTTTGGTACGTTACCTGGGATGTGTTACGTATGCCAAATATGGGGAGGAAGTGTTGTTTCCCAAGTAACTAGCAATTTGAATTGTCTACTTCGAGAGCGGCAATCAGACGATACTAATTGTTTGGTACGTTAACTGGGATGTGTTACGTATGCCAAATATGGGGAGGAAGTGTTGTTTCCCAAGTAACTAGCAATTTGAATTGTCTACTGCGGCAGTGGCAATCAGACGATACTTATTGTTTGGTACGTTACCTGGGATGTGTTACGTATGCCAAATATGGGGAGGAAGTGTTGTTTCCCAAGTAACTAGCAATTTGAGCTGTCTACTGCGAGAGTGGCAATCAGACGATACTTATTGTTTGGTACGTTACCTGGGATGTGTTACGTATGCCAAATATGGGGAGGAAGTGTTGTTTCCCAAGTAACTAGCAATTTGAATTGTCTACTGCGAGAGTGGCAATCAGCCGATACTTATTGTTTGGTACGTTACCTTGGATATGTTACGTATGGCAAATATGGGGAGGAAGTGTTGTTTCCCAAGTAACTAGCAATTTGAATTGTCTAGTGCGAGAGTGGCAATCAGACGATACTTATTGTTTGGTACGTTACCTGTGATGTGTTTCGTATGCCAAATATGGGGAGGAAGTGTTGTTTCCCAAGTAACTAGCAATTTGAATTGTCTACTGCGAGAGCGGCAATCAGACGATACTTATTGTTTGGTACGTTACCTGGGATGTGTTACGTATGGCAAATATAGGGAGGAAGTGTTGTTTCCCAAGTAACTAGCAATTTGAATTGTCTACTGCGAGAGCGGCAATCAGACGATACTTATTGTTTGGTACGTTACCTGGGATGTGTTACGTATGGCAAATATTGGGAGGTAGTGTTGTTTCCCAAGTAACTATCAATTTGAATTGTCTAATGTGAGAGCGGCAATCAGACGATACTTATTTTTTGGTACGTTACCTGGGATGTGTTACGTATGCCAAATATGGGGAGGAAGTTTTGTTTCCCAAGTATCTAGCAATTTTAGTTGTCTACTACGAGAGTGGCAATCAGACAATACTTATTGTTTGGTACGTTACCTGGGATGTGTTAAGTATGCCAAATATGGGGAGGAAGTGTTGTTTCCCAAGTAACTAGCAATTTGAGCTGTCTACTGCGAGAGTGGCAATCAGACGATTCTTATTGTCTGGTACGTTACCAAACAATATATTTGAAAAATCGTTTTAAATGTGTATTTATAATGTGTGGTTTATCAAAAATGAACGGACGGGAGAATTCGCTGGACAATAAACCAATCTTTGAGTGAACAGATAAGTAGCTAAAGGGGATGAAGTTTAGCTAAAAAAATATGAAATAAACAATTTGGAGTGTTGGAGAGTATGTGAGAGTGAGAGAGAGTTAAGAGGGGGGTAAGCAGTGGCGGATTTACAATTTTGCCGACCGTAGGTAACATAATTTTGCCAACCTCTAACAAATCCCTGTTGCGGGTGTAGGTGCGTTTATGGGTTAAATTCAATCCTACAAATTTTCTGTTACCCTAAAATTTGTTTTTATTTAATATTTTCTTTCCAATTTGCCTTAATACATTTCTATAGAACAGTTTACATAACGACTAGTTCTTTGTCACTTGACACACTCGACACACTGATAAATGATGTACTAGGACCTCTTCACAAACTTTGGGAAAAAAATTTTAGATAGTTATTCCCTGGTTGAAAGGCACAATTTGACTACTTCCTATCGCTCCGTGAGCGGATGCCCTGTTGCTCAGATCACTCACATCGCCTTTATCACTTTTATCGCTTACATGTTGCCCAGTGTGCGGTGGCACTTAAGGTTGTGAACCACTATGATAAGCGGTAGTAAAGGGGTTTGGTTGCCATGGCTATCCTACTGTCAGCAGCCCACGTACCCCATGTCTAGATTTAACGCAGTCCATTATTCCGTGCCTCGAATTAACGAGGTAAAATCTGTTGACTTTTGTAACAAGCCATAAAACTTCACGGACTATTTAAACTTTGTAGTCAAGACTGAAAGAAAGTTCCAACTTGGAAAAAATCAACTTGATGGAGAGCGAAATTTATAAAATATTTCTGCTCGCTTTCCGTAGTAGAGCTCGACTTCCTTTAACTTCAGATCTCTTGCGGCTACTTTGAAGTTTCTCAACTCATAAATGTATCTCTGTATCTTGCAGATATGATGTTATACAATTAGTGGAACTAAGCCCGTACGCGTAGGTAGGCGTACAATACGCTTTAACATACAAGACTTGAACTACTACAACCTCTTTTTCCCGGAGATGTCTTTTTTTTTAACTATAAAACTTTTGTTCAGGAAAACGATAAAACGCAACAAACGATCAGCGATTTGAACTTGTAACGTAACGTAGGCCTATTCTTAATATTTTACGAATGTATTTTCAGGATATCAATTTTTCAAAAATAATTTTCTAGTTCTGTACGTCAAATTATAATGCATATTACAACATACATACATGCTGCTTATTGATCGTTTGATACATTAACTCGACCGTTTGACATTTGTTTATATCTAACATTTGAACCATGGAACCTAATTTAAAGGCAAACGATGGAAGGAGGAGTTATTAACTAGAAAAATAAAAACCTACAAACCTCCATATATCACCCTTCAAGCAACCCTGCAGAAAGAGTATTGCGAGAAGTGGGACGCATTCTCCTAACCTATTGCCACAGCAATCACAAAAGTTGGAGCGAGCACGTGACGAATACTGAACTATTTTTAAATATAGCCTACCATGAGACACTGGGACTCAGCCCATATCAGATGATATTAGTTGGAGGCTATTTTTTATTTCAGTTATATATTGTTTGTCTTCATTTTGTTCTTTAAGTTTGTTTATTATTATGTGTATTGTTTCATTAATTGAAATGTTGGTGTACATATTTGTGATGTCATATGATGTGAAAAAATGTGTTTTCATCTATATTTATTACTTTTAGTTTGCCCATTAATTCGTACATATTTTTTATGTTGTGACAATTATTTGTTAGATGGTTATTTTTTAGTTTTTGTGCTATTATTTTTGCTATTTTGTATGTAGGCGCTTTTTTTAAGTTGATTAATGGTCGTATTGGGTTGTTTAATTTGTGTTTTTTTATTAGGCTATTCATTTTAGGTGGTTCTGGATTATTATTTATATGCGACAATACAGATATTGGCATATTTGCCCTGGGCGTCATGTATGTATTATAATTAATGTAATTAGCATAGAAATAATAAGACGAACAGTTTTATACAGTTTTGTGCAGGAATTGTCAAAATCTAACCTGTTGAGAGGGACACCTGCTGTGATAGCGTAAGTTACAGCGTTCGTGTGTTTGTGTGTGTGAAGCCAGCTGCGACAAGAATATGGATTGACGCGTATGAATTGTTTGTTGTCAATTAATCATGTCTTAACAGGATTATAATAAACTAATTATTTGTTTTAAACCTGTTAATGAAGACTTACGCCAATTATAAAGACACCACTACATAAAGGAATTTTTAATGATTATGGTGATATAAAAATATTTTGAAAATGTGCAATATTAACGATGCTAACTAATTAACATTGATTACTAGTGTAACTGAAGAGTAATTAATGTGGTATACGTGAGTGATCAGAAAATAATTACGCAAATAATGATATCGCTCATGTGACGAGTATGTTCATGAGTTCGCGATAATTAACCAAAAAGTGAGTGTAAGAAAAAGGATGCTTTGGCGTGAACTGGCAATCTCTAGCTTGTCGAAAACAGGCCTGTACCTGTCAAATCGCCACCAGTATAAATACCACTGGCAATTTTTGGCGATCACACACTCAGACTCAAGAAATCTACAGACGACGTCATGCAGTCCGTTTGCCGATCGACATGGACACACACACACACACACACACACACACACACACACACACACACACACACACACACACACACACACACACACACACACACACACACACACACACACACACACACACACACACACACACACACACACACACAGAACCACACTCACACCAAGATGTAAGGAAGAACGCTGGAGCATCACCAACAGCAACAACCCATAGAGACAACAGACACCGCATCAGCATAGTCATCATCATCATCATCATCATCAGCATCAGCATACTCTCAGGATACTGGACACACACACATACAAACACACACACACACACACACACGCAATGGTAATGGCAGATATACGCAGGTGATATAAAAACAATTATATTTTTTATTGTGAAGAGAGCTCTCGAAAAGAACTTAAATATGAACAGATAATAATTAGAGTTTTAAAGTTAAATAATAGTTAGATAAGAGAGTTTAAGTTAACAATCAAATCTAGTAAAGAAATAATAATCTTTTGTTGTATTTTTGGGTGTGCAAGTATAAATCAATAATAGATTGGAAGTAAATGTAATATGATTTTATTTGTGTATAGCAACAATAAATTCATTCTTGAATCTTAGTATTATTTTGATTGGAAATGAGTTGCTAGTAGTATTTAAAAATTTGAGTTAATTTCAGACACACAAAGATAAAAAGAATATAAATAACTTGTTTAACCTGTTTGTTTAGTTGGTAAGAATATATGGGTGTTTATTTTGTTGTATGTTATGAATAGCATTGCAGGTTACAGTATACAGTATTTGTAAAACTTATAAAGGTGAATATTTATGTGTTTAGTGTTTGAAAATTTAATATTTTAAATACTTTCTATAAATTAATACATCATAGAATGATTATTTTTTAACGGTTTTAAATAATTTATTTCATGTCAACAACATCTCACTCCTCTTTCAAAACTATTTAATTATTGTGCAACCACATATACTTGACGCAACGAAAAACAAAATCCTGCGACCACGACTATGTAATACATATTATATTTGCGCTGAGTACATGGTCATACATTTGTATAATTGTTGTAACGTTGCAATATATAAGTCTGTATTTTAATTGTTGAAAATGTTTTTAGCTGTTTTTATTAGTTTTATTGTTTGTTTAAGATATTTTTCTGTTGGGTCTTTATTTAATTGTATGCAATCATTATTGTTTATGAAGTCTTCAGTTTTTCTGATGTAGTCTGTTTTGTCAATATTTACTGTTGCTTGGCTTTTGTCTGCTTTTGTTATGATTAAATTGTTGGTATTTACTTTAGTTTTAATTTATTATATTGTATTATTATCCTGCTTTTGTGTGGCTTCGTTTTTTATTTCACTTGTGATTATTTTTTTATTTATGTGTGTTGCTTCTGTTTGTTTTTCTTCTTGTGTATTGTCTTGTATTAGGTTAATGGCAAATTCTGTTTCTACTATTAAATTTTCTAGGTTTTGTTTATGTTTTGAGTAAGGTTAGTTTTTGACATATTGTTTAAATATTCTGTTTTTTTTTTTGTTAAATTCTGTGTGGCTTATGTTAATGGTTTGACGATAAAATGTGTATTTATTTTTGTTTTTTTGTTGTTCTTGACTTTTGTTGTGTTGTTTTAATGTGTTGAGTTTTCTGTTTAATGTATTTGTTTTTTTTGTATTTTTCTTACAGACTTTATTTTACTTTCTGTCATTGTATTTATTATTCCAAGTAATTGGATGTAATATACTTGTTAGTTCTAGGTGTAATTTATATATATTTAGTGTTATGCTTTTTTTCTTACTGTATAAATAGATTAAATTCATTTTATATCCATAATTTTTGCACCTGTTTTTTTGTTTTTGTTCAGTCATATTTTTGTTATTTGTGTTTATGTTAATGTAATTAGGTGTCAAATGGTGTTTTTGGCATTGTCTATTGAAGTATATATTCATGTTTATGTTCATTAGTTGTTTCTTTCGTGTTTGAAATTTATTTAATAATTTGGTAATGTGGTTATTTGGAAGTTTGGTTATGTTGTTTGAGTACATGTTAATGTTTGTGTATGTGGTGGATACTTTGATATATATTTATTATTTCGTTAACTGATAGTTGCTTTTCACTTTTTTATTGTTATTTACTTCACTACTTTATTTTCACATTACACTATTGTCACGATTTGTTTATAACCTCACTTTTGTTTTGTTTACTTTTACCTTGTAACGTTTTATTAATTCAAACACTTTTGATACAGTCCGTTTCTTGATGTATATAATATATTTAATTTTTATAATGAATTTACCTCAAAATATTTCTTTCCTTATTAGGAACATGTTTCGACAACCATTGTGTTCTCATCCTCAGCCTTCGTGATTTTGCGTCTGTTGAAGTATTTGTGTGTTGGGTGGTCGTTATTGTGGTTTCTTGTTGATTATATATATAATATTTCACAAAAAATTTTCTTATAACACTGCTACAGCATTGAAATGATTACTGATTATTGTCATTTTCGAGTTAAAATTTTATTGAATTTGGTTAGTTTTCATTGATATTACCATACAATGTTACTATCTTGATTCATAATTACTATACCAAGTCAAATAAAACCAATACATTTTTTTATTAGGTTCTTCAAATTCATATAAAATTTCCCAATAAATGCTCTCTCTCTCTCTCTCACACACACACACACACACACACACACACAAATTCATTTTTTATTAGTTTTGATTCACTCTCTCATCTTCATTATGCGCCTAAAATTTTGTTCACTCACCTACCTTTATTGATGTTGATACTTAGTTATGAATTTCTATGGAATACTCCTAAATGCTCCTAGGTTCGTGAGCGTCATTCCACATTGTAGAAACACTGTTGAATGCTTCCAATTCCAATGTTGTACTTCTGCTCCCAAGGAACACTGCTGAATGCTCAAGAAATGGTAGTGTTTTAAAACTGTTAATATTTTTGCCAAAAGTTACATTCATTAAATCACATTCTATTATATTTGGACCTCTAATTAAAATATTCACTTGATTAATAATGTTCAATGCCAAAACATAGTACCATGCAGTCTTGCCCCACACAGGGCATAACAGAATTTTTTATTAATTTATTTCACCAAAATTTAATTTTTTGATTCCCAGGCATAACTTGCACATACACTCAGTTCTCTTATTACTGGAGTTTTAATTCTAACCACTACACATATAACTGCATATCAGACAGTTTGGACGACTGTATTTTGTCTTAACATTTTTCTAAGTATTGACTTGTTTTCCCTGCCGAATCATGCAGTTTCTGCTAAATTGTTATTGTTCTTTAACTCATGCGTCCACTCATTCAAAAATTTAGAATTTTTACATGATAAATGGTGTGTCTTTTACCTCTAACATGGTAAAATATGTTGCTTCCTGCCACTGAACGAGTGGGTCAGTCTGGACTATTTGCTGGATTATGTTCACTGTATCACTGCGCAGTTTTAGCAATGGGTTTTGGTATCAAACTACGCCCACATAAAACTCTGCTTTCGTTGTCTTTCCCTGTTGTGTTGCTATTATAATTGTTATTAATTCTTTGTCACCTTCTTTATTACATAGAAATACAATAAAAAATGTGTTCTTCAAACACATTACAAATTATATGACCACTCTCAATGACATTTTACCTTTCAATATCCCAACGGCACTATCAATTTATGAACTATCAGCTATTTTATCTGTGTTAGCAGTCTCCATAACAACTTTGTCGTATTTTGTTGCTTCTCTGCTATGTACAATTTTCAATCGAATGATATGAAAGGCCTCGTTCGAGGGAAAATTGTACATAGCAGAGAAGCAACAAAATACGAAAAAATTTATGAACTGGTACGCTTTATAAATAGTTTGTACCATCATAAGATCCGCAGACATTATATTTAAGAATTAATCACAATTTGTATACTTTGCAAGAAATTAAAAATGACATCACAAATTTAAAAATATTGCATTTTATTTTAAAAATAAACTTCACTTTTGTTGGGACATCTGATAGTTCCTGAGTTATTTCCCCTGAATTTTAACACTTCTGACACTATGTTTGACCTGGTGCCCTATTATTTTTTTACGCTGAATCACATTTTCAACTTTATATTCTGTAAGAGGATCTATATCACTGCATCCATACACTAATGTCAGCTTATTACCAATTTCTCTTTCTCTTTCTTTTCGATACCTCCTTCCTTCTGTACTGTTTTGTTTAACTGGCCTTCAAAGTATTCTGCTCATCTCTGTACACTTTTCCTTTCTTCCATAGGATTCATCTGTCTCCATCCATACATGCCCCTTTTCTTGGTTGAAATCCTATCTTCATACTGCCCACTATTTTTAAAAAAAGTTTCCTTTCATACTCCCTGTTAACTTCTCAATTTCCTCCAGTTGTTTTCTCATAACTTTCCTTTTCTTTTTCTTACATGTTTTGTTACCTTCTTTTTCGCATTTGACAATTTTCTTGATCAGCTCTTGTTTCTTTGTGTAACACTTTTCTCTAGCTTTGTTCTTCTTTCCTATAATGTTAGAACACTCTTCATCAAGCTTGTCTCCATTTTTAATCTTCTTAGTTTCTCTAACAATTTCCCTTGCGACTTCCTTTCCTGCTTTTCTGTTCTACACCAATCCTCCTCTATCTGTTTGCACACTTCATTATGTCTCTTAAGTTTATCTTCAAGGACCATTTATTTCTCATTTAAGTCCTAACTTAATTTATTTTTGTCTCATGATCTTGATGTCATTATTGACACCTTATGTACATTCAAAAGCCATAGCCTTATTATTGTCTTCACCACATATTGGTATCAGCCAAAGTTTGGTCCTCTGCAGTTTCTGTTATGAATTATTGATGAGAAATATTGCAATGATACCAGAACATGATCTATTTGGTTTACTTCACCAACACATGGTATATTCCATGTTCCAAGGTGTATGTGTTCATGTGGAAATGAAGTACTCCTTATAAATAATTTATTCGCTGCAGCAAACTGTGTCATAGCTATGCCATTCCCATTACTTACAGTGTCCTGCCACTTGTCTATGATTGCCCTCTGTAGGGATTTTCACATTATAGTCATCCATAAATAAATCAGCAAGTTTTTCCTATTTATCCTGCAACATACCTCACTGATAATGTTGTAAACATTTTCCTTTTCCATTTCTTATTTTTCTTCGTTGGTGCGTGAACTGATACCACGGTTATATTTCTAAACCCCCTTTTAAATATCTTGCATATTTTGAAATTGCTTTATAATTGCTTGAAATTGCAAACAATTTCTCATTTTCTAATTTGTCATAAACTCAGTGCAAAACTGTCCAGTTCTATCATCTGGGTTACTGCATAATGTTGTGTATTAAAAGATGATGGTAGTAAGTCTTTGAAATGTATTAATTTCCAATACATTTTAGTATGCAAATAAATTATTATAATTGTTATTATTAACAAAAATAATAGTGATGTAGCAATAAAAGTTACATATAACACTAGTAAATTAGTATTATTAGCACATCACTAATACAAACTAATGTTAGACAGTTAGTAAGAATAAATAGTCTTACTGTTGGGTCTACTACTACTGCTAAGAATATTTACCTTTTTTACTGATAACTGTAGTTTATTATTAATTATTATTGTATAATTTATATCAACAATTATTATTGTTTATATAACAAATTCACACATAAAAGTAATGGATATGCCTATCGATTCTGTATTGTCTGTGTACAAATTCTGATGATGGGAATACATTTTTGTAAAATGTCAACAAAAATGTTTAAAATTCTGTCCTGTTAGTTACAGAACCTCACAAAGCCTATCACTATTTATTAATTCACAGTCATTAGTAAAAGACAACTTCCAATCCGCTAGAACCAATAGCCTGCTCTGTATAAGCTTGAAAAAATAATTCAGTTTTTCAAAAGATTTTAATAAGGACAAATGTTTCTGCTGCAGGTCCGTGAAATAGTAATTCCACCCAGATTTCATGGACACGCAACTAGTCTGGCACACGATATAGCACTTGTTGATCTTACAAACAGTGTACAAGTTGATGCAGGTATTATGCCTGTGTGTGTTGACTGGCAACAAGAATTCACAGTAACACCTGGAATGCTAGGAACGGTAACATAAATCAATAAGTGACTTATATGTATAAGTAACACTATTTGCATAATGAAATATATTTTTCAGACTGTATGCACTAAAAAAACAATTTTTATTTATTTGTATAAATATAAATGTATTTATAGGCTTATCCTTGTAGTTACAGGTAAATAAAAGAAGTAGATGTAGCAGATTTATGTTATTGTATAACTGTCTGAAATTGTATGGATGTCTCCATTATATTAACGTACTGAATGGTACATAAATATTTGATGAGAGCAATAATCTTAATATGTGTATGGGAAAAAGTATTGTAATACTAAATGTTAAAGGAAATATAGAGGAGCAGCTTATGGGACATAAATATTACCATATTCTGGCATAATATGAGCAGTTATAATACTCATCGTGCATTAAAGATTTAGAGCAGAAATGCAGGAACGTTGACCTGTATAAGAAATGTATAAATTATTCTGTCAATTCTTGTTACTGCTTCAACTTTAATAAGGATAGGAAAACAAAAAAATGTATAATGCTTTCCTTCATAGATACATTCAGGATTATGGTAACATCTACTGAGAAACTAGGTAGGGACTCAAAAGAGAAGACTGTAAGCACATAAACAACATTATACATGAGAATACTATTGTAAGTGAAATAATATACAGACAAAAATGTTGATAAAGAGATGTTCAAGATACTAAGTGGTAACAGTATTTTCCTATATGAAGTTATCCATACTAAAGTATACTGAAGAGTTAAAGAGAAATGATTCTATAGGAACTTAAATAGCAGGGATGCCAGTTCTCAGAAGAAAATTTTGTATACTCTCTGTTTAAGTCTATGGTTTATTAAAAGAAAAGACATTAGTAAACTAATCTGAGCTCTATAATATTTGAGAAAATACATCTGTTTGAGAAAATACAAGGTATATCCAGAAAGTAAGTGCCGACAGGTTATAGAAATAAACTATGACTATACTTGGAAAACATTTGTATTGCTATTTGAAGTACACACCTTAAACTAGTTTTCATCACTGTTGAAGCACTTTCCATAGCAGACCACCAGGCGTTGTATATCTTCATCATAGAAATTTCCTACCTGTGATTTAAATCATGTATTAATGGTTTGTTTGATATTGTCATCGTTATGGAACCATTGGCCATCAAGGAAGGATATCTAATGGTTGAAAAGGTATATTCATTCAATGCAAAGTTTGGTTTATAAAGCAGATGATCAGAGTGTTCTCAGCCAAAGGTCTGTGAGAACATGAACATGTTGCATTGCAGTGGCAGTCTGTGGGGGGGGGGGGGGCGGATTGTATTGAATCAACAGAATGCCCCGGGTAATATCCCAGGTTGCTTTCCTGAATCACGTGACTCAATTTCATAAGGATTTTCCAACAGACATCCAAGTTGATTGTCAAGCCTTGAGCCAAGACGTTCATAAACAAAACCACTTTTCTGCTTTTCTGCGTTATCAGACACAATGTCTCGTGTAGAACTGAACGTGAAACTTCTAGAAAATGCAGGGAGAGCGTCATCAGCGAATCGTCCATTTTCTGTAATCTTCAACGTATCATGTTGTGTATCACTCTGTCCATCATCATGAACATCACATCTTTTGTTAAAAAGTGATACCCCTTCCCTACCAGTGAATCACTCATTGCTTCTTCCCAGTAAACACATTAAATTTGATTGTGATTTTGACTTGGTTTAATGCCTTTTAGATCCAAGAAACAAATCGCACACCTGCTTTCACTAGTGGCAGACGTCTCAATTTTCTTACACATGACAAACACGTCTAACGAAGCTAACTCAATGCACAGTTATTTACAAATGGCATCGTTATTTTGGCAATGAGGCAACAAACTCGCCAAGCATGCGCAACAGCGTACTTGTATTGATACCGCAGTAACATTTACAAATGGAACTTACTTTCTGCATATTCTTCATATAAGTTATATGCCACTCAGTGTTTGACTGACCCTATTGCTAGTGTTCTTCTCCTTCTTCTTCATCATCTTCTTGGCCTAGGTTGAGCCACCTGTTCCAGAAACCATCTTGCCCTCAGACATCCCACATTTTGCTGACCTCTGGGCTTGTAAAGTATGAACACACCATTTCTTGTGTCATGCTTAATGCTTAATGCTTAAGGTCGCTCCAACACTCCAAGATCAAGCACAGCTTCTTCCACTTTCTCACATTGCTTACCTTACTGTACACTGTTATGATTTAACTGGAGATGTACATAATTTAACATTTATAGTAAGCCAGATAATTAATATTATTACGAGTTTGTACCATCTGAATATGATAAATTATTTATTATTATAACAAATGAAACTTTATTAATTTTTATATATTTAGACACAATATATAAATTATGTCAATCTACATTTATTTTTGAGATGGCAAGAAATACTAAAAATTCACAATAATCAATATATTTGTATGCAGCAGGTAAAGAGAACATAATCTGGCTCCGTGCACGGCTGTCAGCTGCATTGTTTGAGTTGACTTTAAATAACAATTTGTACATTGTTACCTACAGTGTTTACTTCTTTACAGATAACACTGACTTTAACACTAAAATGAGAATGCAGATTAAAAGTGACTTTGGAAACGACTTCGACAAGTTAATGAAGATTAGTGTATTCAGGAAGACTATGTAAAATGATAGAAACAGATGTGAGTGGTTTAGCTATGTGCCAAAGTGTTTGCACTGAAGCAAGCTACAAAGTCACCTGTTATGAGGTTTACTGTATTACTTCCATGTTCCTTAAGGAAATGGAGGCATAGTGATGGAAAAAAAAATCGTGTTCGAGATTATTGCAGATTCTGATTGTACTACCCTCAAAACATGAAAAAAGTCGTTTTTCGAAAAGTGTCAGTGTGTGTGTCTGTCTGTCTGTGTGTCTGTCTGTGTGTCTATCTGTAGATTTTTTTTTCTATGGCAAACGATAACAGCCGCAAATTCAAACAGAATCAAATAAGTATTTGCATGCAACCCTGATTTGTAGTGTACTCAAGACCTATTGATTTTGGTAAAGATCGGTTAAGGGAAAGGGGTAGTTTACCGGCAACATTTTCTGTTTTAACAAGAGTATTTTTTATGGCAAACGATAACAGCCGCAAATTCAAACATAATCAAATAATGTTTTGCATACTGCCCTGAATTATAGAGTTCTCAAGACGTGTTGTTTTTGGTGACGATCGGTTAAGGGGAAGGGGTACTTTACCAGCAACGTTTTATGTTTGAAAAGGGTATGTCCCTTTTCTATGGTAAACGATGAGTGCCAAATTCAAACAGAATCAAATAAGTTTTTGCATGCAGCCCTGATTTGTAGAGTACTCAGGACATATTGTTTTTTGTGAAGATCGGATAAGGGAAAGGGGTAGATTACCGGCCACGTTTTTTGTTTTTACAAGGGTATTTTTTATGGCAAACGATAACAGCCGCAAATTCAAACATAATCAAATAATATTTTGCATACAGCCCTAAATTGTAGTGCTCTCAAGGTCTGTTGGTTTTGGTGAAGATCGGTTAAGGGAAATGGGTAGTTTACCAGCAACATTTTATGTGTTAACAAGGGTATTTTCTATGGCAAACGACAACAGCCGCAAATTGAAACAAAATCAAATAATTTTTTGCATACTGCCCTGATTTGTAGATTACTCAAGTCCTTTTGTTTTTGGTGAAGATCGGTTAAGGGAAAGGGGTAGTTTGCCGGCAATGGTTTTTTATGAAGTGTAATTTTTTCTATGGCAAACGATAACAGCCGCAAATTCTAACAGAATCAAATGATGTTTTGCATACAGCCCTGTACTGTAGAGTTCTCAATAGCTATTGGTTTTGGTGAAGATCGGTTAAGGGAAAGGGGTAGTTTACCGGCAACATTTTATGTTTTAACAAGGGTAATTTTTTTATGACGAACGATAACTCTTGAAAATTCAAAGAGAATCTAATAATTTTTTGCACACTTTCCTGAGTTGTAGAGTGCTCAAGGACTGTTGATTCTGGTGAAGATCGGTTAAGGGAAAGGGGTAGTTTACCTGCAACATTTTATGGTGAACCAAGAGAAATGTTTACATGACGAACGATAACTGCCGCACATTCAAACAGAATCAAATCTTTTTTTTGCATGCGTCCCTGAATTGTAGAGGACTGAAGGCCTATTGATTTTGGTGAACATCGGTGAAGATAAAGGGGTATTTTACCGGCAACGTTTTATGTTTTCACAAGAGTAAAATACATAATTTTGATAAACAAAGTATCCTGATAAGAAGCTCATAATAATCCACTGCAGAAACGTAGATGAAATATCTATAAACGAAGAGACTAGTTGAACGGGGTGGGGGTAATTTTCTATTAATGAAAATTATATTTGAAGAGGTAGGGGCGAAAATTTATATGTGTACTACGTTATCGGTTAACAAAGAAGTAGTTTTTGTTAAAATTCCTTCCCGGGCTGTTTAGCCGTAGTCCAATGTTTTCTGAAAAACCAGACGTTTCGGCAGTGCCATCGACTTCCATCATCAGCGAAAATCGAGTGCGAAAAAGTGAGGTGGTATACGTTAGTGACCAAAGTACTGTGGTTAAGGCTGAAGCAATAGAAAGAAGTAGTTTCTATGGAAATATTTCATTTCGAATATGCTTTTAAATTTAAATCTTAGAACATGGAAGTCATGTATGGTTCTCCATACCGATATTTGGTGGTGTGTAAGATAAAGGTAAATTTTGGTAAGCCGATTTATATTGGATTTTCTGTCTTCGATCTTTCTAAGTTACTGATATACTGGTTCTGATTTGGTAATCATGAAGTATGACACAGACTTTAATTTTCATACATGGATACCTTTAGGAAAGGGAGGAAGGGTACTAATAAGGTGATTAAAGATCATGCTGATGACTCTAGTACAAGTGAATACAATAAAGATCACAAATGCTATTAGTGTAAATAATAAGAAAATTATAAGAATGTTTAGTTTGACTGTTCACTTAGAAGAATACTGTGGCCTATAATCATGGATGTACATGTTTACTTTTCTGGCTAAGGACCAAAAATCCAACAAGAGCATAGTTAGTACAATAATTATGATGGATAACTTTAAAAGACGCTTATTTGAAGATAAAAATTAGTAAAGAGAAATGAACTGTATAAGCGGCAACAATCATTTTCAGGTAATTTATGAAGACGATTAAGTTATTTTTGAAAAACTTATAAATACTCAGTTAATTATCATGTATTGTTTTATAGAGTACTTATACAAATTTCTGTAAAAACTTCTAAAAATAGTGATAACAAAAGATACATCTGGGGTACTTTTATGTTTTTTTTCCATAAGTGATCATCAAATTTGGGGAGTATTGTTGTAGATTTTTTATGGTTGATTCTTAGTATTTGCTGCATAAATTTTGAGTGTCCCTGAAATTGGAGTAGGGCCACTACACACACACACACACACACACACACACACACACACACACACATGTTATACATTTTTATACCATGTATACATCAACTTTAAAGAATTTTGATATCATTGTGGCATCCATACATTAAATGCAGCGAAAGTTCAATGGCATCCACCTAGATCTCCTGGCCAAGTATTACCTCAGAGATGGTTTGCCAGTTCGGGACGAACAAGCTTAAGGAGTGGGAGGTATTATGCAACTACAGAATGTCCTAAAACAGTGGAGAATGTCGTTCTACACGTTTTGAGGCTAGCCCAGCAGGTGTAAGTTTCTACCAAGACTGCACTCGAGTACCATCTAGTGTTTTTGAGTGCTTATTAAGGACGCATATTATGAAATATTAGCATGGAATCCTGCAGACTATAAGTAGGCAACAGCTGCCACTTAGTTTTAGTTTATGTTGGACGATTTACTTAATGCATCTCAAGTTTTTATTGGTGAAAAGTGATTATTGTGCGGAACATTGTTACTAGACACTATTGGGTAAATTTAACATGCATTGTTGTATGAGTATAATTTTGTTGAATAACTTGTTAATTACAAACTGTTATTTGTGATTAATTAAAGCTGGGGTGATTAGTGTCTTCATTAGTGTCTGTATTTTTTCCCACTGTACTATATGACAATCAGTTAGACCATAATAACAATATTATAAAGTGAATATAATTAATTACAATTGTGCTGATACTATTACTGCTGTAATTGTAATGTGTATGTTAGTGTATTATAATGGTTATATACTCTATACTATAAAAACTAAAGGAAGTAAATTATAGAGTAATCATGAGTTGTTATTGTGTTTCCTTTTTTGCACAAATTGAACATATATTACTAATAATATGATACCCTACATAGAAACAAAGAAATAATGTTTGAAATTGTATAACTAGCAAAACATTTAAATGAACATGGTGCAATATTTCAGTTGGCAGGCTGGGGTACGACAGAAAAAGTAATATCCAGTGACGTCCTGTTATATGCTGACTTGCCATATGTAGATCACCTCAACTGTTTCTTAGAAGTACCACAACCGTTTCGGCGTTATGTAACAACTGATAAATTTTGTGCTGGTTATACTAATGGTAAGGTATCATCTTATTTTAAATTTCTAATTATAAGTCTCATACTTCTGAATATATAGTCATTTTTTACAGGCCACACTTGATATTTTAATGGATGTTTCTTATAGGTACTGGTGCTGCTAATGGGGACAGTGGAGGAGGCTTAACGTTTATTCTGGATGGCTTGTACTATGTGTATGGAATTGTCAGTAGTAAAGCAAAGGAAGAAAACTCATTTATAATTTTTACAAATGTTAGTAATGTGGAATTATCTATGTGGCTCAATGATGCTAAGCACAGACTTGATGCAGCACATAGAGAAACTTGAACCACACTTAATTCCATTGTCCTCAGGTTTTTACGGCCGGTGTCAGTTGTAAGATTAAAGATATCCGCGCTGTTTGGAATAAATAATCCTGAACGTAAGGTGTTCACGTACAGGCCCACAGTACTGTGGTATGGGCTCTCAGCCTTTTTGGTGCCCGGGGCAAGGAGATCGTCGGCCGCCTCACCTTCACAATTAAAGGGGGACAAAAGAGCAAAAATGAAGGCTCATCCAATGAACAAAGTACTTAGTAAATGCAAATGTGTAGTTTTTTGTATGAAAGCACGTTCAGCAAACGTATTAACAATATTTGTTAAATCGAAATTAAGCAATTATATATTATAATATTACCGGTATTCAGTTTGTATACATTTATTATTAACAAATGTTGACTATAAAAAATGTAGTAATATAAAAAATTTATAACGTAAAAATGTTCTAATAAACATGCAAATTCCTTGTAGGTCTGAAGCGCATCGTCGAAATAACATAAAGTCCTAAAGTTAAACAAAGAATTACATTAAAAAGAATAAAATAAATCACTTACCATTGATTCCATTTTCTATTTATAAACACTTAATATTTATTTAATATTTAATAAATATTTAGAAGGAGATATTTTGAAATGTAATTTTCCTTGTCTTAATTGCTGCAAAGAAATCACTATAATCTAAAAACGATGCAATGTCGTTTTCAATTGAAAGTATCGCTAGATTTGATACCCTATCTTGAGATATTGTTTATCGTAGTTACGATTTAATCAATTTAAGCTTACTAAACGATCTTTCACAAGAAGGCACAGACACTGGTAAAGTAAGAAAAACGTTTAAAGCTGTTGCTAGTGTTTTGTAGGCTTCTAATCTCATTGAAGACATTATTGCAGCAGTCCCTATGGTGTAAAGTTTTTTGTTCTCCGTTAACGTTTTTCCCTTTTAAATAAAAGTATGACGTCTTTCAAGTCACTGAATTTCACTGCTTAGGCCATGTGGATATAGATTTGCAAGCACTGTGCACTTAATATTGATCTGAAAAGCTGTTCTTTATAATGTATATCCCCGTCCGTTTGTCCGTTAGCGTTTCCAGAACTGTCAATGCTTTATTTATCCAAAGCATAATAAAATATTTTAACACGTTATACACAAAGTATATTTTTATACGTTAAAAATGTACCAAAGTATTTAACAAAGCCAGAAAGTTTTCAGGATTTGGATCGTTAATAATTGACTCCCGACGTCCTATCAGTGCCAGATTTTGTTCTGCAAAAGTTTATACTGTGCCAATTCGAGGATTTCTTTCCATGTCTTAACTGCTTTACTCATTTGTTCCTGCAGTAGCTCATTAATAAGTCCCCCTTTGTTTAAAATATCGTTCCAATTCCTTCCATTCAAAAAACTCAGAGCGATAAGCAGGACTATTTTCATGATTCTGAATACGGGGATTTAACTTTCGCCACGACGAAAACCCTTTTTTACTATTGAAATGGCTGCTTTGATAGTTTTTGTGGAAATAAAGTGCAACAATAGCAAAATAGAGAGTTTTTAGTTAGAGAAAAACACATCCAAATGTTACCTTTTCGCCATTTTACAAGGTTTTATCAAACCAATACTTGTTCAAGGATCGTCCAGCTTCATCTTCAGGAAAATGGCTGTCCTTGTTCTGCAACTGAGTTCCTCTATTCACCATTATATCTCGGAAGGATTGAGATTTCTCGCTTGGCCAAGCTCCCATATCTTGTAGAGAAGCACCGGTAAGCACGGTCTACATTGTTGTTAGTAACGTTTTGTCCTTCATCGCCTGTAATTTCGAGACTGCACATGGTACTAGAACCAACTGAATCTTGTAACTGTACTTTGCCACTTTCACAATGTGAAGTATTCACGTCGTTAACTTTACTGTATTTATCAAGAGCCTCGTTGCTAATAACCTCCATTTTATAATTTCAAGTTGATTCCTTGTTAATTGTAATATTTTGACACTCAGGGTTCGATTTTCCTTGAATAAAAGACTTCATAAACTCTTTGACACCTGTTGTAGTTCTTAATCTTATATTAAGAAAATCTTATATTCCTGTAGTTCTTAAGGAATAGTCATATCAAAGGAACAAGTTGTTTTTAGTTTTATAAACTGAAAACAATTTTATAAACTGAAAACAATATGTGTGTGTGTTAGTGTATGTATGTATGTGTGTGTTTGCATGTGCGATATTTTTTATTTTTTCACAAGAATATACTTTTTATTAATTGGTTTTAAACTGTTTTGAAAGTCTTCTTTTCTGTCATTTTTAGCACTATAAATATACAAAGAAATCATTAAGTACGTTTGAATTCCATCATAAATTATTAAGGAAATATAAATATATTTCAAATTTATATATTTATTACAATGAAACACAGGATCCTGATAAACAGTGCAGGCTTGTGTAATATACAGACGATAAACATTCATGTTTCAATTGGTAGTTTGTTAGGTTTGGTTTTTTGTGGTATAAGTTTTGTATTTTAGAACGGATAAGGAATTAGGCTTAGTCAAACTGTGTATTATTTTATGTGTTATTTATTTATGTACTATGTCATTAAAAATGTGCGCGCGTGCGCGAGTGATAAACGTTTTCCCGGCTGTGCGTGATATAATTATCGTATCGTTGTAACACTTGAACTGGACATAAACTACTGTATTAGCTACAGTTCCCGTATATTTCCTAAGCTTAAAATGACGTTAAAATATGATTTCGTTAAAATATAAAGCTCGTTGTAAAACTCATTTCTGCGTGAGATAAAGGAATTCAGAGATTACCATCTATGCATGCTCTTACAAAATCGATGCACTTTACGGCATGAAACACTGCCGAGTCGTGTGTAAAGTAACCATGTGACTTCCTTCCACCAATAAGAAGCTGGAAGGCAGTCGGAATTTTCTTAAGCCTGTGGCTGCACAATTAGTTCTTCTCATCTAGCTATCACGATCGGAACGTGCAATTCTTGTGCAACATTTTTTGCTTGCAAGAATTTGTTAAGTCTTTTCGGCGGTAGTAACGAGTGCGAACGCTCAGAACTGTTTGTTTAATACATCTTTACACACGGTATTGTTATTGTAACATAGCGTGTATAAATAAGTGAACTTGAACTGTGCTACTGTGTGAGGTATTCTGCAGTACCAGTAGTATTTCATAATTTACTTGTTAATAAAATATTGTCATCATAAGTTTCCGCGTGAGTGGAAGATTTCCGCATAGGGAGGTCTGCTGATCGTGGTAGACCCAGTGTTACGCGTGAACACTTGAAGAGTGTCCGGATTGGTATAATATACATATAATTGCTCTAATATACCGTTTCTAGTTAATACCCACTGTGACCTGAGATACTTGTGAATTATAAATACTGTATAAAATTTCAGAAGTAGTATCCCTAAAACCACTGTTCGTGTGCGAATCGTCAGTGTCAACGTTGGAACTCCAGGACACCAGCCCAGCTGGAAGCGTCACCAGGGTGAACCATCTGTCATCGTACGCCACGCCTGATGACTCCCTTTCCATCAACATCGTCGTGGGAATCATCATACATGTAATGTACCACAACTCGTTTATGAACAATAATTAACACTTTAAAAGACTATATCTGGAACACTATCATTATTATACTTGTCAAATATATCATATAAACAATTTCATATGTCTTGTGTGCAATAGATAATCTTAAACCCTCCAATATAGACTTTTGCATTAAAACACACATACTACCATATCCTATGCGCCAATAGTCAAGTTATTTGTGTTGTCACAAATAAATATATTTGGGGTTTTTATAACTGTGATGATACCAGTAAAGAAGGCAGTTGAAATGGTGTAATAGCTGTAGACGCAACGAAATGGGCTAATAAATGCTCATGAGATGACCTTGGTAATGCACTCTTTTTATGGTTCAGCCAAAATCAAGTACAAGGTGTTCCCACATTTGGAGCCATGCTTGTTCAAAAGGTGAAATTTTGTAATGATGTGCTTGGTTTTAGTGTGAATTTTAATGCTCAGGCTAGCTACACCATTTTATAGCATGGCACTGTATAAGTTATGTGAGTCATCGGTGCAAGGTAAGAAATTGAATAGAGATTCGGCAGCGGCAACTGAATTTAGAAAAAAGAATCAGGCTTTTGTGAGTGAAAATCAGTTGGCATATGAACAAATGCACAATAGTGATGAATCCGGTCTCATTCATCATCATCCATCGCCAAAATCTCTATAATCCAAAATGAAAAAAGGATTCCTGGACACAAAATAAGCACACAGAGAATGTCAATTTTGTGTACTGCTAATGCTCTCGACACACATAAATTAAAATTGGCAGTTGTAGGAAAAGCAAAACATCCACAGTGTTTTCGTGGAATTGACATAAGTTTCTTCCGGTTCATTATTATCATCAAAAGGGTGCTTGGATGCACAGACATTTTTAAAACAGAATTCTTTAAAACGTTTGTACCGACTGTGTGTTAGCACTTATCATCAAAAACTTTACCGAATGAGGCAGCTTGATTAATTTATAACGCGCTTACCCACCCATTAGAATCAGACCTAATATCGGACCTTTTTGCTACAGTGTTTATAAAGAATTTATAAATATTAAATAAATTTTTTTATTTACATATATTTTTTACCTCCCATATTTTATAGTTGTATTTCAACCTGGCATACATTTCACAGAATAGATCTGTATCATCAGAGGTTTCTGTGTGAACAGATATAGAGTTGTTTTATATTAAATTCAAATTAAAAATACTATGAAGAAATTTCAGATATAAGTGGCCCTAAGCCACTTTTGGAAATTACCTAATTTTAATGAAAATTATAGAAAAAATCTCCACAATAACATATGCAAGAACACTCCATAAAGTTTTAGGGAGAATATAAAAAACCATCTTAAAAATAATCTCAGAGTTACCATTTTTCCACCACTTTTTGAAAAATTATTTTCAGAGCTTTCTTATATTAAGGAACCACCAAAAATGGCATGAGCTTACTAAAGAGTTGCCTACATAAGTTTACAAATACATTCCAAAACATTCTTTTGTGAGCACTTTTAGTGGACAACAGGTGCGCTGTAAGTGCAAGAGCACACAACAAACAACTAAGCAAGCACTCTCTAACCTTGTATTACGTCCGGAGCAAACAGTCCATTGAAGATATTCATCAAAACCTAAGATGCAGAGAACGCCCAAGGCACCCACAAGTAAACTCAAGTGATCGAGTGGTACCATACAAAAGCAACATTACAGTCATACATCTGAAGACTTATTATAGAATAATTGTCTACAAAAATTATTTTATAATTAACTTTAATGCAAGAAGATAACCAGATTGAGTAAGCGACATAACAGTGTGCTCCTGTTATAAGCATTAACTTCTGCTTCTGTATGTGACAGAGTTGATAACTATGTAACGAATTTTTTAACTAAACACTAGCATCACGCAAACAGTAATGAATATGAAACAAGTCACAATTATTGGGTTGCTTTAATAGCCGCGCAAGCTGAATTGCATAGCAACTAAGCGAGAGTTTTCTGGTTCAATTTCAGATGCTTCGCAATTATGTTAGTTGCTGAGAACACAGTCAATCGTCAGTGGTTGGTGGACGGCCACAGGGTAAATGACTGTGAAGCAAATTGAGTACACGGTTTTGTGGTTGCTGCAGCATTGGTCTCAACAATTTACAATATTAACATAGGTCTACACCAAACTTTGTCTAGCTGTGTAAGCCTCTCTTCTGTTCAGAGACATCTTAGAGAGACAGACAAGCAGCCAAGCCCCAGGTACATCCTAAGTTGAACACATGCACTTGGTTTTAGTTTTTAGAAAATGTATTTAAAAACTAACTCTAAGGAGAGGATTTACAAAGAAAATGTACATTATATGTTAGTAATTTTTGAATAAAACAAAAAAGTCTATAATAATATATAATAATATAATGTATACATTATACACAATAATTACAAATTACACAAAATAATACATTATGTATACATTATAATACTATAGTAATAATGTATTCTGTACAAAGTATTGTATATTAATGTGTAATGTAATAATGTGTCCTTAAATTCATAGTGACCACCAATCAATGAATTTTTCAGTAAAGAGTAATTGTGGATCGGTCAAAATTAACACAAATTTTAAGTTATTTGTGTCGAAATTTCGACAGTGTTTATTGACATCATCAGGCTGTTGTGTGTTTGGCATCAGCAAAAATTGTCCTGATGATGATAATAAACATTGTTGAAACGTCAACACAAATAACTTAAAATCTTTGTTATCTTTGACCGATACTCACTAACCCTCCACTGAAAAAGTAATAATGTATATTGGTATTTCCAACATTACCAGCTGAAGGTGCTGTTAAAAGGTTTTTAGAAAGTCAATATTTACAATAATGTTAGACTTTGTTCCCGACACATTAGACATTAGTTTTGGGTAATCAATAAAGCATAACGGACACTTTTCTATTAACTCCTTAGGCCTGAGGCACACCACATTATTTCTACAGTATACCTTTCTATAATCTTGATTCATCTCGACAGAAACGCATAGTCTCCACTTTCAATATTCAAGATTTCGAGTTCGTCTGGATACCAGATATCATTTATCTTCACATGGACATTTGTGATTTCGAGATGATCAAATCTAGGCAAGGTATAATAAACTTATGCTCGTAATATTCCTAAAAATATTTGTTACATCATACGTAAAGGGAGTTCCAGTGACTCCTCATTTCTCAACACACTCATACTGTCTATTCTGACCTTCTTGAGTTTAACTTCTCCAATTCATTAATCAATTGTAATCAATTGTAGTCATCTTAAATTTGGGAAACAGTAGCCTTATGATAAAATGTGTGATAGTCCTAGCTTTATGGAATGAATTAATATCATCATTCTTTTGCTACCCATAGATAAAGTCATTATCCTCAGCCATCGTAAAAGCCACCTTTGTATAGCGGTATAGTCACATTCTCGAAGATCCTTAGACCAAGATGTGCAACACTTCCAGAAACAAAGAACCTGCTGTCTCCTTCATAAACTGACTCAAACCCACTGCACACCTGAGTTAGAGAAGTGTCATTCACGATCGAATGAATTGTTTTGATAAAATCATTTAGATGATAGACTGATCGAATCGATCTTTTAAAAGAGGAGTCAGTCAGTAATACTGCCACAATCTCTGCTAGGATTTCTAATCGATCCTGTCATTTTTGTCTCGTCTTGGTCAGTAGGTAATTTGATCAGTTAATGACTGAATCATTTGCTTTGTATATCTTATTTAAATCACTTACTGATTCGATCAGTGAACGAGTTACCACAGGATGTTTCCAGTAGAGATGTCTCTGACTGTCATTTCAATCTCAACTCAGTTATTTCAATCAGTTAGCTAAGTTAATCTCATCTGCAGTTCGCAAGTCATTAGAGTGCCTCACTTTCTATCTCATTCTTTATTCTCCAGTTACAAAGAAACATGAATGAGATATTTTATTAGTGGATTGGTGGCACTAATTTCCTTTTTTTTAGAGTGAACAATATTTTACTAATTTAAGAACTCACTAGACATATAGAAGTGTTCATATTTATGGATCATATAATTTTACATGTATGAGACAGTACCAAAAATATCGTTAGGCAATAAGTATTTATGAATTTTGCTTTTTTTATGACAGGAAAGTATAAATGAAACTCCTTATTTTGAAATTAATAAATACTTTTTTCTTTATCCGTGCTGCGACTACGTCTTTGATGTCTTACGACATGTTTCGGGAACACGTTCCCATCATCAGGTAAAATGCATGAGTGCGCACTGTTACGTGGACTGAGTTCTATCATACTCATTGTGTTATGTGTTTATGTGTTGATGTGTTTTAATTATTATATTATTGACACGTTCGTTATGAACTAGAAGAAAAAAACGATTTTACCTGATGATGGGAACGTGTTTCAGAAACATGTCTTAAGACATCAAAGACGTAGTCGCAGCACGGATAAAGAAAAAGGTATTTATTAATTTCCTTATTTTTGTACAAAACTGTTATCATATTTGTATTAATGCATCATTAGACTTTTTTAACAAAGTTTTGTAATAGACTGGCACTAAAGGGTTAAAACTGTTTTTTATAAGTTTTATTTATATCTATGCCTAACTGCCTAACGTTTTACATAATAACAAAAAGTAACTTACAAATGGTAATAAAAGTAATAGTACTCTTGATAAAAATATTAAATATTTTTATCTCATTGTATAGAAACGTTCATGATATTAATTGAAGATTCCTCCTCCTCCAATCATCCAATACAACACAAGCTGTCAGCCTTCAGAACAATGATACACAGACTATACAAGATTCCACTAGAAGAAAGAGACTATTAAGATGAATAAAACAATCACATATCTAGCAGAAGCCATTGGATAAAAAAGAACACAAATAACAAACTCCTACACAAAACAAACAACAGAGGAAAACAGAAAACAATAAATTCATAACACTAACACAGGCCTATCAATAATTACACTGAAGAAATAGCCAGCAAATTAAACAAAGCAGGATACAGCATTGCATACAGAACTACAAACAAAACAGAACTCACATAAAAAAAAACTCACAAACAGCTGAACAAATTTGATTTACCTGGTTTTACAAATTAAACTGCTCAGAATGTAACAAATTGTATATATGTAAGACAGGAAAAAAATTCCACAACCAAACCCACCTTTGCAAACAATCTCATTGAGGCAGATCATCCATGCACAAACATTAACAACAACATGAAAATTCTACACATGCACACTAAAGAACAAAAACTAGACACTCTTGAACAACTAGAACTATACAAACACACAAAAAGCATAGAAACAACAACCTAATTAAAAAGACACAATTTAAATCACATATACTATCTGACCATATTGCACAAAACACACACACATATACACACACATACACACACACATACACACACACACACAACAAACTTTGGAATGATGACCCCACCACCAAAACCAAGATAGTGCTTCTAGCGGCAGCCACTGATGAAGTTCATAATGAGGAAAATTAGTTCAGACAGTGAGGTAAAAATATTTTAAATTTTTATCTAAATTAAATGTGTTCCATATCAGAATAATTTAGTACAGTTACAGAATATTTTATTTATTACAGAATAACTATTATTACAGAACTTATTAATTAACAGGATTGCTGAACCAACCACAGGGCTATGATATGTAACACCGATGAATAGTTTTATTACATCTGTAACATTTTGTAACATATCTCATGTCTTCTGTATTTACCCATTTACACACAGTATGGGATGATGTAACCCATACATAATTCTGTTAATATTCTCTTACGTTAATGAATGACTTAATGACAATTTATGTAATATAACTTGCAGAGAAACATTAGCTAGAATTTTTAAGTTAATCACAACAAAGTCTAAGTTAAATAAAGGATTTTAGCAATAATGTAATCATAACAAGTATCCTATACAGTATAATACATTAATTTTGCAAGAGATTAATAAAAAGTCTAAACTAGTGTTGACTAATAGAGTGGTAAAACAAGTGCACAGACTTTCAGCTACGTTGTTCAATGTATATTTACAAATGTGATCAAGCAATGGAAGATTGAGAATAAAATTATATGCTACAAAACCTTTGTTGTTCACTGATGACCAGGCAATACTTCAGAAGAACAATGGCACTCTGCAAAAGCGTACACACTGCTTGAACCAATTATGTGAGACATGACATGTAATTATTAAATATTTCATAAAATATAAAGGACATGGTCTTTACAGGGAAATGTCTAGCGTGTTTTAACATAAGATTTGAAATAAAATATTAGAATATGTTTCATTAAATATAAGTATATCACTACCGACTTGGAACATAAAAACCACATCCTAAACGAACAGACACAATTCAAATCACACATATTATTCAAACATATCACACCCCACACACACAACATTGTCGCCAAGAACAAGATGGACAATGTTGTTCTCGCCAAGAACAGGACGGACAGCGCTCCGAGTGGCAGCCTCTGACTAAGCTTATAATAAGCAAAAACTGGTTCAGGCTATAAGGTAAAACTTTTACATTTTTACCAATAAAACTTTGTGTTCCAAGTCGGTACTGATGTACTTATATTTAGTTAATCAACGGACATGTCTTGGACAAAAAAATCCAAGAATAAGTTTCACGTTTCAGTTTTCTAAATCAGTGGTTCCCAACCAGTGGTATGCGGAGGGATCCAAAGTGGTACGCATGAAGACCGAGCAAAGAAAACAGTATTTACTTAACAAAATAAAATAAAAATTTATTTCAAAACAACAATAAATTTCCATCGGACATAATTTAAAATGGTTACCCTAACGTATATACTATAACGTATACACTATAGAATATAGTATAAAGTTTAGTTTATACTTTTTTTAGCATAGAACCAACCTGAAATTAATTTTAGAAATCAGTTCCCGTTTTGTAAATTCTAGGTATTAGATTTAAATAATTATACATAACTGGGAATAATAAGGTATACTATATATGTTGTATTAAGTTTTTTATTGAGAAAACCCCAATAACCTTTCTTTAAGCTCTGGTGGTACTCAAAATGAACAAGACCAAAGTGGTATGCGGGTACGGAAAGGTTGGTAACCAGTGTTCTAAATTATGATATTAGTTACCAGATGTAAAGATATTAAAAAATAAAATTTGAAGAGACACCAAATAACGTATCTACAATGTATCTTGTCCAATACATCTTGTTTTTAAAATCTTATCTAAAAGATAGAGGAAACATTGAAAAATAGGTCTAAGTCCGATACAAAAGTGAAATTCTATAAAGTAACAGCAGTAGGCTATAAACATTTTTAAACCTGGATGATAACAGGGAAGGAAACAGATCATTCAGTCTAGAGATGAACAATGTAGTTCATTGAAACAAACTGATCATATTTATGTTGGTCATATTGGCAAACTAGTTCAATAGTTCAATCCGTCAGACACCCCTTTTCTAAAATTTTTATAGAGCTTAAAAGAACAAAAAGAGACTAGGAAACATTTTTCCTCTTTCTGTTCATCTTAGGTTATAGGCCAGGAATGACCGGACTCCTCGTGCACTTGAGATCATATCAAAGCGCATGAAGTTAAAATGAAGATAAAATTAGGGTTATTAACTGCTCCTGAAACTCATCTTGGTGTTAAATTAAGGCATATTTTTGTTGCCCTTAATGCTAACCTTCATAATTTACTTAAGATATTTAAAATAATATTTAGCTTTTTTATTAAATATTATTATCTACAATCAGCATATTTTTATATACAATATATACAATCATCATTTTACATATTTTTATTTTACATATGAGCTAGAAATTATTGGTTTTTACTATACTTTTAACCCATTCGGTCGATTGCGGTGAAACGGCCAGTACGCTTATTTGGACCCGGTTAGTTGCGCTCCTCCTATTATACTGAACGCAATTGAAAGCATTTACTAAATATTAGTACCCACCTTGCCGAATGCAATAGAAAGCTGTGCGCTGTTTAGTGTCTTGCGTCACAATGAACCACACTCGATTCTGTACGCGCACTTTTATGCACGAACGATGCCGCTTTTATGTCGGCGAATATTGACCGAGTGCATAGTCATTACGTATAAATTGCACCGCGAAAATGACGTCATTTTCAATGTCACCAACGTGGATACCCCATATAAATATAACGTCCATTCGCTACCACTTCGCTCAACACATTCGTGTGGAAGCAGCGACTTATTGTATAAACTATAGCTTTACGCATACTTTCATCGTAATGGAAGACGCAGATTCGTTTATATTAAATAATTTACGTACGAATGGGGATAAGAAATTCAAACAGCATGAAATTGTATCCGAAAAATGTTACAAGATTAAGGCAAAAAATAAGGCATTGTTTGATTTTGACTGGGGTTCGATTTATGAACGAACGCGCTTCAACGAACATTTGTTGAGTTTAGTTGTGAGAAAAGAGTGTTTTTTACGTTTAATATTAGATGTCGACTGTATTTCCTGTAAAGATAGAAGAGCAGACGACAATCACCTTACGCATCTGAACGATCTAGATAAATTGACAAAATTGGTATTTTTCATTGACAAGTTTATACGATCACATTTTAAAATACAAAAAAATACCAAAACGTTTTTAACGCGTCGTAAACACGGATTCCATCTTATATATTCAGAACTGTTAATCGATCGTATGTGTTATTTGGACATTTTAAAAAAACTTTCGACGTACATAAACGATACAAAAACAAAATTTCAAAATATTCTATATTAGACTGCATTATTTTGGACGATAAAATTACCAGTTTTGTTTTACCGTTTGGACGTGGCCACAGAAATATATACGTCCTGAATTGTGAAGATGAACTCCTGAACCGGGTCAAGTTTAAACCAGTGCCGCAACTGACAGTGTTTTTTACTAATGGGCCGCAACTGACCACGGTCCGCCATACACCGTCACACTAACACAAAAGCCGTGCGGTACGCCTTGGTCCTTAACGGACTGTTGAGCGGAGGTTTAATTTAAATTTAAACCAGTGCTAAAGAACGGGTCTGCAATAATTTGCACGTTCAATATTACACCTCACACTCCATTCAACACTCGTGTATTACTTTATATCTAATCTTAATAATTAAATACAAGATTTGAATTTATATAGTGTCTTTTAAAAAATGTTTATTAATTTAATTATTTATTTTGTTATTTATGTTCATTGATCAATGAATATATTTCTTATCTGATTGATGCGTCGACCGTAGATAGTAATCAGTAGAAATACTCCTTTTGATGGTTCGGCTCAGAATAGATGATGTTGACCAATAACGTTGACTGATGATCCTGGACAATTAGAGATGCTGTAGCTACTATGGTGCACAGGTCAATTCACTGTTAATTAATTATTTATTAATTAATTATTGAATTAATTAATTATTACGCAGCGAGCTTATTTATTGATCCTTACTAGTTCCTCTACTACTGCGGACAACTTCGCGAACTGTTTATTTAAATAAATACTTTGCGTTGTGGTGCAATTTAGCTCGTATTTAACACACGTCTTGCGTATTTAATGCCCGAACGAAGAGTGCTCAATTCCCTCATTCTGAGTTGGCGTCTCCTCTTAATACAGGATTGTGATTGGTTGTTCCACTTGAAACAATATCGAACAAGTCGGTCAAACGCTCCTTAACAAGTTTGAGATGGTAGAGAATTACTGGCTAATTTCATACTTCCTCTGTTTGCAAATCGTTTGATTACAGGTATTTGCAAACGTGATTTCAAAGATCCGACCACAGAATATTATTGCTTTGGTCTTTCTCTGTATGTGTGTGAAAACACCTAATTCGTACCTAGCCTAATTCTCTAGTTATACCTCTTGGCGTTCTTATTCTGTATAACTTCTTTAAATGTTAATTATATTAGTTGATATTTTGGCTACTTATAGAGCTTTAATTGCTGAACACTATGCAGGTTTTAGAATTGCCGTATATTTATTAGTTTTGAAGATATTGCAGTTTTAATAAATAAAATTAATTGAATAAAATGTCATGTCTGTTTCCGCATCAGTAGTGGCAGTGGCTATGTTAGACAGAGATGGCTGTGATTATTCCCTCTCTATCTTGCTTACGCCGATAGACTAGCACGGTTTGACACTTTCATATAACGATCTGATAGGTCGACTATATGAATCTTTATAATATATATATTGAAAATTTTTTAAGTTTACGAAATAATCAAGTCAATAAAATAGGAATTTAAATAAAAATTAAGCCGACTCATCCGAAAAAACAAATTCTTTTGTTAAAAATAATGTAAATAAAAGTAAGGAAAACATATAAGATATTCCTTATATATTGATTTTTGGCTTCCTTGTGTACGTATGGGATGCGTCGGGTTCCTTCTGACATATAATGTCTGTCCATTTTGCGTAAAATTTTGCGTCCACTTGACTAGAGTGGATTTCGAGTGTTCGTCTGAGAAGTTAGCCTGTATTTTGAGTTTACAAAGTTCATTTTTGAAACGGTTGTTCGCAGATAAAGGTCGATCCAAACATTTGAAGCATTGATCTTGCGAAGTTTCTTATTTCCTTGAAATCATCACTCAATGAGATCCGAGTGAAAAGCGTGATTCATTCACGGCAGCCAGACGGACGAGCACATTAACGACGTAAATGTTTTAAACTTGTATAAAATATTATAACATTTTACTGATCTTTTTTTGGTTTAGTTATTTAGTAAAATGTTATAATATTTGAAGTATTTTGACGCTCTATTTAAAAACTGCACGCAGCACCGGCCGTGTTGCCGCGGGCCGGACAATAAACCTTCGCGGCCCGAATCCGGCCGGCGGGGCGTGGTTTGGAGACCCCTGTTGAAGAGGATCCGAATCACTTACTGTTTGCTCTTTTGTCCCGCCTATAAGTTCTCAGTTCTACTTATCCAATCTTTGCAGCTGATTAAACATGATACAACTAAGCTTCTGTGTATTCACAAGTAGCGCCTTCATTTAATTAATATTTTACCTGCTGTAGACGCGATTACCTTCACAGAACGTCAACGGTTTCAATCGTAATCTTAGCTAAAATAAGGAGAAAATAAAATGCTATTATCAGCTTAAGGGGAGACTGTAGTCAAATGTTTCAAAAAATTAACATTTTTATTTTTGCATATTTCTATTGTTTCTTATTTTCTTAACAATTTGATATGCAATATGCCTAGCATAGACTACATAGCCTATTATTTGTATCAAACATTATTATCATATTAGACTATTGTATTTTGTTATTACTTGATACAATATAATATAATATATTATAATATAGTATAATATAATATAATTATGGATATTATTTTTATCATAGAAATTACAGACGATTTTCTTCCTGGTGACATGCTGTACTTTCTGAGAATTTCCTCCAGTTTTACTACAAATCTTGTAAATTAGTGTTTTTTTTAGTTAGGCACAACTATTTTTCAAACTATTACATTTATCAGTACGCAATTTTCGTTATTTGGACAGCCTTTTATGCTAAAGGTGAATAATCTATTATTATATTTATATTTGTTAGCCTATATAAAAATATTAAAAAATTAATATTATCAAATTATAGCACACTTTTTCAATTGATTAAACAAAAATGTATTATATCTTGTACACGAAGTCAAATACTTGAGTTATTTTGGGTGTTTCTTATTCACAAAGTAGTGTGTTTCAATAATCCTAAAAAAATGCAGCTGAATAGCTGCGATAGCTTTTAAATAAATAGTACTTAAAATCATCAAACTTACGAGGTGTGATCAAAAAGTATCACGATTGATACTGGCAATGCCAAGTCAGCTGAGCTGGCTCCAAAGAAACGACACATACGTTTACTTTATAGTATACGAATTACTCGGTATAAGTTTTATAATAACAATTGATCTGGTTTGTTTAGAAACGCCCATTGTTGTGTTGTGTGTTAATTGCATTTGGTGAATTTACCATGTCATAAAAATTGATCGGAGAATTTGTATCAGATTTTCCCCAAAAGTTGGTGAAACATGTAAAGATACATTTGGAAACTTACAAAAAGTATATGGGGAAAATTGTATGAGCCGTACACAGGTTTATGAGTGGTTTCAGCGTTTTAAAGATGGGTGTGAAGTGAATGTGTTGAGTGTGACGAGCGTTCAGCAAGGCCTTTAACCAACAAGACTGACAACAACGTTGAGTTTCTGCGTGCTGCTGTGCGAGAAAATCGCCGAATCACTATTCGTGAGCTAGCAAATGATTTAAATATTAGATTCGTATCAGTTCAGTCCATTCTTAATGATGAGTTGGTAATGAGATGTGTTTCTGCAAAGTTTGTACCAAAAGTAGCCACTGCTGACAAAAAAGATGCCCGGCTATCAGTCGCTCAAGACCTGCTTGAATGTGCTAAAACCGATGAGAACTTGATTAGATCGATCGTAACTTCATTAAATCTCGTAGTGTGGGAGAGACGGGCTCTACGGTCCCCTCTTAATAACTTTTTCATATTTAATACCATTATCAGACGTTTTAATAAAATCAAACGTTTCGTAGTAACGTGATAGCTGAAAGAACACAACTCGAAGCGAATTAACGACAGTCACACTGCTCTCAGCAAAACGCAACGCATTTATTTGGATTAGTCGCAGTAGCGGACTAAAGGGGGGGTAGACCGCCCGGGGCCTCACTTAGTAGAGGGCCTCCAAATTTAGAAAATTAAGTTTAAGATGAAAACAATTTATTTAAAACCTCTCATCAGAATCAGGTCAGTTACTCGAATGAGCGAATTCACAAAAAAGTGCATCACATATAGCGTGAGTGAACAAAACCGTGAGTGACATCGAAGACAACTACGCGTACAACTATACAGGTAAGTAACTTAGCGTGTGTTATGCACTGAAACTGCTTACTGACTTGCCAAGTATTGTTTGCAGCAATGACAAATTTTTAAAACTTTGTAAAACCAACTGAAATTTTATAAAACCGTGGCTGTCCCCACATTCCTGTATGCTAGTGACATATGGACTGTTGGTAAAAGGGACATGCAGAGGATTCAGGCAGCCGAAATTAAATTTCTAAGAGGGACGCAAGGTTGTTCTTTCTTGGATCGTAGATGGAACGAAGACATTGGACGCGATTTAAACATTGTATCATTGTACCAGAAGATTGAAGACCACAGAAGGAAATGGTGTGAACACTTGAATCGAATGCCTGATGTCCGTCTACCAGTGGTTGCCTTGGGTTATCACCCTACTGGGAAGAGAGATGTCGGTAGGCTAAGGACGAGATGGGTTCCTGAACAGGTCTGAGGCCTTGTCCTTGGAGTGGTGATGATGACAATAAATTTGTTTTGCAGTATATAAGTTTACTGTTTATTATAAAGTATCGTAATAAATTTAATGCAATCTATAAATAATACTTCTATTATTTCTTTAAAGTTTGTATTTACAATAAAAAATTTGACTATTATTTCAAACATTACTATAGCTTCTTATAAAGTGTCCTAACTAGATGTATCAGTACAGTGATTAGACAATAAATATATAAACAGTAAAGTGTTTGTGCTATATATCAGTAAAAGATAAATTGCATTATAAACACCCGTCTTATGGGAGGGGGGACTTAGAAGGAAATCCGCCGCGGGCCTCCAGTGGCCTAGTTACGCCACTGATTAGTCGTAATTTATATTTTAATTAAATGGTTCGAGAAACCGAAACTCTATTGATAAGGGAATCTAGTTAAATATTGATGACAAACATAAAACAGAAGTTTAATTAAATCTCTGCGATAAGGATTGCGAAATATTTAACGTTAACGTGGCCAGTAGTATTGCGACACACGTGGATACGTGTTCGCGGCGTGGTCACGATAATTGTTCGTCGCGTATTTGCAAGTATAATGTAGACAACGTAAATAGACTGAACTGCTGTATAATGTTATCGTTTGACGATAACAGTTGTGCGTCGATACAGTCACTAGTCACGGGACCCGAGAATTCGCACGTAATTGTGAAAAGTGAATTCGCCTAATTGGTAGGCCTATACGTACTCTGTGTGTTTTCTTGTTGTTGTTGTTTGTCGTACGCCTGATTAGCCGGCTCCTTGTTTTGAGAACAAATCTATTTTAATTTGTCCAAAATGACACGGCACTGGTCACGGTTAGATTTCGCGGGCACGATGATGTTCTCCAGTGTAATGGCTTGTTGTGACTTGCAGAATTACAAGTAGCCTATGTTGCCGTAAAATGCTGTATCATGTTGTCTTACTGAGCAACGAACGTTTGGGAAACCTGACCATCTGGTTAGTATAACAGTTGGCTTCGGGTTGAAGGACCAAACACCGTCCCGAAATACCACAGCTTAAGTCTACGAGATCACCTGTAAACAGCCACGTAATAGGGCCAGGGGTGCCCACAGCATGGTGCAATGGTGCAAGTCGCACTACTGGAATTTGGAGGATGGAATGCAATTACAAAATCAAGTTACATTATCTTGACAAGGCTTAACATACTACTAATTATTTTAGGCCAAGTTTGACTATATTTCTCACAATTTATTTATTAATTAGGCATACTAGAAAACATTTTGTTATTGATAAAAGGAATAACATTGGTACTTTGATTCCAATAATTGCTGAAATGGCTTTAGTTTTTCAAAACTTTTTGGATAAAGCCCCAAGATCCACTGTTAACTGAGGGTTATTCCATACCTCTGTATTGTGATACCCCCTACCCACGAAATCAAATTTTTTGCAGGGAATTTCAGAATACTTGTGGGGAATTGCACCATGACTTTGGGGGGGGGATGAGCTCCTCTGATTAGGCCTAGCCGAATACTACAGTGCCAGGTTTTTTTAACTATTCATTTGGCATTTCGTTTCACTTTAACATTTTCAGGATATATCATATATACAAGTAATACAATATACGTTTACATTGGATGACATATTAACATATATCGCACACAGAGAAACACGAGGGTCATTCAATAATTAAAGAGATAAATAACTGTAGACGAGAAACGGTTATTTAATCAGTATGACAATTTTTTTAATTTTCAACATAATCCCCAACAACATTAGTACAATTCTTCGTATTATTTGAATTAGCAGCCATCCTTACTATTTCTTATATAAAGTTGCTAAACTGCTACAATTTTTTGTTCAGACAAAGCTTTTCGTCATCTCTGACATCATCCGATTTTTTGTTCATGTCTGAACAAAAAATTGTAGCAGTTTAGCAACTTTATAAAAGAAATAGTAAATTAGTACAATTGTCCCATGTCTGAATAAGGATTTTCATGCCTTATTTTGAAACATCAAAATTTGTATCTTAACGAGTAGCTAATAAGTATAAAATTCTGCCGTTTAAACTTGAAGTATATATACCGTAGAGGCTACAATGAAAATTTCAGTTCTTTTTCTTTTGTAGTTCCTGAGAAAAAAAACATATATTAAACAAAATCAATTTTCGGAAACAGCATTTTCAATTTATTACGAGGGCCATTAAATGAATTAAAGACAAATAGCTGTAGACATGAAACGGTTTATTTAATTAGTATGATATTTTTTTTACTATTCAACATAATCCACAGCAACACTGATACACTTGTCCCATTTCTGAATAATCTTTTTTATGCAGACTGCAAAGAAATCTTTTTTGTTGTTGTCAGAGCCATTTTAGGACACTTTCTTTGATCTCGTTGTTGTTATGAAACTTCGTACCATGTAACGCTTCCTTGAGTGGACCACACAAGTGGAAGTCAGACGGAGCCATCCCTGGACTGTAGAGAGGGTGAGGTAGAATCTTCCAAGCCAAATGATTGACGGTTTCACTTGTTAACTGGGCTGTGTGTGGACTGGCGTTATCATGAAGGAGAATGATGCCTTTGCGCAGAAATCCAGACGCGTTTCCGCATCACTACCGGCTTTACTTTATTGATAAGCATGTCACAATAATTTTTACTGTTTATTGCCCATGGATCAACTAAAAATTCACCAAAAAGTTGAAACCTTTACAGGACGTCCAGAACGGTGCTCGTCAGTCAATAAAGTTCAGTCACCATTTTTGAACGGTTCAAAAGGGGAAGACCCCGAAGTAGATTCGAAGGCCAGATAGGGGAGGACCTCGGAAAGTTGAACATGAGGAACTGGAAAGCCAGGGCACGCAATAGGGAGGAAAGGAATCGACTCTTGGAGCAGGCTAAGACCCACCAAGGATTGTAGAACCCATTTTTAGGATTCTAAAAATTTCCCAGTCCATATAGCTTTTTCCGTATTTTTTGTTTATACAAGAGCAAACTTTAGCTGGTTTTCACCTATAGAAAGCAAAAAAAAAAAAAAGGGTTCAAGTAAGTCCAAAACTTCAAGAGGACTCGCCTTCGTTAAATGAGAATTTGACGTTGTAAGCAAAACAATTCTATCAAACAGCCGATTAGAACTCGTTACAGGAATTCCAACTTAAAGTTCTGAAACTAACGTACTCAGCCTACCAACTGTTTTTCTCTACAGCTATTCTCTTTAATTATTTATAGATTCTCATAATATACATTAAAGAAAACTTACGTTACTGACTAACTGCATGTATACATAGACCTATTGAAAACATTGTAGATACAAATTTTCAACTAACATATTAAACGTTGGACACATTGATAATATTCCCACAAAACATACACAACACCGCCCCACCAAGCAATCCAAGCACAGTTAGCTCAGCAGAAAGAAGTCAACATGGCTGATGATGGCTCTACAGTTTAGTGCTCTAAACTTGTTTTCTGAGTAAATACATAGTGATTTTCCATGTAAGTAACATTAATAATTTAACAGTTGAGTAAAAATTACTGCTTACAGATAAACATAAATAAATATGGTCCGCGTGCGTATTTGTACGAAGGTCAGTTGAAACGTTCGCGGAGCGATATCTATAGCTCAGTGGTAGAACTAAAATCTTTCGTGTGCTGCAAGATGTACATTTCGCCTGAACACCTGTTAATTTCCAGATATATCTGTCAATTCATTTACTTTTTACCATATGTTTGAAATTTTCCTGTCACGCGTGTTTTTAAAATGGACAAAATCAAACATCGTGTTGTGATGAATTCTCTGTTAAAAACGTTTTAGCGCCAATCGAAACGAAATTGTAAATGTGTTAGGAGATGGTGGGCCTTCAGAAACAACGATAAGTGGGGCTCACTCGAGTTAAGACATGGTCGTATACGCAGTGAAGACGATCCCAGCAGTGGACTTCCAAACAGTGTAACAATGTGTTAGGAGATGCTGAGCCTTCAGAAACAACGATAAGTGGGGCTCACTCGAGTTAAGACATGGTCGTATACGCAATGAAGACGATCCCAGCAGTGGACTTCCAAACAGTGTAACAATGTGTTAGGAGATGCCGAGCCTTCAGAAACAACGATAAGTGGGGCTCACTCGAGTTAAGACATGGTCGTATACGCAGTGAAGACGATCCCAGCAGTGGACTTCCAAACAGTGTAACAAATGTGTTAGGAGATGCCGAGCCTTCAGAAACAACGATAAGTGGGGCTCACTCGAGTTTAGACATGGTCGTGTACGCAATGAAGACGATCCCAGCAGTGTACTTCCAAACAGTGTAACAAATGTGTTAGGAGATGCTGAGCCTTCAGAAACAACGATAAGTGGGGCTCACTCGTGTTAAGACATGGTCGTATACGCAATGAAGACGATCCCAGCAGTGGACTTCCAAAAAGTGCATCAAAAAATGGCATTATTGAAAAAATTTCGTAGGGTGTTGGAAGACCGCATATTAAGGAGTGGATGACGTTGCTGAAATCATAGGCATCTCAAATGAGCGTGTGCAAATAACGCAAGAACTTGGTGTGAAGAAGCCTTGTGCAAAATGGCTGCCGTATCTGGAGTTGTTGAATTTTTTGGGCGTCCAATACGGGGGGAGGGGATCATCTTCAATTCTCGTTCGAGCACGTTTAAACTCAAGTGCCCACATACAAACCTTTGGTTTTGAAGTTCCAGCATCTCCTGACACATTTACATTTTCGTTCTGAATTTCCGTTGGCGCTAAACAATTTTTAACAAAGAATGACACCACGATGTTTGATTTTGTCCGTTTTTCAAAACACGCATGACACATCAATATTAAACAACTTCTAAACAATGAATAAATTGATAGATAGATTTGGAAATTAACAGGAGATCACATAAAAAAAAAACCTTGCAGCACACAGATATGCTTACCGTGTTAACTTATGGAGCGGGACATACTTGGCGTTCCAAACGCTCCTTCTCCTCCCCACTCTTCCACTCACGTGTCATTCCGCATTCACTCTTCGTTGATGGTTGATCTAAGTTTTATTGATTACTGAATTAAATTCATTATATTTGTTACTTGTTACTATTGTTATTACTGTTATTATTATTATTTATAAAAAAAAATGTTTGACACCGAATTATTTATTAACGAGATAAGTGTTCGTCCGGCACTTTGGGACATGGCACTTAAGGACTACAGCAATAGGGAGGTAAAAGCAAAATTGTGGATTGAAGTAGCTTGTGTCTCCGTGGAAAATTGGGAGCAATTATGTAAAGAAGAAAAGAACAAACAGGGTAAGTTATTTTAAATTTACTATTTAATATTTAAGTTCAATCACTTTCTGCTACTGTTCGTTTCCTGATGTATATAAAATATTTAAAATTTGTATTTACTTTACCTCAAGATGTTTTTTCCCTTATTTGGAACATGTTTCAAGAGTTATTGTGCTCTCATCCTCGATAATAATATTTAAGTTATATAGAACATTTAATTATTTTTCAATTATGTGAATCCAGTTTATTTATTTATAGCTAGATGGTGGGAAACAGTACTAAAATTATACTACGGGAGAACTAAAAATGTGTTTATAACTTCATTACAATAAATTTATTATTGTTACATTCATTTATGTCTATACTACTAAACAAAATACACTTTATTTTTGAAATATAAAAGTCTATGCCAGTAAAAATATTTGTACAATGATTAAATCATATCATACTGCCATGGAACACTTCCTGCTGGTGCAGCGAAATAGTCAGCAAATATATCCCTGTTTCTTTTAGAACTCAAAGATGATACTCCCGTACCGACCACTGTTATATTTTCCAAAGGGCAAGTTAGAGTATCGTCGAATTGGAAACCATCTCTTACTCTAACAAAATTGTGCAACACACAGGCAGCTAAAACAATTTCTTTAACAAAATCTGGATCCAAAGAAATAGACGTGTGAAACACTCTCCACTTGTTGGCAAGTATGCCAAAAGCACATTCCACAAAACGACGAGCTCTTGACACCCTATAGTTAAAAACTCGTTTCTTGTTATCAAGGTTCTGTCTCGAATATGGTCTGACAACATGATGGCTCATGGCAAAGGCTTCGTCAGCCACAATAACGTGGGGAACTGGTGTATTGTTTCCAAATTTAAGTAATGGTTTACTGTCAGGTAAATTAAGTGTTTGGTTTATTAATTTTTTATACAAGACAGATTGTCTGAAAATGTTAGAGTCAGAGGATTTCCCATAACATCCAACATCTACTACAGTAAAACAATAATTGGCGTCAACTAAAGCCAACAAAACGATAGAGAAAAAGTGTTTATAATTGAAAAACTGTGATCCGCTCCCCTCAGGCTTCATCACTCACACGTGCTTTCCGTCTAAGGCACCAACACAGTTGGGAAAATTTGTTCGGGTTTTGAATTCATCAGCTATTTTTATCCATTCTTCGCTTGTTGGTAGTTTCATGACCTTTCTCTTCAGGTTAGTCCATATCACTTTGCAAGTCTCCCGTACGATTTTACTAATCGTAGATCTTCCAATACGAAAATCAAATGATAATGATTTGAAAGTATTCCCGGTTCCAAGGTATCTGAAAAAAAGAAATCAGTTTTTTATATTCTTTGATTTATTCATTATTTAAATACTTTTCAATTTTTTGTTTCATATTTCAGTGAAAGAACTACAAAAAAATGGACATCTTTAAGAGATGCGTTTATCAGAGAGATGCGAGGCCAAACAATGCCAAGTGGAAGTGTTCTAAAACTAAGAAAGAAGTATATATATTTTGATCAGTTACTGTTTCTTTCTGGCGCAACGGAAGACAAAGGGTAAGACACATTCACTAAACGGAAGTACAGTAATTAGGCTATATTTACTTACAATGCTTATTAGACCATTTATAGGACGGTGGTATAATAATTTACCATTTACAAAAATGTTTTTTTCCTAAATGTTTATAGCTATAATAATTCAGCAACAGCATAATATTATAGTTAAACACCTCTAAAATGGCCATTCTGCTTTTTATGGACAGTAAACCTAGTTGTTTTTAAATTAAGAGTGGAAAATCTTGCACGTGGTAAAATAGTATACCAGTGAGCGTTTCCATACATGAGTTTGGTGGTACGTTTTATTTATGTTGCCAGTTACATACTCATTGTAAATGTGTAATTTTGTGTGAACATGCTGACATAAGAAAAATATTGGTTATCTCTTTTACTTATTATTTATAGTGTTGATTTTATTTTCACTCTTGAACTCTTTTAGTGACTTTTTAAATATTTAATTTGATATTTTTTTAAATTATTATAATTTATTATAAACTATTATACCACCAATTCCTTCTTACTATTTAGCTAAAATCTTCCTCCTAAATATACCTCCTCTGGTATATTATTTTTCCAACCTTTTAGAAAAAAACAAAATAAATGAATTCAGAAAAACATGTTGGTATCGTATACTTAAGTCTATAGGTCCGAAACACTAAAATGCAAAATCTCAGGTCAACACAGCTACCAGAACCTTATGTCCTATAAAGGGTTAATTTCACTTTAAAATAAAAGTTTAAATCTACTAATCAAAATGAAAAGCTAAACTGAAATATAAAATAAATGTACACAAAAAAATGAAAGCCATCAGACAATTTTTCCTATTCATTTAAATATCATTAAGTTAAAGTCTTATACACATTTACCTTAGCCAGTTATCTACCTTACACGCGCGCACACGCACACGCAAACGAACACACACACAGGCTCAAAATTATAAAATAAAAATATTATTGTTCTGTCACATTTATAATTTTTGAGAAATCGTGTTTTAGAGAATATTAGTGTAATTAATCATTTCAGGTCAACAAAAATCTTGCCTGATTCGCCAAACCTGACTGATAATCAGCAAGTGAATGAAGAGAATGATGAGGGTCTCTCAACTAGAGGAACGGAACATGAGAGAACACCGCATAGTGCGCAAAAAAGAAAACAGTCTCCATTTGAAATGGCTATTTTGAAATACATCTCGAAGGAGAAACCGTTTGATGAGGAGGAAGAGGCAGACAACAATTTTTTACTGTCCTTCTTGCCGATGTTCAAGAAACTTCCAGTCGAGAGGAAGCTGTGGCCTCGAATGAAAATGACGGAAATAGTACAACAAGCTATGATTGCACCTTCTTTCAATCCAACGTTTCCAACTCCTGTTCAACCTCCCCATTTCCCTAATCAGTTCCAAGCACCAAATTTTCAAAATTTTCCACCACCTTATCAATACGCGTATAACCATCCTGAATATGCAACTGTAGCAAGATCCGATTTTTATACACACCCTCACCGCAATGAGCAGCCGTCAACAAGTTCAAGTCAAGTTTTTTCCCCAACACCCTCTGACAGTGAAAGTAACCCAGATGTTTTAGTGAGCTTTAGGTTATAACGAGTGAAAGTGCTAATTTACTAATTTGGAGCATTCAAATGTTCTCAAATAACTCAAATTTAATGGATTTACAAGTCTCTATAGAGTAAGTGTGTTGATATACATATATCTTTTATGTGTTAAGGTGCAATGTATTATTGTAACCGTCGGCCTATGTAATAGGAAATAAATTTGGGTAAAGATATCACATTATTTTCTTCAGTCCTTGTTGAGTGGATATCAGGTATTAAAATAAACTTGTGCTACGCCACACAGTCTCTTGGACAATGGAATACAAAAACAACAGATCAGATAACAACATACGACAGAACACACACATACAACCTAACAGATAACAATTTCATTATTTTTTACTTGGCTATCGGGTGTTGAAGTATCGGGCGTTTGCGCTATATCACGTTTCTTCAACAATAGAATACAAAACAGATAAGAACTTAATTATTTTCTACTTTCTTACCTTAAAGTAACAGCTAATCTTTCTTCTGCTCGAATACACAGTCCAAACTTCGTGTTCTGTTTGGAAATGTCACTTTCAATATATGACAACAATTCATTAAATGATGAAACACTCATTCGAAAATAAGAAAAAAATTCGTCTTCATCGTTTTTGAGTAAGCCAACTAACGTATAAAACTGGCCGTGTGTCAGACGTAGAGCATTGATCGGGTGTACACCAAACCTCCTCTTTTTCTTCTTTTTTAAGTAACTTCTCACAGCAACTGCGAGTAACACATCAGCTTCACTCAACGAAGACATATCGAACACTGAAACAGTGCGCGTTAGTCGCCAAGTGTGACACCCCCTCAGGCCTGCGTTTCTGTCGCTGCGCTGCCGGCGTATCGAACGCGGCGACAGAAACGCTAAACGTGACCGTAGACTTAACCTCTTGATTTAACAGTTATGTGAAGTCGGCAAGCATAGGCTATCAGACCGGTACATACATTAAGGCTACGTTGTAGCTCTTGCACGGATAACATGTGATTCGCGTAACATTGTCTTGCACGCACCCGTTCATACACTGTGACACCATCGCGTGTGTAGTATAAACTTTTTTCATATACAATTTTTTTGCATTTATCACTTTCATGTGGGCTACTGTGTATATTAGACGTAAGCATTTTGAAAAGTATGTCCATTTGTTTCTAGTAGGCTTAGATACATTTAGCCTCGTATTAGAACGTGTTACGTATTTCGTCAACTGTATTAAACTACAGTAGTCCTATAGTTTCAACTGAAAGTACAGTTTCTCGATATTGTCTGAAGACTCGCTGTGCACTTGGTGCAACATATTACTATAAAGGTTTTAAAAAACATAAACACTTGGTTGTTTCACAATTTATTCTTAACCTCTGACAATTGTTTCAGCCTTTTAGGCTATTCTTAAAGAGTTGCTAAGAACAATTCACTCAGTGGGTCTTAGCAGACGTTAAGAATGAACTGTGAAACTACCAAGTGTTTATGTTTTTTGAAACCTTTGTACACTTTATACTTTGCCTCATCTATATTGTCATTAAACAGAACACCAGCCACAAAAACTGTGTTCAGTAAATGCGCATTTAAACTAGTCACTGGAAAATTGAATCGAGCCGTTTTATCGAATCGAATTCTCAGTCCCAAACCACAGTACGGTACTATAACTTATTGTCTCCGCTTTACCGAATCAATCGCTTTTGTGAGTCAAGTTCTAAAATACCGACCCGCGTGTAATAAACGGTACTTACTACATTAGGCCACCTGTTGCAATCGTACGACACACAATCAAGGGCTGAAACAGACACGAAAATTCATTACGTCAGATTGTTCTTGAAATGCTCTCGTCAGGATCTTGCCACGACTGTAGACTTATTTAATTTCAATCTATTTAGCACTACGTGCAAAGATTCAGTTAACATATTTCCCTAACAAAGTTATCGTTTATGAGCATTATACAGGAGACCCTTTATTCCGGACATTCGACTTTCGCACTTCCGACATTCAAATTTAATTCCCTTTATTCAGTGGCGTGGCGTGGGTACATAACAGCTGTTGCCGGTTGTGAAAGGCCTAAAACTTAGCTTAAAAATTAATTCGAATTATTCTCAGTACCAAGTGTTTTTTTAGGAACAAAATATTCTTTTTAGACTATTTTCTACATTTCGCTGGCAGCAGAAGGGTGTCCCGGTTCAGCGGGATCTGACTCCATTATACTTATACAGAATAAACGAGGACAAAAATAATCGTATTAATAATAATAAAGGCAAACAGATAAACACATAACTAAACGAAAAAAACATAAATAGATACGTACTGGTAGTAACTGCTGCACGTGAGTTCCGAAAAGAACACAGCTGTTAATTGAGCGTTTTGCCGGTTTATACAGCGGCAACACATTGGGTGGACGTGTCCCCCCTCCCGTTTGTGACAACAGTGACAACGACTACGAGGTCAATGACGACACGCAGTAAAACATTGCCGATGTCTGAGCCGGCAACACAAGACGGTGCAAATTCCCAGCAGTTCGAAAGGAATGCTGTGCTTGTCTTCAAGTTTTCCTACTAATATTGTTCGGATTTCAAATAATCTATTTATTCTGTGACATAATTAACATTATTTTCTTTAATTGTCAGTACTGTTGCCGTCGGCAACAGCGGTTACATGGATGCTAAGCTACTGCTGCCGTCGGCAACAGCGGTTACATGGATGCCAAGCTACTGCTGCCGTCGGCAAAAGCGGTTACATGGATGCCAAGCTACTGCTGCCGTCGGCAACAGCGGTTACATGGATGCCAAGCTACTGCTGCCGTCGGCAACAGCGGTTACATGGATACCAAGCTACTGCTGCCGTCGGCAAGAGCGGTTACATGGATGCCAAGCTACTGCTTTTATTCAAGTCTCGTACTACAGCTTCGGACTTTCGAACACTGGCGGAGGTGTAAGGAAGTGTATGAGCGTTAAGACAAGTGTACATATTAGTTATTATTCCCGCAACTATGGTTTTCAAAATA